>NW_019379666.1:1202011-1212990 GCF_000648655.2 Copidosoma floridanum
GGTCACTTTATTTATTATTAAAACATTAAATAATAACACAAACGCTAATCACCACAGAATTGAAGGCGCTCACACGTCACTTTAATTATTCATAATAAATAAAATAAAAACGCAAACACCAATCACCATACAACCCGGGGCACTTACTGGTTGCTTTAAATATTTATAATGAATAAAGTAATAACGCAAGCGCCAATCACAGTATAACCTGATGCGCTTTCTAGCTGCTTACTTAATTTGAGTCTATAAAAAAAAACACTAGCTCCCATCACCACACAACCTGGGGCACTTACTGGTGACTCTATTCCTCAATACAGCATAAAATAATATTGCAAGCACTAATCACAACACAACCCAAGGCGCTTACTGGTCTTTTTAATCATTGATAATAAATTAAATAATAGCGCAAGTGCCAATCACTACACTACCTGGGAAGCATTCTAGTCACTTACTTAATTTCAGTAAATGAAAAAAAAACACAAGCACCAATTACAACACAACCCAGGGCACTAACTCTTCGCTTCATTTTCTAATACAGCGTAAAATAATAACGCAAACGCCAAATACCACACAACTCGGGGAGCTTCCTAGCCACTAACCTAATTTTAGTAAATAAAATAAAAACACAAGCGAATTATAATGAATAAAGTAATAACGCAAGCACCAATCTCAGTATAACCTGATGCGCTTTCTAGCCGCTTACTTAATTTGAGTCTATAAAAAAAACACAAGTTCCCATCACCACACAACCTGGGGCACTTACTGGTGACTATTTCTCAATACAGCATAAAATAATATAGCAAGCACTAATCACAACACAACCCAAGGCGCTTACTGATCGCTTTAATCATTGATAATAAATAAAATAATAGCGAATTACCACACAACCTGGGGTGCTTTCTGGTTGCTTACTTAATTTGTATTAAGTGCCAATCACTATAAAACCCGAGACGCTTCTCAGCCGCTTACTTAATTTTAGTCAATATAATAAAACCACAAGCACCAATCACCTTACAACCTGGGACGATTACTGGTCACTTAAATTATTTATAATACATAGATTAATAATGCAATTGCTAATTATTACACAACTCAGCGCACTTACTGGTCGCTTCAATTATTGATAGTAAATGAAATAATGGTGCAAGCGCCAATCACGATAATACCTGGAGCGTTTACTGATAGAAAGGTATGTCAAAAAATTATTTTAGTTATACTAATGGCTATTGCTATCGTTTTTGTCTGACCTGATCATTATTCTCAGATATTGTCGAAAAGAAAAATCGTCAGCAAATGTTAAAATCAATAAGACATCTTTAGTTAGCATGAGTTAACAGAAATTTTTATCGAATATTGAAAATAAACATTAGTTTGTCGAGTTGCTTTCATAATTTTTAATTAGCAATAACATTATAGTAAAAGTCGCAGTAGAAGATGCTGAATGCCTAATAGTCAATACAGCAATAGAATTAGCAGTTGATTCAACGAAGTCAATATTAGCAGTGGCTGGTAACGATATACATTTATTAGTTCTGCTGATCGCTTTAGTCCTTTAAAATAATAATAGTTATTTTCATAAAATCGTACCAGAAGCAAAAAAAAAAACACTTTATACTCAGTGCAAGATAATGCTTATTATAAATTTTTTATTTTATTCACCCATGCTTTTTCTGGTTCAGATACGACTTGTTCTATGTTTAATAAAGGAAAAACAATTATTGCAATTTTCAAGATGCATTCAGGATTGTTAAATAAATGCAGTATTTTCTTAAAATTGTTGGAAGAATGCACCGAAGAAGAATGCTGGAAATACAATGATTCGACGAAAAAAGTATAACCAGAAATAGTATTTCAAGAATTGTATGAGGCAGCTAAAAAAGTACTATTCAATCTGTATGATTCAAATTATGAAATTGGTAACACTGATTTAAACTTATTTTGATACAAATCATTCCGTAAATTCGTTAGTGTATCTAAAAAAGAAAAATCAATAGCTATGCTTCCACCAACAAAAGATGGTTTTAAAGAGCATGTTAAACTAGTGTATCTTCAAATTCAAGCATGGTTAGATAATTCTTCAGATCGATCTAAGTGGGGCTGGAGAGAAACGAAAGCAATATTGTTTTCGGGAATGACAACCGCTTCACCTGCATCGAAAAGACCATTGTCTCAGGTACACACTGTTATATGAATTGTTTGCAAAAACTACTGGAACTTGAATTTCCTAAATAATAATATTTTACGGAATTAAACTCATTAGATTTCTTGCTCATGCCAATTTGGTTGTAAAACAAGAAATTATTCTGGTAAAAAACAGGGCTGTCACTTGATTATGCAAACATCGTCATGGAGATAGCTGCGAAAACGCTTCAAAATTAGACAAATCGTACTTTTATAAAGACGTTGCTGGTGACATAAATTATGATGGAAATTTCGATGAACTGAGTGCAATACATTAGGAAGAGGATACAAACGAAATTGATGACGAAATGTAAGCCATGCAAATTTATACCGAGCACGACGTGTACAAATTCATAGAAAATTTTTTTTATCCTTAAAGCAAGCTAAAACATCCATTTTTTTTATAACTGGTGTGTTTTTTTGTAACAGTTTTACCGTTTGTTTGAATAAAAAACATAAAAAACCGGCTGAGATATTTGCAATGCTTGAATTGCAAAATAGGTTTTTTCCTGAAATATTGTTAAAAATGCAAAAATTAAAATCTTTCGATCACGTTCATGCACAATATGCTAAAACACACGTGTTTACCAAAGCCAAATAACGATAAAGTTCGATTTACTATTTCTAGAAAGAAAATTTAAAAAATTCATTTGATACTATTATCAATCAATAGGAAATATAAAGAAACGTAAAAAAAACTGTTTCCTCGAAGACTTTTTTTCATCATTAAATACTCTTCGAGGACTTTGAAATATACGTATGAATACAACGCACGTATGTAGTAAAGCATGGAGGGGGAGTATGGCTCGTGGGCCTTGTAGCTCATCGTGGCTGCCGCTTTCTCCTTCTCACTCACTCTTTCAGCAAGAGTAGAAAATGCTTAATCAATTTTTTTAGCATAGTTTAGCGCTTGTCCAAATATACATAATGGATCAAATCGATAGGAAATACATGTAAGCGAAATAAACTTCAGACACGATTTTCACATCAATCCATTAATTAACAATTTTTTAAATTATTTTTCCCGTAATCAGCATAAAGAAATACGTTAAAAAACATAAAACGCACTCTTGAACAAC
Organism: Copidosoma floridanum; assembly: GCF_000648655.2. The sequence goes on from NW_019379666.1 coordinate 1,205,272, forward strand.
AAATTTCTGCTTAAGCGAGTCGTCTAAATGGCTAAAAGGAATATGTTCATTTAGATCTGTTACAACTTGCATTCCAGAAAAATTTCAATCAAATACCGGTAAATCAATTTTTGCACTTTCTATGCTTGAAGCGGTCTCAGCTATTATGTTGTTCTTTTGAGGTCTTCCTCTTCCTCTTTAAACTTATTTCTCTTTCTCCGTAGTGTAAGAGATCTACGGTTCTGGTGAAAACTCACAGATACTCCAGGAAAAAAAAATATTTTTAAATAGAATTAACCAAGACTTAAATTTCCGTTTTTAGGAACAACTAAAATTTTTTTGAAATATTGTTCAAACAATTAATTCAAGAAATTAATAAAACACAAAAAAATTCAATAAGATACGCATGATTTTCAATCCAATGGATTAAATTCGCGTTCTGTAGTCAGCAATTTTTTTTCTTTCTATTTTATTATTATTGTACTTATTTTTTGTGACTAGGTAATGACAATATACTTAAAAACATTTTTTTTTAATTTACACTGAATTCTGGTACTTCTCAAACTGTATTCTTATTTTGCTATTCTTTATTAAATATTATATTAGTTTTACTGTGAAAAAAAGATTCTTCAAGAATTTAAATAAAGCACACATTCGCGTTTACTTGAAAATTCAAATAAGTATTCTTTTTAATTACTTTTTGGGAAAAAAATTCTTCTAGAATTCTTGTTGACTACATAAAATAATCTACATGCGTATTGGGTGGGCCATGACTCACTAAACTATTTAAAGAAATTTCAGAGGCAATTTTCGGATATTCGAGATATCAGGGATAAGAATTTTGACGATTCCATTCTGACATGCGAGACATGTTTGATTTTCAAAAATCAATAAACTTTCTCTTAAAACAATAAGAGCTGAATAAATGAGACCGTTGGAAATGATAAATTCTGATCTTATAGAACCAATGTGCCCACAGACTTTATTTTAAGGCAACTGACCCACAGCTGTCTTTATGGACGATTTTTCGAGACTGACTCTGGCGTTCCCAATGAGATCCAAAAGTGTATAGAAATCTCAAATTTGTAAAAACGACCCGCAACATCCTACGTTACGATGCAAAAATGTGCTACTTGAGAACGAATCAAGGCACTGAATTCACAGGAGAATATCCTCAGGAGATTCTACGTACTTTGTGCGCTGACTTGCAACTGACCAGTCCAGATTTGCCAGAGCTGAACGGTAAATCTGAGCGACTGAACCAAACTATTCAAAAGAAAACTAGAACTAACCAAGACTTATAAATATCCGTCTTCAGAAACGGCTACATTTTTTTGAAACATTATTTTAAAAATTCATGAAGTAAAAAAAATTGTTTTTTTTTAAAATAGCATAAAAAATATATGCCGTACGAAAAATTGGTCCGCATGTAAAATGTAGCTCTTAAAAAGATCTACAAAATAAAAAAAGTTGATTGCAATAGGTCATTTCGTTCGTCCACAAAGTTAAAAAAACCACTAAAACTAGCATATTTTTCGATTGTTAATAACAAATAACCCCTTCAATAAAATACTTCCAAAACAAATGAAAGTTTTGTGTCTTAATGGCATTAATTACCGCTAAAAATTTCAAATCGATATAATTAATAGTTATTGTGAAAAGTCATTTATTTATAACAAAGATGCTTTCGGAAAATTTCTGTCATTTTTTATTTTTATATGTTACACTAATGATTTTGGTTGGATTCTCTTCTTAAAGAGTTACTTTATCTACTACAATTATTGTTTTATTAAGTTTCAACAACTACATTCTTTAAAACCGTATTCGAAAAAAAGGTACGTTTCAACGTTATAAATAAGTAAAATAACTTTTATGTTTTCAGTCGTACAATGTTGGGAGTGGATGCATATTATAGGTGCTATATGGAACTTGCGTTATTATTTTATGTTTTAAAAATAAATAAAGCGACTAATAAGCATCACAGTACGTGTGGTTACTTAAGATTGCGTTATTATTTTGTTTTTTATAAATAAATAGAAAAACCAGTTAGCACCCCAGGTTGTGTGGTGGTTTGTGCTTGTCTAGTATTGTTTGACATTTTATTAATAAATAAAGCAACCAGTAAGCGTCCCAGGTAAGGTGGTGATGAGCACTCGTGTTGTTATTTTATTTATTATGAACAATTACAGCGACCAGTAAGCGCCCCAGGTTGTGTGGTGATCGGTGCTAGCATTATTATTGTATGCTACATTATAAAATAAAGTGACCAGTAAGCGCCCCGGGTTGTGCTGTGTTTTTTTTTATCGACTAAAATAAAGTAAGCAGCCAGAAAGCCTCCCGGGTTATGTGATAATTGGCATTTACGTTATTGTTTTATGTTTTAATAACAAATAGAACAACCAGTAAGCGCTACAAGTTGTGTGATGATTGGCACTTGCGTTATTATTTTATGATTTATTATTAAATAAAGCACCCAGTAAGCAAACCAAGTTGAGTGGTGATTCGAGCTCGCATTATTACTTTATTTATAAAGAATAATTAAAGCGACCAGTTTTATCAATAAATAAATTCACTATATAATTAAAGGAGCTTTCTAGCCACTTACTTAATTTTAGTAAATAAAAAAAAAAAGCGCTAATAACCACACAACCCACGACACTTACTGTTTGCTTTATTACTTGATATAGCATTAAATAATAATGCAAGCAACAATTACAACACATACCTAGGCGCTCACTAGTCACTTTAATCATTCGAAATAAACAAAATAATAATGCAAGCTCGAATCACTACCTCACCCGGGGCTTGTACTGGTCGCTACATATATTTTTAAAACATACAATAATAACGCAAACGCCAAATATAACACAATTCAAGGGTCTTACAAATCGCTTTACTTTTACATAATAAATAAAATAAAATTGGAAACGTTAATCACCACACAACCCGGGGTGCTTACTGGTCCCTTTATTCCTTCATACTCCAAAAAATAATAATGCAAGCACCGATCACAACACAACCCAAGGCGCTTACTGTTCACTTTAGTCGTTGATAAAAAATCATATAATAGCGCAAGCGCCAACCACCACACATTCCTTTAGAGCTTTTTAGCCACTTACTTAATTTCAGTAAAAAAAAAAAAAAAAAAAAACACGCGCCAATTACCTTACAATCCAGGGCACTTACTGTTCGCTTTTTTTCTTAATACAGCATAAAATAATTACGCAAGCACCAAATACCACACAACTTGGGGAGCTTTCTAGCCGCTCTTCTAATTTTAGTAAATAAAATAAAAACACAAGCGCCAATTACCACAAAACTCAGGACGCTTACTGGACCCTACAATCATTAATAATCGATGAAATAATAACCCAAGCACCAATCTAGACACAACCTGGCACGCTTTCTCGTTGCTTCATTGGTTTGTAATGATTAAAATATAAACGTAAGTGACAATTACCACACAACTCCGGGTGCTTCCTGGTCGCTCAACTAATTGATATTAAATAAAAAAAATAACACAACTGCCAATCGTTACAAAACCCAGGGTGCTTACTAGTACACGTAAAATGGAATGTCACATTTATATAATTATACATTTACATGTGTAATATTTTAACGCCAAACCGAAACTTTTACAAAATGTTTGAGCGGTCGGCGGCGACCTGTCTTGATTGCTCCCCACGTGGGAGAAATCAAGTAGTTGAAATATTGTAGGGGATATTGGGTAAACACAACAAAACATTTATTTTAGGGGAAAGCCGAGCGTGGCATAAAAAACCCATTTATCAAAGAACACGAGAAAATGACGAACAATCAAATATTCAACACTGGAACAAACTGCAATAATCGCGAGACAAGAGATAAAACTGAACGTGGGCACGCGAGAGTGTACGTGTGTGTGTGCGTAGGCGACATCTTGAGATGCGAATAATCCTGACGTTAGTGCTTGCGGCTGCCCGCGTGCGTGAAGATGAGCCATGCTGGTGAGAGCAGGCGGGCAGACATCGTTGTCACTAGGATGCAACGTTCCATCGGTTCCGGGTCGGAAGAGGTGGAACCTCAAAACTCGTGGCTGCAGGAGCTCGGCCACGAGAAAGAGCAAGGGCAAGAAGGCGAGAGAGAATTTCGTTGTGAGAGAAACAATACACTGGCTTATTGATCACAAAGCGAACACGACGAGATGAACCACTGTACTACTTAACGCCACCATTGACCCTTAAAAATGCCTCCGCTCCCCCTCCCTTGCTGTCATTTCTATAAGATGTGGAAAGCCAATTAGCGGGCATTGATAAACTGATGCTACCGAGTTGCGCATGCCGATGAGAAAATCCTACCACGCATTGAGTGGATGGAGAGGGAGGGAGAGAGAGAGGACAAGAGTTAGCGAAAAGGATTCATGAAAAGATCAGAATCAACCGATCGAACCCGATTCGTTCTCTCTCTCTCTCTCTCTCTCTTCCTATTATTAAAACTGTGTTCCAAGCTCCGGTGGAACAACTTTGTATAAAAGAGTGATATACAAATGAGGTCAGTACAATAGGTTTGTTCAAACCAATTCTCGGTGAGACTCGGAGAGACTCTGGGTGCCTCCGAGAATGGAATGAACAAGTGTTCTGCTCCGAGTGTCTCCGAGAGACTCTGACTGTCCCCGAGAATGTATATGCACACGTTAGGTTAGATAAATTAAAATCCTATGTAGATTCACTCTAACACTAAGACATTCTGTTTACTTTTTGTACTTATCTAACCTAACGTGTGCATATACATTCTCGGGGACAGTCAGAGTCTCTCGGAGACACTCAGAGAAGAACACTTGTTCATTCCATTCTCGGAGGCTCCCAGAGTCTCTCCGAGTCTCACCGAGAATTGGCTTGAACAAACCTAATATAAACCAAAATATTAGATTTTCATAATAATGATAAAATCAGTACAGTATTCACCTAAATATTTGAATCTTTTTAGTTTTAGTTCAAAGTTAATAACTTATTACTTAGCTGTACGTTTTTATTCTTGAAAACGTTTTTAAAAAAATAACGGTTGCTATAAGAGCTTATGTTGCAATTTTTTAATATTTTGCTGTTAAGAGAAAAAAAATTACTAAGATAAATAGTAAAAAAAAATTTATAAGAATTTCTTACAGTCTAAATAACTGCACCCGTAAATATTTTTTCATTGTTTGGTTAAAAACAAAAATTAACGCTTGAAATCAAACCAAAAATCACTCGATAATAAATAGTAAAAAAATTCATGACAATTTGTTACAGTCTAAATAATTACACCCGTAAATATATCGTTGTTGTTTAATTGAAAACAAAAATTNAATTATTTATAATACATAGATTAATAATGCAATTGCTAATTATTACACAACTCAGCGCACTTACTGGTCGCTTCAATTATTGATAGTAAATGAAATAATGGTGCAAGCGCCAATCACGATAATACCTGGAGCGTTTACTGATAGAAAGGTATGTCAAAAAATTATTTTAGTTATACTAATGGCTATTGCTATCGTTTTTGTCTGACCTGATCATTATTCTCAGATATTGTCGAAAAGAAAAATCGTCAGCAAATGTTAAAATCAATAAGACATCTTTAGTTAGCATGAGTTAACAGAAATTTTTATCGAATATTGAAAATAAACATTAGTTTGTCGAGTTGCTTTCATAATTTTTAATTAGCAATAACATTATAGTAAAAGTCGCAGTAGAAGATGCTGAATGCCTAATAGTCAGTTCAGCAATAGAATTAGCAGTTGATTCAACGAAGTCAATATTAGCAGTGGCTGGTAACGATATACATTTATTAGTTCTGCTGATCGCTTTAGTCCTTTAAAATAATAATAGTTATTTTCATAAAATCGTACCAGAAGCAAAAAAAAAAACACTTTATACTCAGTGCAAGATAATGCTTATTATAAATTTTTTATTTTATTCACCCATGCTTTTTCTGGTTCAGATACGACTTGTTCTATGTTTAATAAAGGAAAAACAATTATTGCAATTTTCAAGATGCATTCAGGATTGTTAAATAAATGCAGTATTTTCTTAAAATTGTTGGAAGAATGCACCGAAGAAGAATGCTGGAAATACAATGATTCGACGAAAAAAGTATAACCAGAAATAGTATTTCAAGAATTGTATGAGGCAGCTAAAAAAGTACTATTCAATCTGTATGATTCAAATTATGAAATTGGTAACACTGATTTAAACTTATTTTGATACAAATCATTCCGTAAATTCGTTAGTGTATCTAAAAAAGAAAAATCAATAGCTATGCTTCCACCAACAAAAGATGGTTTTAAAGAGCATGTTAAACTAGTGTATCTTCAAATTCAAGCATGGTTAGATAATTCTTCAGATCGATCTAAGTGGGGCTGGAGAGAAACGAAAGCAATATTGTTTTCGGGAATGACAACCGCTTCACCTGCATCGAAAAGACCATTGTCTCAGGTACACACTGTTATATGAATTGTTTGCAAAAACTACTGGAACTTGAATTTCCTAAATAATAATATTTTACGGAATTAAACTCATTAGATTTCTTGCTCATGCCAATTTGGTTGTAAAACAAGAAATTATTCTGGTAAAAAACAGGGCTGTCACTTGATTATGCAAACATCGTCATGGAGATAGCTGCGAAAACGCTTCAAAATTAGACAAATCGTACTTTTATAAAGACGTTGCTGGTGACATAAATTATGATGGAAATTTCGATGAACTGAGTGCAATACATTAGGAAGAGGATACAAACGAAATTGATGACGAAATGTAAGCCATGCAAATTTATACCGAGCACGACGTGTACAAATTCATAGAAAATTTTTTTTATCCTTAAAGCAAGCTAAAACATCCATTTTTTTTATAACTGGTGTGTTTTTTTGTAACAGTTTTACCGTTTGTTTGAATAAAAAACATAAAAAACCGGCTGAGATATTTGCAATGCTTGAATTGCAAAATAGGTTTTTTCCTGAAATATTGTTAAAAATGCAAAAATTAAAATCTTTCGATCACGTTCATGCACAATATGCTAAAACACACGTGTTTACCAAAGCCAAATAACGATAAAGTTCGATTTACTATTTCTAGAAAGAAAATTTAAAAAATTCATTTGATACTATTATCAATCGATAGGAAATATAAAGAAACGTAAAAAAAACTGTTTCCTCGAAGACTTTTTTTCATCATTAAATACTCTTCGAGGACTTTGAAATATACGTATGAATACAACGCACGTATGTAGTAAAGCATGGAGGGGGAGTATGGCTCGTGGGCCTTGTAGCTCATCGTGGCTGCCGCTTTCTCCTTCTCACTCACTCTTTCAGCAAGAGTAGAAAATGCTTAATCAATTTTTTTAGCATAGTTTAGCGCTTGTCCAAATATACATAATGGATCAAATCGATAGGAAATACATGTAAGCGAAATAAACTTCAGACACGATTTTCACATCAATCCATTAATTAACAATTTTTTAAATTATTTTTCCCGTAATCAGCATAAAGAAATACGTTAAAAAACATAAAACGCACTCTTGAACAACAAATTTCTGCTTAAGCGAGTCGTCTAAATGGCTAAAAGGAATATGTTCATTTAGATCTGTTACAACTTGCATTCCAGAAAAATTTCAATCAAATACCGGTAAATCAATTTTTGCACTTTCTATGCTTGAAGCGGTCTCAGCTATTATGTTGTTCTTTTGAGGTCTTCCTCTTCCTCTTTAAACTTATTTCTCTTTCTC
>NW_019379667.1:0-16271 GCF_000648655.2 Copidosoma floridanum
AAAAAAAAACGCTCCAGATGCATACTTTTGACCTGTGTTATGTTTGTAAAGGCCTACTGCTCTTAAAAAAACTTTGAAAGTAATATTTCCTTAAAAAAAAGGAACAAAAAGGAGAATGCACAAGCTAGGTAAACAGTCGATTAGCACAAATCAAATGCCAAAGAGGAAAGAGTAGTGTACAAGGAATTGTCAATTGATTGGAATTTTATTGTATAAATTATGTAGAATATTATAAAAAGAAAACATTATTTGCATGATGTCGCGAGCTTGTACCACTTATTAAGCTAGTACTAACGACCTATTTCTTTTGGTACAAACTACAACGACTTCAATCCTTCGTATTGTTTTTTTGTTGCACTTTTCGCTTGTACTCGATTAATGTGTAAAATATGTATGCCTATGTGTACATGTGGTAGCAAAAACATTCAACTAAACATACACAAATTTTTTGTCACGCACGACGATGATACTTCGAAAAATTTTTGTTCCTCACTTGACAACAATGTGCGTGCCACGTTTATTATTATTCGAAATTTTAGCTTGGCCCGGCATTGCAATGGTCATTCGTCTTTCTTTTCTGCATCCGTCTTCAATTCACTTTCCTGCTGGCTATCTTCTTCCTCCTCGTCAGCATAATTTGTGTGTGGCTCACCAGGCTTCAAAAGCTTACCGACGTAATCGTACCTCTCTGAAATAAAAATAAAAATTTTCAGATTTTTATTGTGTTAACGTTGAATTGTTAAATTACAACTCATATATTTTTCTCAACATGACGCGAATCACTTTTCCGGTTGGAGACATTGTGACATCAGCCTTGAACGTTGATCTCATGCATAATAAACAATTTAAGATAATTTAAAATCAGTAGACAAACTCATTTTTTTAGATCTAATAATGATAGGAATCAAAATCACGTTTTTATGAAACCAGATCAAACCACTAGTTCGTCAAAATATTTTTCTAAACACTAGAGCGTAAACATAATAAAATTCAATTATATAGTATTATTTATGAGTAAAATTATCGCAAAAAGAGTTCAAGCTCATAATACATATGGTCGAAGAATTTATTGTAAAATTAGAATTTAATCAAAGTATATGCAAATTATGCGCACATAACGAATAAAACTTGCTTACCTTTGAATTGTTCTTCCCACTCTCTAACCGAATTCATTTCATCAGAGTTTAAGTCACTGAGATCATCATATGCATCTTTACCAGGATCAATTGAAAACGTTGCTAAGCCTCGACTCGCATCCCGCCCTCCAAATGCAGAATAAGGCCCACCTGTAGAGCAAACCAAGAATATCAATAATTCAATTTCCATTAAGTTTCAATGAATTGATTCGTCATATCCTAAAATTTAGTAGTCAGAAGATTAAACTGTTAAAAACTGGTGCTTTATATACTGTTATTAAACATTTTCAAAAACAGGCTTGTGACGGGACGTAAGAAAAATTACAGACTACCAATTCAACTCTAGAAACAATCACAAGCTCCCCACCCATTTAGTTCATCATAAATTATTCATTCATTGTTGCACAACGTCTGCAGTACCGTATACATATTTTGCAAACATAATAAAGAGTTATTCATGCAGACAAGCGAAAACCTGAAAAAATGTACTATCTTATCAGTTACTTGTCAACTGCTTTCCGATAATATCTCCAAACAACCAACACTCTAGCTATCTTAGATGTCACTGATTTAGACATTTCTCATTTATTCTATGCAATAATCTGCTTCATATCAACTATAAGACTCCATCATATCTTTTTAACAAGTATTGAATCAAATAATCATTGCACATGCAATAACTATGCAACATACCAGGTCCATAATACCTAGCACCCTTGGTCACATCAAAGACATTGCCATTAACAGCGACCAGGATCCTGCCATCTGGTCCAGTACCATTGTATGGCTTGAGCTCCTCAACTGTGAAATCACGCCTGATTTTAGGTAGTTCCTTGACCGGTGGTGCCGGTTCGTAACGCTGATTCCTGGTCTTGTATATCTTGTACACGAGTAAAGCAATGAGACCAACTAGTGCAAGGTTCACAGGGCTGCGTACGATTTCACCCACGAAATCGTACAGTGGATCCAAGTACGACGGTGCTGCTACCGGCTGCTCCTTGGTCTCAGACATGTTTCCTTTTAATTTTACGTAGTAAGTACTGTAAACAGGGAGTGTCCTTTCGCAGAGAGAGAAAGGAACTCCACGAACACGAGGTTACACGATGATTGCTGAACTGCTACTGAGGCTATATTTGTGTTCTTGGAGAAAATTTTTGCTCTTGGTGATGATGACGAGGACGACGATGACGGCGGCAGACGTGCATGCGTACGTGCGTCGTACACACGCAGTTTGATGCAGCTGACTCTGCTACCACACCTGTTAAACAAACCGCTGACGATTACAAATAGGTATAATAAATCTTGTACACGTACGTGTTCAGCACATAATATATGTATAAGCGTTAATGTTGACTTTATATGCGTATATGTTGCGAACCGGGGGGACTCCACGCGCGCGATTTTATATCGTATCTTTTTAAAGGGACGCGCTTTTACTTTTTGAAGATATAAGTAGGAAAAATAATGATGATGAAGCTTAGTCGATTTGGACATTTAAAAACTTTTGGAGCAATGAGATAGGTACCTAAGTATTTGGGTTTGCGAAAGAAGTATGAAAAAATATATTACAGGTATTTGTGTTGGAGCTGGAATATATTAAAGATAGGTGAGCGCGACACGATGACTATACACAATGTGTTTCTAGCCTACTTACTGCGCCTCTTTTCTACACTTCATAATTGTTAGAACGTTTTTGTATTACTATTTGATAAAATATGGGCACTAATGTCAACACTAAACCTATATGTACCTGATGCAGTTTCAGAGTTAACTTATCATCCGAAGAAATAGTTTACGTGGCAGGTTGAATGACGACGAATGAGTTGAGCTACGTAGGTAAATATTGTTATTGCTGCAACAAAAACATTTCTATAAGAATTCCCATTGGAAAATATAGGTCTAGGGGGGGGGGGGACAACAAACACCAGGAGAAAAACGGAGAAAACAAAAACTATGCATATATACTAGGTGCCAAATTAGTAATGCATATCAAAAATCACATAAGTATAAGTGTAGAGTCAGTAATTATAAAATACAGTATTATATACAAAATTTTTGTAACTCTTATGAGTAGTGCTTACAATACAAAATGAAAATGACAAACGACGAAAACGATACCAAAGAGCCGAGGCCTGCTAAGTAAACCTGATGCTGAGCGAGGACTGTGGCACCGGTGGCACGACTGGCACGACTGGCACGAGAGAAGAGCCGACTCTTTTTTTTCACAACGCAAAGTTTTTATTGTTAATTATTACGGAAGCTTGTTCACGACTCACGACTCACGACATCTGCATAAAAACGCATAAGTAGGCACAAGAACAAGTATGAGTGCACAAAAACACGTACGAGTGCACGAAAGCGCGCACACAACAAGTTGCAAAGCAGACGGTTTCTATTTTATCTACTTAAGTATACAGCCTGATGTTACATCGTTTTCGGCTGGAATACAGCCTCTGCCTCTGATTTTAACATTTTGGTAAAGAGAGCACGCGTGTAAGATATACGTGAAGTTACGTGTAGTAATTACATTAATCACTACTAAGTAGTGCCATATGGTCGATTTTATTAAACCATATAAGTAGAATATCTATACTTTTCGAGGTCAATTTTTGGGTAAAAGATAAATTGTAAACTTGCCGCAAACAACACAAACTACGTCAACTTTTTATTATCTATCCACAAAATTAGTTGCGGCTGGTTTATAATTGACTAAATAGCTCTAAGCCTGATTGCTCTGATTGAGAATTTTAGAGGCCACTTTTGGCCAAAAAATCAAGACCGCTAGATGGCGCTGATCCAAATAATTATTGCTATTTACAGTAAAGTCAATTTATTAGTTATAAACCAGCCGCAAATAATCTTATAAATAGACGATAAATAGTTGACATCTTATGTGCTATTTGCGGCAAATGTACAATTTATATTTTACCTGAAAATCGACCTCCAAAAGTATAGATATTCTACTTATGTGGTTTAATAAAATCGACCACATGGCACTACTTAGTCGCGATTACTATAATACAACCTCTGTACTCATCACAGCTCCCAACCAAAAAAGTTTAATTTCCATTAATTTGTCTTCAGTAACGTGTATCCCTAGTAAGTAAGTACTTATTGACAATTTGTCGAGGCCAAATCACCACAGTGAATTACAGTTTGTTTTTTTATATTTCAGCAAGCTGTTACAACGGGTTTGTTTAGCTTGGAATACATTTTAGTTCTATAAGTTCAGTATTGAGAGATGAGTAGGTATCTCGTTCTACATGTGTAAAACAGTAGTTATTGTTTGTCTATCAAAATATATCTAAATTACAATACAATTATTGTAGGCAAAGAAATACTATTTTCTTAATCATGTGAAATTTAATGGATTATTATCATAAAGAGGCTCATTGAAATAACTCTCTCTTTAACTAAATATATGTCTGACAACTCCAAGAAGCAGGTAGTTACTATAAATAACTTTCTTCATGGGAAACAAAAAATGAATTTTTTTTCTTTACTCTCGATAGAAGCCGGTTTCTTTTTTCACTATCCATTCGCGTCCCCGGGAGAGATCGTGACTCGTGACACCTTTTTTTCTCTTGTTTCATTGCAAGTGCAGATTATTTTAGGCTCGTCCGTGCAAAACAATAATTTTTTTTTGCATTACCGAGTCGCAGTGATACGTTTCTCTCGCAATGTCTCGCCATTAACGTTGTGATTTTTGCGCCTCCACCGAATCAATCCATCGATCAATAAATAAGTAAGTATAATGCGGAGCAAGATAAGATTGCGCGATTTGCCGTCAGTTTGTAGGTACAAGAACACGCCTGCCTTTATTATGTTTTAGAGTCGCCCTATATCACCTGAAAATATAAAAAAATACACTTATACACCGTTAAATATAATCAATCAAGGCATTGTCTCCAACTATTTTTTTATAAGAAGAGAACATTCTTTTTTTTTTTTTTTTTTTTTTTCTTAATTCTCGACTCTGCTAAATTTAGACAAGCAATGACGATGGCCGGAGATATATTATGTAGTTTAGTTTAGCGATCGTAGGATTGAGTTAAATAACTTGCAAACGTGCTAAACGATGGCCGAGTTGATCTTCATCTTCCTGCCCATCCCTGTACAATTTTTTTTTTTTTCATGAACGAAGAAAAAAGAAACATCGGTGTTCACTACGACATTGTTGAAAATCGTTTTCTCTTTCGTGCGTGCACAATATGTCGTCATCTTTTTCGACTTGGCAGTACATAGTTATCGGTGATTAAGTGTCTGCAGGCTTGGTATCGTAAGTGGCGACAGATAACGAAAACCTTGAAGAAAAATTGAAACTCTTGCGGTACGCGTTTGTATATTATTTCATTTTTAAAGGCGTAATGCACAATACGTATGAAGCAATTTTTTTTGCGCGTATCATTTTTTAACAGTATTGCCGCTATCTACGTTAAATCATGTGGTTAAAGGAGATCAGAATTTGAGACTCACGTTAGTTACTATATTTTTTTTAATATTAGAAATGCCAATGGGTGTGGGTGATAGAAACGTGCGCGTTTCCAATTTATTTTCATTACTTTTTTTTTCTAGGTCTCGACGTACGTGTTACTCGAATTTTTGAAAACTTGCTAGCAAAAGCTGCGGAAGACAACGCATGTGTATTTTTAGAAATCCAACGTGAAAAATGAGTCCTACAAAAATTTCTCCACAAGCTTACCGCTTCTCAGTGGCTTGGCTGAAGAGTATTGAGACACGGTTTTACATTTTATTATCCTGATAAACTATGCGGACACCTCGGATGTACCATGGTATCAATGTAAAAAAAAAGAAAAAAAAAAGAAAAAAAAAAAAAAACGAAATTTGGTAAAGCCAAACAAACTGAATATCTTTCCAAAAATCAATAATTCAAATCACCGTCACAAGTAAAATGTACTAAAATTTTTAAAGGAGAAAATTCATGCAGAATTGACCAAGACAAATTCAATTCCTCGCTCGATCCGTCCAAATGCAATTATCAAGCACAACTCAGCGCATTTGAGCGTCACAGTACGGTGTACAATATAATTGCCACACGGCCGCAGTCGCAATTCCAGCATTGCTCAACGAGCCTGAAAAACGGCCATGTCATATTTATGTGCCACTTATACCTACATATATATTATGTTACACCAAAGCTGTGCACAAAACGCGTTCCAGTAATAACACACACACACACACACACACACGTCCCCCCTACCTATACGTATGTACTTATAAGCTATCGAAACGCGAAAATTCATCAAAAATCAGGCTGCTAGTAGTTCTACGATTTTTTTTCCTCACCAAGAGAGATTTTTAACTCGTCGCCTCGATCGCGCTATCTTATCTTTGTTCACGCATCTGCAACAAAACTTTTATTTTTATACATCCTATACACACAACTGCTCATGTACTTAATCCATACCGATTTAAAATTATTCGGTATACAATAGATTATTGAACTGCGCTGGGTGTCATTCGACATCATAGATAAATTCTCGAGTACATCGCACAATCATTGTCGACAGTTGGATGCTTCATTGAACAAAAAACCAACTTACTTAACAAAAAAACAACGACGATCCGGCAAAAATCGGTCGGTCACCGATCTTGTAAACTTCGACACCACACCGTACCAAAGAGACAGGTATGTATAAGTACTGCCCACCTTTGTGGATATACGGGTACACCGGTTAGCGTAAAAGTCACCGTCGAACTGAGCGCGATGTCCTGCATGAAAATCGAGCGAACGTCGGTCTCTGCATCAGCGTGTGCGCCACGAGCTTCTTTTTTTTTTTTTTTTTTTTTTTTTTTTTTTTTTTTTTTTTTTTTTTTTTTTTCCTCTTATTCTTTACAACACGGGCACACACAACATACTTATATACTTACGTTTCCTTCTTTTTGCCAGAGTCACGCTGCGACGCTGCCGGTGATTTTCACCGGTCGAGCGGTGCTGCGTAAATATTAATTCACGCGAGCTCGAAACAGTCACGGTGCGCGACGACGACGACGAATCGGCTGTTTTGCTGCTGATGGATGTTATTGTGTGTATCTACGTGTAGCCGAGAGAGAAATCCCACGAAAATGTGTGTGTTCAGGAGGGGAATCAATCGAATTGATACAGAGCTGGCATTTTATTGATTCGTTGACGCTTGCTTGCTTTTTACCCTTTCTCATCCGTATACGCATGGGTCGCTTCTTCTAATCACAACAGAGTGGGCCACGTCATCAATGACATACGTCACAGTGAAAACAATTATCGTGGATGTTGGCTATAATATCCCTTTAATTTTTCGTTTCAATTTTTATTTGTACAGCACAAGTCAATCAGGCTGATGGCGAAAAAGCACCAGTCCTTTCGACTCTTGAGATCAAACATTTGGTAATTATTAATCCTAATTGATTCTAGTTTTGGACACAATTAAAACACACCTGGCAAGTTGTACACTTGCACATAAAATATGGAACAAAAGAAATAAAAGCTCTTCACACTTGACACTCCACGGGTACTCGTTTGGAGGTCCTCGAGATCGAGTAATCCTTTAGTATTTCCCGCTTCCTCGATCTCTTCTCGTGATTGCTGTCGTATATGTATACCATGCGGTACGCATCAGGAACAACTATCAAGTATCTACGGTTTCGTTGTTGCTGTGGAAATAGAGGTACGGGTGGATGTCCAGGTTGTTGGGTACGCTCTTCGGGTCGACGCGCTCCGAGCATATGGGACAAGTTTCCTCAGTCTCGACGATCCTGCAACACGATTTTTTTTTTTTTTTTTTTTTTTTTTTTCATTACCATTAAACTACCTGACAATAAATCAAACTAAAAAAAAGGTAAAATTACTTCAAGAACTCGCTCCTTATGGCTGGAAAGTCGCACTTCGGACAGGCGGTAAAGTCATCTTCCACGATGTGCCGGCCCTACAATTGACAATGGTTATTGTTTTGTTTTTTTTTTCTCAGTTTCCATGAAAATATCAAGCAACTCACCGTAGCTATGCAAAAGGGAATCGTGTTTTTGCACATGTCACAATTGACCTCCGTCTCGGGAAGTCGGCTCTTGCAGTAGGGACAGCTCGTGAGAGGCTCGTCTTCTTCCTTCTCTTTGGTACGCGGTGGCTTCCTCACAATAGCCTCGATTTTCTTGCTGTACTTTGCGTCGATGTGATTCCTGTGCTCTGGTCGCATCAGCATCGCGGCGAAATTGAAAGCGTCGGTCTTGAGACCCGCGCGATGGCACTCGATTACCGCCGATGTCAGGATCGGCACGACATCTGGAAAATATTAAAAAACAAAACCAATAAATTTGGTTGGATCAACTAAATTGTTTTTTTTTTTTTTTTTTTTTTTTTTTTTAGATTAATTCCACCTACGAGCTGGGAATTTCGAGATATTGTTGGCCACCCTGATCAGCATTCTGGCCCCTTTCAGGTGGTCGTTTCTCTTGACGTGCAGCCGCACCAGTATATAAGAGTGCAAGAGCCGCATGTTGGTTTGCATCTCGAGGGGCGCGTTGATCTTGTTGCGCTTCAACTCTTGGTACATGCTAAACAGAACGTCGTGCGCGTTTCTGTAATTGCCTGTGAAAACGCATACGAATCGTTTTAATTGCGATAAATACTCATTTACGTGTATGTATTTTATTTACCGTTGATTTGCTCCTCGTTGGCGATGATAACCGCAGTTTTCGCTGCCTCGCGGTACTGCTTGCGAGCCATGTACAAACGAAACAGGTACTTTGGATCCTGTGTGAAAATCATCGCTCGTATTTTTTGGGTTTTTTTTTTTTTTTCTGTCTTCCAATTTAAAATAAAAGAATTAACCTTTGGCAAGCCGTCGCCACCCAAGAGAAAATCTATCAGTTGATGGGCCAATCTCTCATCCCGAGAGGAAGCAACCGTTTCGATAGCCAAGTTCAGTGCCTCGTCGTCGTCGGTCGTCAACTGCGCGGCTTTCAACAAGTACTTCAAGGCCTTTCCCGCGTACAAAGTAAGCATATTTCAATCGTACGTATAACACATGTATGTTAAATATCACAGCCGAGCGCAACAAGTTTACCTTGTGGTGTTCTTTGGCGTAGTAGTAATACTTGCCAGCCAAGAGGCTGTTTTGCTGGGACTCAAAGTACATGGCGAGGCTTCGGAAATCCTCCTTTTTCACGTTGGCGTCGTCCACCTCGTTGGCCAGAATCTCACCGTACAGTTCCATCTTGCTGTGCTGACTCGCAAGCTGGAAGGCTTCGTCGTGGCAGTTGGACAGTATCAAGAACTTTATGGCGGAATTGTAGTCGTTCATTTTTTGGAAAAATCGAGCCACCATCTTCGCTCCCTCGATGCTCTTGGTCTGTTGGACAACTTCGACGCTTCGAGCTGTCAAACGCATAGATCGGGTGTTAAAATAACGACGCGTCCCTCGAATACGTTTAAAATACGTTTCAATGAAAAACTTGCCAGGATTGTTGAGGTGCTCCAAGTTGATGCGAATAATGTTGTCGTAATCCTTGGCAGTCTCGTATGCTTTGGCCGCCTCTTCGTACTTTCCCTCGGCTTCCTTGGCCTTGGCGTATTGTACGTTGATCTTTGGCGAGGATGTCTGTGATAAAAGCTGCCCGACTTTTTGCCAATTTTTCAACTTTATGTACGCCGACGCAGCCTTGTCGAAGTACTCTGCCTTCTCGTACAGCTGGGCAGCCTCGTTGAATTGCTGTAAAAAAAAAAAAAAAAACCTGCAATACTTTCATCATGTTGCCGGTCTCGTTAAAAGAGCCACTTTATAGTGACGTACCTTCATGCTCTCCAAGATCTCGGCGCACTCTTTTCTCAGGTAGCGCGGGCTGTCGTGTTCCATGGCGATGGAGACGCCTCTGCGACTGTCCCCACACCTGATCGACGTGCGCGCTATACCTGCCAAACACTGGATCTTGTGGTTTGGGTTTTGCTTTAGTAGGGCATCGCTTGTTCCCGACAGTCCACGCTCGTAATTACTCAGAGCTTTAGGGTAGTTTCCCCTGTAAACAATATCAACGCCCACGGTTATTTGGCCCCCAAAAACCGGGAAGGGCTTTTTTTTATTCCTACGTGAATTCCAGCTGTTGAGCGTATTCTTTGGCGATGAACGGTATCTCATCGGGTTTCAGAGTTTGAGCCAAATTCAGTGCCTGCACCCACTGCATGAGATCCCTCCTCAAGTTGAGAGCTTCCACGGGCTCCGAAGACTGCAAAAAGTACTTTTCCGCCTCGTCGTGCTTGCCCAGCAAGGTGCACACGTGACCATTTAGCAACGCCAATTCACAAACGTTCTCCAGCTTTTGTATCGCCCAAACCATCGAGGCGTTCTCGATTCGTCGGTAAGCTTTCATAGCTGCAGGTGGAACGGACAATTCGTCAAACCACTTGCATCGTAATTACTTTTTCATACCGATTGCTTACTTACCTGTTTCCAGTTCCAGATTCATGAGCGCGCCCTCGCCCAGTTTTATCCAGTCGCTTTCGTCGTTGAGTTTGAGGCAGGTCTCCCATGCTTGTTGGAGCCTGAAATTTTTTACTCCGATCAACTCAACTAAAACAGTTGAATTATTTTACATTCATACCTTTCGCACGCCATCTGTTTCCCGAGAATTTCGCGCAACTTCTTCTTGTCGTTGACGTTCCCGATGTCCTCGTGCGACGACAAAGTGATCTGTATCAATTTGCTGCCCGCCGTCGTCAAAGTCACCTCGCCCGAGTACATGAGCGCCGGCATCGTGTCGGAGGGTAGCTTGGTCTCGCTGATCTTGTTCACCCTAGTGCCGTTCACGTGGTACCTCATGAACGCGTACGTGGCCACGGTGGTGCCGTTGTAGGCAGCGAAAATCGTGCGCTCGTCGAGGTTCTGGTCCCAAAGGATGCCTTGGACGGAGTCGGGACAGTCGGGAGCGTAGTAGCTCGCCTCGTTGATGGGATCCCACACGAAGGCTTCGAGCTTGCTGTCGATGAAACTCAGCAGGGAACCGTTGGCGTCCAGGTACAATTGCTTGATGCCGTTGTTGTGCGAGAGTTTGGTGGCTCGCTTGAATTCCTCCAGGTGAAAGTACACGATGTCGCCGAGCTGTGTTAAGTATAGATTGGGACACCATCAGAGGCAATGATCATCAAGCTGAAGCGAGAGTTCCACTTACGTCGTCTCCGTAGACCAAGAAATCGGCAGACAGGGCGTGGCACGTGATCCTTGAGCTCAGGGCACTGTGGTCCGGGAACATTTTCGAGTCTTTTCCAGCGCTCATGAGACTGCTGTCACTTTTGATCTGACGCACGCCACACGAAAATTACATCACGAGCAATACAATGGATATCAAAACTTACCGAATGCAATTGAAGCTTGCCGTCAAAGAGCACCGAAGCGTACACTTCGTTCATGTTCATCGACTCGACGGAGGCCAAGTAATCTCTTTCAAAGTGTACCATGGACGCGCTGGTGTTTTGCCCGACGCTCAAGTTCCAAAATAGGGCTCTGTTGTTCAGCGCAACTGCCACGTGCAACGGACCGATGCTAACGATCGACGGCTCTATGATGGTGTTGATTATTTGTGGTTGCGCCTGCGTCTGGGAAAAACCTCAATTTTACTCTCCGAGCCGCTCTACCGAGCATGAACGCACCCACACGCGGTTTAAAGGAAAGCGCGCTGTACCTTGTCCAAAGTGTACAAGTACACGGCTACCTCGGTCAAACTGGCGAGCACGGCGATCCTGTTGCCGCATACGCTCATCAACTTTGGGATCCGAGCCAAGTATATGAGGACGTTGCCGCTGTGAGTGACAGCCGCGAGCATCGAACCGTCCATGGACCACGACACCAGGCTCACCCCGGTTTCGCCGCTCACCGTTATCACCTTCTCCGTTTCCTCGCAATTTTGCAGATTGTGTATTTTTAAATTGTTGTCGCCGCACGTCACGACCTTGCCTATCGCTTGGTTGACGTCGATGTCGTTCAGGGAGTCCCGGTGGTTCTTCACTTGGAACAACTCCTGGCCCACTTCCTTTATGTGGGTCGAGATGGCCGATATGTAGCCGGCTTCGAAACCCAGCAAAATGTAACCATCCCCGTACCTGCCACATGCACATTCAATCGTCATCGCTCACCCACACCTTCAACATACATGAACATTATATGTATATATACCATCTGTAGGACACTATGGGGCCGTATCTTTTTTGGAACGTCAGCTCTATCGGATTGTCCGGATCCAAGATGTTGTAGAGGTACAGGGTGGACTTGCCCACGATCAGCGACACCTGAAAATCCAATTTCGCGTTATATCAATCGTCCGCACACGCGTTGCCCTTGTCGTTTGATGTGTCAAAGGTGAAACTCACGGTGTTCTCCCCGCCGGCCCTTTGGTCCGTCTTCATCTCCCCGAACTGGATGTTGGAGGGGTCGCCGTGCAGTTCCACTTCCCGTCTGGTGTCCCCGTCGCTCGTACTGACGCTCAGTATTCTGTCCTCGCCGGACAGGGCCAACAGACCCTCCATCGACCAAGCGGCGCAGGTGATTTTTTTCCTGTGCTTTCCCAAAATCGGCACCCTCCTGAAAGGAAACAAAGGCAATTAATCCAACGGTGACAATCGATACCAAGTATAATAACAGTATAGTGCTCACTTTGCGTTCCGGTGGTCGTAGATGACGAGGTTGCCCTTGTGGGTGCCCACGGCCAGGACGCTGTGACGCTTGGCCCACTTCATGCAGCAGAGGCCGTCCCTGACCCCGGCGTCGATTTGGGACCTTTTGCCGGTCGTGGCGTCCCACAGTACGATGACCGAGGAGCTGCTCGACACCGCGGCCAACACGTCACCGTCGGCGTCCCAGCCGAAACCCGAGCACAGACCGGGCAGTTGGATGCGCTCCTGGAGCTCCCCTTGCCGGTCGACTATGGCGACTGTCGTGTCGCATCCCGTGGTCGCCAGGTGGGTGCTGTTGCCCGGGCGCCAGCTCATGTACGTTCTCCCCGGACCGTGGGGCTGCTCCAGCCTGTACAGAACCTGTTGGCCGTGGTATACGTGATTACAATTTTTTTTTGTCCAAGTACAACCTTTCTGTTTTCCATTTGAAAAAAAAACCCCCTTTAACAATTGAGTAAAATTACATGTTTCATCTCGAACAAATCGATGCGTGAACTCTACACCATTCAACATTTATCGTCATTTGACTGTATGATGAAAAATATATTCGATTAAAAACCGTGACGATTTTACGATCAATCGAAAATTAGGTGAAAAAAGAAAAAAGAATTCAATCAGCACGAATCGATTTGAATGTACACACGCGCGAAAAAGGGGGGGGGCTTACCATTTTACAAAATTTCTCTTATACGTGTAAACTAATATACGTAAATGTAATTGTAAAAGTATCCGATTGAATTAAAAGTTCTTGGCCTTTTAAACGCGAATTCGGGCCATTTGGGGGCAAACGTAAACAAACGCGCATCGGTAAAAGGGACGTCGGCGGCTTTCAAACGACAAATGGATCTACTATACACATATCATGCATTTGTTCATTCTGATTCAAGTTGTGTGCGTCAGGTTATGTTTAAGCGGAAAAAAAGTTGAGGCAAAGGACGTATAGTGCAAAAACTCAAAAAGCGACACACGTGCGCCAAAAAAAAAAAAAAAAAAAAAAAACGGTATTTCAACATTCACGTCGGAAATATCAAAGTAAAAAACCTTGTCCGATGACATGTCGCTGGTCCGATAATCCCTCGGCCGTCTTCTTCGGCGAACGTAGATTACATTGGCAACCGATTGTTGTGCTCCTGCTGATTCACCCTCCCGACCGCTTGTTCCAGTCGACGCCAGCGCGCTCGCCATATATATATATGTATATGTTCACGTGCACAGGTGTAACGCGCAGGCGGAGGGTGTAAAAAAAATTAAGGGGAGATAACAGCAGAGTGTGGACACTGGACACCAGTAACAACGCACGTACACCACAAACCGGTAGATCGATCGATCGGTTGTCTCCGCAGGTTTTCAGAGCTCGATTGCATACACAACTGAGGGTAACTTATGAATAAGTACTACAATGCCGATTGCGTTGTTGTGCAATGGTTGCACCGAATACTTGTGCATCATATTTTGTAGTGTTTGAGTTGTTTGGTCGATTTTGTTTGACTCCTTGACGAATCGCGATATTTCAGGATACAGGCATGCACGAGTAAATGGGTTTTTTGAGAGTAAGTACACATATATAAGGACTTGTTTGTATTATGAATGAATACTTACCTAGTGATACGAGAAATCGATCGACCGATTATATTTGCCTTATTTGTTTGGACAAATAAAATCGTTCACTGTATCTATCTGTTTGTACGACAAAAATATTACTTAGTACATAAAAAAGGAAGGAAAAGGTATATTGTCCACATTAAATTTTAATTACAATGCATATAAATACGAAAAAAAAAAGTTATCTGATGCTTACCTGGTTAACTTTTCCATTTTATTTTAATGCACAGTCTCCTTAATTCAAGAATTTTAAGGTGTCTTATTACATACGTGCTCGAAACAAAAAATATTATCAATTCTTTTGATGTTTCCAATAAATCTGAATAAATATTTGTGTATAACAAGCATTTCTAAAATAAGGGTTAATAACAGTAGAAATTTCGTACCAACCAATTTATTCAATAGGTTGTAATAATTATTTACAATGATAACAAAAAACAAAAATGACAATCCATTGCAACACAGCTATATCTGTACGATTGAAAATAAAAAAAAAACTATGGTTTTTGCCGATTCCCGTTGGTATTTTTGAAGATCGTTATAGAATGTTCACTCTCTCCAAGTAGAGTAGCAAAATGCCGGTCGTCCAACCCCCAAGAATAATCAGCATAAGAGGCAGAACGTCGAAAATACCAAAAGGGGACACGTTGTTTATCTAAAAGTGAAGAACCGTTAGTTGTACTATTTACACGTTTGTTGTGTTAAAATTAAATAAATAAAAAAAAAAAAAAAAAAAGAACTACTTTAATAAACTGACCTCAACCGGTTGCAAATACGATTCGTTGATGAGAGCCCTCTGCAACACACCACTGTCTTTTATCAACGCAATGCTATCAACAAAAACGCCCTTTATTTTTATAAATACGCTCGCACATATACACATAATATCACATAAGGTGTATGTACTTATGATTGATCATGCGACGAAAGTGGCTTCCTCGTTGCACAGCCAAGGCCATGGTTGACTGCATCATCGGATCCAAAGGTTGCACGACACAGGCAATTTTCCGCCTATTCAACTCCATAGTCAAATCCACGGTTATGAACGCGTATTTGTCCTTCTGGCACAAGTTGTTGAGGCCGTCCAGGTCATTTTGCGGCAATGAATCCTTGTCGACCAGGATCCGATCGAAAATTCCCTTGACTGTCGCATCCGATGAACTCTGTAGCGCAACACCCGACGATGATAATTAAGGCAAATCAAAAGCTCAATCCAAAACAATTAAGTTCTAGTTGTCTTTCAAGTTAAGGAGGTTCGACGATTTTTCAAAAATCCAGAGAAAAACGGTAAAATATATTTTTATCCCCCCCCCCCATCTTTTTTTTATTGTTAATCAAAAACAATTACTGTAAACGCATTGCCATCCTTAAGATCTTGCGTTAAGGACTGAAATTTCACCAATGAAAAACATTCGTGGCTGAAAAATGTTGAAAAAGCAATGGTCATTTCGATAAAATCACCGAACCCCCTTAAGTATAACTCAATTCATCGAAACAATGATGGACGGGATGGACACCTGAAAGAACTTGTAGGTGGCGCTATTTTTCAGCACGGTCAGCTTGAACGAGCCATCGTCGAGCATGCCTTTCAAGTTACGGAAGGGCGTGAAGGGCACCTTGACCGTCAAGTTGCTGATGAAAAAGGCCGAGTAAGTCGCCAATATGACCACACCGGCCATGTGAATCGTCCAGTTGATTATTCGTATCGAGTCTACGTTTACTGACGCGTATCCTGGAACAGAACAATTTATTGCGCAATTTCTTCGACACAGAGCGTGAGGCAAAAAAAGCATTATTGGCACACGGTATGTACAATTCAATAATTATGTAAAAAAAAAAAAAAAAAAAAAAAAAAAAAAAAAAAAAAAAAAAAAAAA
>NW_019379667.1:16443-48186 GCF_000648655.2 Copidosoma floridanum
ACATCCCTATTGATAAGACATGTAACCTAAAAATTGGGACATAGTATGTGTGCTTAACTAAAAGATGTAATACTTATTCAGTGTATTCAGGTGTTTAATAATCTGGTGGATTCAATTTTGAGACTGTACTCCTATTTGTACGTGTTTATAAGACAGTGATGTACTCTAACTTTTGTTACATGGGAATGGAACTAAAAAATTACACTATTTTTTAATAATAATAAAGAAAAGGTATTGAAATTTTTAAATAAAGTTTTTTTTTTTTTTTTTTTTTAATTGCAGTTATTTTTGTCGGGCAACCGCGTACATCCATATAGGTATATACAATACCCGCCCAAAGAGAGCGTTGGTTCGGTACGAGCGCGGAAAGAACCCCGTGTGTATATAAGCACATAGGGACATTAATCATTCGCACATCCTGCCAGAAAGAGGGAGATGGAGGAAAGCAGGGAGTTTCGTTAATTTTCATTTTTATTTTTGGTTTTTTTTTTTTTTTTTTTTTTTCCCAAGTCTTCCTGAGACGTAAAATTACCTGGTACGCCGAGACTCCGATGACATGTCCCCGAAGATCGGTTCTACGCTGGTACAAGGACAAATCGCTCACTTCGAGTCCTCCATATTCGTCCCAAGCCCCGTAATGGCTGTTTATCAGTTCTTGGTCATCGGCAATGTTGTAGACTTCGTGGAGCTTTAGACTTTTTTTGCCTTCCATTTTCTGCACCGTGAGAAACAGGCAGTCCAGGGGCACGTAGATGGTCGAGAAAAATACCGCAGCGTCCGTTTTTTCCCCCAAAAAGATCATCCACTGTGTACTGTCTGTCGAAAACCAGGGGGATATCTCCTGAGATCGTGTAAGGTTATTATTAAAATATTTCTTACGACAATGTACGATTTTTTCCAGATTTTTAACAAAAGTTTAAAACTTTTACATCTACATGACAACAAACACAAGTGATGCCCACCTTTGTAAACTCTTTCATTTCGTCGGAGTCGTTTATGAGCACAATCAGGGCATTTTCCAAATTTGTGAAAGAATTATCCTTCATCTATAAGAATAAGAACAATACTTTATAAATGAAATTCCTATCATATTGATTGGTATGTTAACATTTTGTTTTTTCATAACTATTATTTTCAAATACTTATGGAAGGCAGAAAAAAGTCACGCCAAAGTAGACAAAATTTATTAATATTATATAGTTACTCACTTTGTCTTCAAAAGTCCTTGTGTGAAAAGCCAATGTGCGAACGTGAATTCTTGAAAAGTAGACCAGAATTTTCATAAACTGAGCGGCTTGATGGAAAGCTTGCAGGAAATTTAAAAGGATGCGATGATTTATTTTAATAATAATAAATAAATAAAAACATCATAAAAACAATTGATGTTTAACTTACAAGGCGAATGCACGGCATTATCGTCCGTGTATATAAATATAATGTATCTGTTGTAGAAAATGGAGTGTACACCTTTGATAATGTATTTGTAGAGATCTGGTTCCATAACGAGTTGTGCTTGAACACCATTATTTGAATGGATAATGATCCAGATAATCATTGCCATGAATACAAATTTTACTGCGCAGAGGGGTTTTTTCGCCATTTTTTTTTTTTTTTTTTTTTTTTCATTANCAAGTCATTATTCAAGGACAAAAAAAAATAAAAAAAGAATGAAAAGAATGAAAAGAAATTTCAAGCCACCTGCCATTTAAACCAGTGAACGGGATCTCCATGTTTCTAATTATGACGCGTACAGCCTATAACTGTTTCAAAACTCGAGGAAGGAAAAAATATACTCCTCATCAAGATCACGATTGAGAAAAAAAAAAAAAAAAACAGCCAAATAGCCAGCCGTGATCTTGTCCAAAAAAAAAAACTCCCGTTTGCCCCAGCAGCGCCTCAAATATAAAATAAATTTTATTTGAATGAAAATGAAGATTTTCAATGTATGATTTTGTTGCAGTGGATTAAAAGCAAAATCTTTCTCACGAACTTGTTAGTTAAACATCACATGAAAATTTAGGGGTAATGCCGTATTGTGCTAAAAGATCTCTAGAATTATTCGCTACAAAAAATGGCATTGTAGATTTACTGAAAGTAGCATATAAATTGACTGAGACCGAACGTAGCAAAGAGACGAATATAACTGCAATACGATGTACTCTTCTACATGGTATTTTGTACGAAATGTGTCTCACAGTCTACGTAAATGTCTGGAAGGGCAGTAAAAGTATCTAAATAATAAAAACGAGATGGATGTGTAAACAGAGTCGAGAAACCAAACAATAAATTATGGATAATTTTTTTTCGATCGGCTGTGAACCGTCAAACATAAATTGACATATTTTAATGTATAGGGTATCACTTTGTGGCGGAAATACGATTAAAATATTAGAACAAAAATAAAAATGTACTCGAGAATTGTACACAGCAGTTATTCCATTTGGTATTTTCCAACTACATTTATGCTACATTACTTTTCCAGTTACAGTACGAAATACGTATCATACAAGATTATCATTGACTCGGTTCAAATTTAAAGTGCTGTGATTTGTAACCGACATGAAAATACATGAAAATATTGAAAATTTAATTTTTTTTCTACGTTTAAAATAATTTATGAGAAAATAATGTTTTTTTAATTTGTAAAGATTTTGGTTTAATTAATTAAGTCGAGTAAAACAGTCAAATTTATGAAAATTAACATGCTTTGGATTATGATACCACTAAACGTCAGAAACATCTCGAAGTTTCTACTTGAATTTAAATTTTTAATGGCTTATATTCTTACGCTTTATGGTATTTCACGCATGTATACTTTTATTAATAACTTGCTTAATTAACAATTTATCATTTTCAGATAAAAATGTCGTTAAAGTTTATTTAACACCTGTCCGTCTGTTTTTTCAAATGCCATTGATGTTTATCAAAATGCTGACGGAAAAAAAACTGGTTAGCTGAAATATTAAAGAATTTTAGAAAACAGTTGGTTCGTTACTCTAAGTATTAAAAATAAGTTGCACATAATTTTGTCACAGATAATATAATTATGATAGGTAATATAAGTTAGTTATAGAAACTGCACCACCAAATTTTTGTTGTATTTACTTAATATTTTTCCGTACGTATAGTTCACCAGCGAGATATGCCAGAGTTAAAAAGAGTAAGCGAGAGCGGTTACTGTTCGTCAGTACTTACTCTCGGCATCAGTTGCTTTTTGCTTCGGGCGAGCTCCGCAAGCTGACTCCACCTCCCAGTTCATGAAGTTTTGTAATTGATTTTTTTTTTTTTTTTTTTTAATTGTTATATAAAAACAAATTTTCAAGATGCCGTTTAAAAACTCTAAATTATCATACTGAATACTAAAATAATTGTAGCAAATTTTTTAAATATATGAAATAAATATATTATGAAATAATAAAAATATCAACCAAAAAAGTGGCTATACGTAGTATTGTTTTATGAAAAAACAAATGTATTACTTCACTGGAGATAATTTGATAAAAAATTCAAAATTTTTACTTAATACTGGATGTACTGAACGTGCTCCCACGCTTCTTGAGAAGAAGTAATTTGTTTACTAAGACTTTGAACGACATATAAAAAGCTATTTATTATTAAGATAATCTCTTTGTGCTTAGGATATTTTGTAACAACTGGAATACTATATTTTCATCTATTAATTACGTAAACTAGCGTTTTTTCATATTTATGAATAATTTAATGATAAAAAATATGGTCCCTAGATTGTTTATGTTTCTGAATTTATTCAGAACTTAACTAATTTTATTATAATGCAAATTACACTTATGTTCGATAAAAAATGTAACTATTGGTACTACGATCGATTTTTACAACAAGAATTACAGCAGTACATTGAGGTGATTGATACCACTTGATTTTCTCCAAGTGAGCTGAAAAATACATTTTAAAAATCGGTAAAAATCATGCTTAAAAAAGGTATTGAATTATCAGTACGTAAATTTTAATTAAGTGAAATTACATCGAAGATTTTTATAGATCATATTTTCTATTGAAATGTCCAGTTCGTATAAGCAAAATATTTATTTTCTAGAAAAAACATGTTGCTACATCTACACACGTGTTATTGGTACATATAGTTTAAAACATACTGCGGAAGAGAAAAAAACTTTGGCAGAGTTCCATAATTTATGAACGCACGTTCGTCTCTAAAACTAAACGATTTTGAATATCCGCAGTGCTTTATCAAAATTTACTGCCCCCAAAGTTATATTCCGACATTCAACTTGTGCAGAAAATTCGAAATTGTTCGGTAAGGGCATAATCCTACGAGTAATTAATTCAACTCTGTTTACTTAATAACGCCATACAAACAGAATCACTGGAAGTAACGAATAAATTGCATCGAATGAATAAAATTTTTTTCAAAGGTATTATAATTACTCTAAATGAATTAAAATATTTTTTTCTCGAAATATTACAGAGTCATTCAAAAAATTTCGAAAGGCTATAGACACAAGTTATAGTTTACAGCTGTGTGCAACAGTAGGACTTTCGAAAAATTGGGCCTCAAAAATTTCATGAATCAGCTCAGCCAATCACACCCTCAAATATTGATATCACCTATACATAAGTAATAATGTTTCAGTTGTTGCGACAGGGCGCTTGCGCGCTCACTTTTCATGTATTGCGTGTAAATATACGGAGACGTAGCATACACTCACATTTGCACATCCTCTCCTTTCCTCCCTCTCTTTTGCCAAAATGCCAACATCCACATACGGTTAAATCGATAAAAAATTAATTTTAACCATGAAAAATAATTACTTTTTCCAACTTTGATTTATTAATATTTTGGATCTATATTCAATCCATACTGATATCCTACGAAGAGAGGGAAATTTTAATTTTTTAAATTAATCTTAAAGTGAATAGAATTGAATAATGCAAGTTTATTTTTTTATATAATTTTTTTACCATTTTTTACATTACTTTTTAACACTCAGATGTTAAGATGCATATACATTTAAATTGTTCATTACCACGAACTTATATACATATATACATATGATGTAGAAATATCATGAATGTTTATTATAAATAAAATAGAATTTTAAAAAATTGTGATTAAAAAATGTCGATCTACAAGTCATTATTCAAGGACAAAAAAAAATAAAAAAAGAATGAAAAGAATGAAAAGAAATTTCAAGCCACCTGCCATTTAAACCAGTGAACGGGATCTCCATGTTTCTAATTATGACGCGTACAGCCTATAACTGTTTCAAAACTCGAGGAAGGAAAAAATATACTCCTCATCAAGATCACGATTGAAAAAAAAAAAAAAAAAAACAGCCAAATAGCCAGCCGTGATCTTGTCCAAAAAAAAAAACTCCCGTTTGCCCCGAGCAGCGCCTGTATTACCGACTCGATTTTTTTAAGGACTTCGGCATGTAACATACCGATCCACGCACTCGGCGCGGGGGAGTACACTCCTCCACGCACACAGTTCCGTTCGGAGAAAGAAAAGGAGAGAGAGAAGGAAAGTAGACGAGGAGATGAGCTACGTCATCTCCGAGAGAAAAGATACGAGTCGGCCGCGCATGTGCCGTACCGAGGACGGTGATGCGAGAGACCTAGGCAGCGCGGGGGGGCTTACAATGTGTATTATAACGCTCGAGAGAAAATAACCGCACCAGCAGTTCGACTCCTCGCGCGCACCCCGCATTACCCATGCACGTACACATACACACGACGCGCACGGCCTATCGCACGATATATTAGCGAAACTCAGTGCGTGGCTAGAATCGCCTCTTCTTCTTTTTTTTTTCCCTCTTGCGCTCCATTTTGTTCCTTCATTGCCGAACAAAAGACCGAACGTGCGGGGGGAAGCTGCATCGTGTGTGGTTTCGTGCCCATCACGTAACTTGCCGCAGGCGCTTGGGAGCACATATAGAATAACTAAAGCAAACAATAAAGTTACCCCTTACGACCTACCCTCTACTACGTCGGTGTACAGTAGCTCGTGTGTACGCGATTACGTATGCCTAGCCTGTAGTTAAAATTATAAACGAGTGAATTAATTTTCAACCAACACCGCGCTCTGTCGTCGAAACAAAACAAAAAACAAAAAAAAAAAGACCAAGGAAGCAAATAAACGAGACAATAATTTAAAAACTAGGAAAATAAATAAATAGGGGAAAAATCGGCCTGCGACGCTGAGTAAAAATTAAATATAAAACAAGAAAATCCAAAAATCTTGTTGTCTGTATACCCACGCACCTACGCAGTAACGGTATGTATATATATCGCGTGTAGACAGCAGAGAAGTACAGCGACCAAAGTATTTGGACAGCGCTTTCCTTTCCTTTTTCTTCTCCTCCTCCTCGACAGCTCGATTATTTTTGGTTTTTTTTTTTTTTTTTTTTCTTTCTTCATTGACACACTGAGCTCCCGACGAAATGCAGCTGAGCGTTGCGGTTTTTTAGCAGCAGCTCAATCACGGCTAGCCGGATTTTTGGTGAGTACCCGTTTCATTTATCAACATCAAATATTTATACATTTTACGTGCAGTGCTGTGGTACTTTTAATTTTTTCACATACGACTCCCGTGATGTGATCATTTTATTTTATTTCTTTTTTTTTTTTTTTTTTTTTGTAAAATTTTCATTTTTATCAATGAAATCAGACAGTAAAAGATTCAAAATTAATGAAAAAAATAAATAAATAAAAGTGTGCCACACAAAATTATTCAATGCCCTGTACTCAGGAGACGGAAAATCAAGCGTATACATCGATAGGACACATAAGGACAAGTGCAAACGTAAAAAAAGTAAAAAAAGCGAACTCAGCACGTCGTACAACATTGGCACGGAAATTTCCAACGAATCTTCCTCGTTCAATCGAATTCCCAACGAGGAGTTGTGAACAACAACAACCCCGTCTGGCCTCGTGCGTCATGTTTTGTTTGTTTGGTAAAAAAAGATCTAGCCTCTTTTGCTCCTCAAAGTTTTTGAAAAGCACTCGAACTTCAAAAGAGTGTTTGTTATTGGCATTTTTTTTTTTTTTTTTTTTTTTTTTACTATTTTTCTGTACTCTTAGTTTAATAATGTATGTACGATGGCACACTCACGATGCCCTTTGCGCCCCTCGTACATATTAATATCGACTTGCAAAGATCACAAATCAACAGAATTAAAAAAAAATTAAATAAAACGACCCATACTTCCATAATAAAGTTTTTTTCATAAACTATTAATCTGCTAAAACTGTGAGTGCACGAACGAGAACAATTTAATGCATCTGATGCGTTTTACCGATAAAAAAAAAAAAGGAACTCGAGTCTCGTTTCCAAAAAAAAAGTAGCGTCAAAACTTTCGATCTTTTCGTAGAGGAAAAAACTCGTGATGCGCCTTTTAGTCGCGAGCATCAAAAAACTTTGCAACACTTTACTCGAATCAAAAAAGTGCCCCTCACGCCCCGATAGTTTAAAAAGACTATAAAGCAGCCAATCGCGAAATCAAAAACTTTTCACGGTAAAAAAAAAATTTATCAACCTGCCGAACGACTTTAATGGGTAATCGATCCCTCTCTGTACGTCTCGTGTGTACGTAAGGCTTCCACGCCTCGAGTTTCGATCCACGTTATTTATAAAGGAATTACCACTTTGATATACACCACTATCGGCCAATCACGAAAAATAAGCGATAGGCGGGATCTCGTATTTTTTGAACAACAAATAATTATTTAAGTACCACTAATAACCTGCTGAGCCACTGCGAGATAAGTTCGTTAACGCCTGTCTTGCGACACTCTTACGCTTGTTAGAGTTTTGCAATTTCTTACTCGCAAACGTGGGCGCAGCTATTTTTTCATGCAATTTTAAAAAACTGGAAAAAAAAAAAACGAAAAAAGTTTTTTACGCATCTCCATTTACAGTATTGAGAACTCCCCCCCCCCCCCGTCAGATAAGCGTTACGCAAAAGTACTCCAAATTAAAAAATTTTAATCTTTTTTTTTATACATGACTTGTTTTTTTCTTTCAAATCGCAATGCATCGTTATTGCTGGAAAAAATTTTACTTTCAAATCATCCCCGCCCAAGTCTGCTTACTTCTGCGACGCGTCGGGTAACGCCAAGTAGCACGACGTAATTGAGCAACTTTTTTTTTATTTCGGTAATGTTTACCGTGAAATTGAGGCGGAGTTGAAACACAACGTAATTTTAGAGTCAGTTTAACGGTAAATATCACCGTAATTATTAAACACGTGTTTACGCGCACGTATGCAAAACTTAGTTAAAATCTCATTAATCTAACTTTAAGCTCGTGCACGATGTACAAGCCTCACCACATATTATATACATATAGAAAAGTAGTAGAGAGAGGGAGGGGGGGGGAGAGTAAGAAATTTATCAATTTGTGGGAGGATGAGATATATTTCGGATCGATATGGAGGACATTCCACGTGTGTGCACCCAAGAGAGGAGGAACGGCAGTGCGGGTCACGTGTTTATAATATATTCGCTTGCAGGAATCAGCTGATTCGCGCGATTACTGGTCAGCACTGCTGGGTAACGTTTGTTGGATTTCGCCCTTCGAATGCGTGACTTTGAGGTAAATTTTATGATTCCTCAACTGAGGGGGTGTTTGGATTGATATTACGAAAACTTTTTTCTGGAGGAGTATCGTGACTGGGTCGTATGTATATTGTGTTCGCGTGTTGTACGGGTACGGATATTTTTGTGCGAACAACCATCACGTAGTGATTGATGGAAGGGGGGGGGGGGAAAAAAAAACTGACGTATAGCTCCCGGATGTTGTTGGGCCAAAAATCCATAGAAACGCGCTGTAGACTCGTAAATCGAGAAACAAACGGTTCGAGGAAAATTAATATCCACTTGACGAGTAGCCGATACAACAAAGGTAAACGTTATACGGTCGAAGATGCCGAACGATCGATTTTTACATCCACTGCAGGGGTGCAGTATACTTACACCCACGTACACCCGAAGCCTCTCTCTCTTTCCGTGCGAGTCGAAAAGTACCTTGGGGAGGGAGCTGAATTATTTTGGAGGCTCGCCAGGCTCCTTTTTAACTCCCCTCACGGAGGCCTGACCCTGAAATTTTTGCCCACTGCGACCTTATCTCCCGGTGTCTTTGTTGTTTGTACAAGGGTTGTATAGGCGTTGGGTGGGACGTATATTACAGGGTTGTGAGGGAGAAAAAAAAAACAACAGAAAAGAAATTGAATTTTCGGGGGCTTAGCAACAGCACACTGGTATATTTATGTTTTCGGTAGCGTGTAATGGAATTTTTTTTCCTCTTTTTTTTGTAGCCCCGAATGGTACACTTACAATTTTTTTTCACGCTTACGCATTGGTTGGTGAAAACGAAACTTTTTTTTTTTTTTTGGTTCACGCGATTAATGGTTGTTCCTCGAGTTTAGTTTTTGCAAGTATTGCCCGTCCACACGCTACCGTATTAACATGAGTTGGGCAAAAAAAAATTATTTATTTGTATCTCGAGAAGTTCAACAAACATTTTTTTAAGGTATTCCTTCACAACAATGCTATGTCATCACCTACGCTGGTGTCGAAAAGAAAAGTACTTAAAAAATAGAAAATGTCCTTGGACTCATGGCTCGAACTCAATAATTTTTTTACTAAATAATTTAAAAAGTCTCCTCAAAAATCTTGTTCTAAAATTTTGCATTACTCTACTGGAAACCCATAAGATTGAAGAAAATATGATTAGAAAAATATTGTATTAATTATTTTTCTAAAAAGCTATTTTCATTCCCCAAAAAGTAAAAATTGTGTTCTACGAGTACAGCAGAATTCAATACAAAGTCTTATCGAAAAAGGCTTGATTTCATTTTAAAAATATTATCCACCGAGCCTTGCTCGCAAGTTAATCTCATAAAACGCAAATCCTCACGCATCACCTCTTTCGCCCCAGAAAAAGACTGATCTTTGATCGAAAATCGCCGCATCGCAAATAATCCGTGACCCACTCGTTTCCCTACTCTTCGCGGATAAAATTATTCGTCCCCCGATCCATCGGCCTCCTCTTTTACAATAAATTCCATCCTCCAATAATATCCAACTTAATTTCCCACATCGACTGTCACGCGAGCCTTGGGGGGAAAAAAAAATCGCTAACATCTAGAGTGCACACATATAACGAAGCTCATTTTATCAAAACAGCGCGGATCCCAAGAGGATTTAGCACGAGACCCGATCTCCGGAGAACTTAAATGAGTTTCGGGGGCTTTAGACTTAGGATGATCGTTTTTGGGATCTTTGGTGGGGTTTAACGTGCATTACGTTATCGTACTGGTCAAAAGTGATCGATGCAATGTGAACTGCTATGACGCGATATATGTTTGATCGCGATGAACGTATTCGACAACGATAGCGATCGAGTGTTTTTTTTTTTAAATCACTCGCATCCCAGTGAAGCGAAGCTCAAAAAAGAAAAGAATCTTTTTTTATTTCTTTCAACCATTGCAAAATCCTCGGCTTCTCGCTGCCAGTGAAGACCAGAATTTTGCATCCGAGACAAAATCGATGCGCCGCAAATGACTTTCGGGGGTGGGATTGGAGAGGGAAATTTTTCGGCCGTAAGAGGGTCGAGCATCTTGAGCCACGCGATTTTCATCGCACGGGTGATCGATGAGTAAATTATCAACGGCCATTGTCGCGGAGCTTATCTTTTTTATTGCTCGCATTTATGCTGTCGTGCCCGATTTTTTTGTTCCGCAGAGGCCGCGTTGCGTGCAGCGCTGGAGCTAATCATCTGCTCTCGATTATAATTAATTTGTCCTTTGATTTCGGACACGCGAGTTAAATCAAATTGGGTTACTGAGTCGAGCGTTAAACTATTGTTTTATACGCATATATTTTCACACTTGATCTCGAAGCTCATTTTGAAATTTCTTCCTCCTAATTCGCCACGTTACGACCATAGTTTTTTTATTTCATCAACGCAATATACGAATATTATATTGTAGAGATAACGAGTCATTACCTATACTAAATACAGATGGAACAATATCGACTGCACACATGCCAAGCGTAAAATATGTATAAAAATTTACCCTTGTCAATTTAATTGTCCGCGTTTATCGGTCCTTATTTTTTTTTTTTTTTAGTTGGTCAAGTGCATAATCTCTTTTCCCCTCTTTAAAATTTTGAAATTTGTTGTAATACGATTACAAGATCGATACACACGTAAGTGTGAATATCCTGATTTTTTTTTCTTATCTCTAAGAAGGTTTTTTGTTTCATTGTAATCAGTTACATAATTAATTAATACCACATTCAATTTATTTTTTTTTATTTTTTACTCGTCGCTTTTATTTCTGAAAAAAATGTAATGTTTACTTTTAATTTATCTCCGCTATCGATTCGTTTGAAAAAAAAGGTATTTAAATTTCATTAAAATCTTATGTGCATTCACTAAACTATGTACAAGCTCGAAATGTGTTTCCAGATTTTTTTTTATACCTTAAAGTCCCTCCTCGTTTCTCTTCCTTGCAAATTATGCAGTTTGGCAGTCCACAGCAAACGCGCAAAAAATCTCAATTTATGAATATATTAGCAAGTACATTATAGATACGTACCAAAGAGAACTGCCCATATAATATAGAGGCTGGTGCTACCTCACTATATTGCGCTTAATAATGCACATGACCAAAATAGCACCTTGGATTGTTGGTTTTAATTTTTTTCGAAACGCTGCAATTATCTTATGTAATATTATGCAAAAAAAGGGATGAATTAACACAAAATTATTCTGTTATTTTCGTGAAATAAATTTTTTCATCAACATTCATCAATATTTAAAGAATTATTTGATTACGAACATCCACGTGTTATTAATAAACTCACTCTCGAGGAGAATTTAATGTACATTAACATGCAGCACTAAAAATTACGTTAGGCAATACCGTAAAAATCTTAAATATTACGATAAAATTTTCGCAATTACATACACTTCACCGATAAACTGTACACAAATTATGAAACACACGCGTACATGTCTCTAAATCTTATTGCGCAATGCATTAAACCAATCGAAATAATTTTTCCGATAGCTCGACCAAGTCAGTACCGCTTGCTCATTACACTAAGTGCTCACGGATGATTAATTGTCACCACGTCGATATTTACTTCTCATCTCGCTCATCAAAAATGAAAAAAATTCGCCCCACAGGAAAATAAATAAATGTACTAAAACTTGTCATAAATTTGTACAATATAATAAAAAATTAAATTAAATTAAATTACATTAAATTAAAACCCACACATGCATATGTACGTGTGTATGCCCTTTAATTACTCTAGTACGATTCTATTTTATTTTTGTGCAAGTACCCTCTCGAGAGGAAACTATCACGAGTGCCTTTTATGTTGAACCCACTCGCGCCCACTTGGCACTTCCCAATGAGATTATATATGTGTATATACCTACCGGTCATTTCTTACATTATCTTTCAGCTCTCGTATAACTTCACAAGGGTAAATATCCAAAAAAAAAAAAAAAAAAAAAAATCTGCGATCGTGCAAAAAATGCAAAGATTGAGAAAGCCACGAATTTTTGTCAGTAGACTTCTCGAAGGCAGACAAATTATCAGAGTCCAACAATTACTCGGAGATAAATATAAGAGTCAGAAAATTCCTTAGGTATATTGCGGATAAGGGAAATTCGAGTGTGCATTATAGTTGTGGAAATTTTTTGCTGCAACGATTGTTGATTTCGACATTGACACTGATTACATGTACAGATCAGGTGTATACAGGAAAGGAAATAACAACGATCTATACCAAAGGGGGGGGGGGCGTAGGGGCATATATAAATGTTGCTGCAAAAGGCGCACTGCGCTTTGTTTATTTTAATGAATTCACTCTTCAGAGTTTCCCTTTGGACTCTTTATGTAAGTTTGAACTATATACATTTAATATTGTATTTGTTTTGTAGATTGTACATTTTTTTTTTTTTTTTCTAGTAAAGCTACCAACTTGACAGTATCATGTTAGTTGTGAAATTCGGTCACGGGATAATTAGATTTAGAAAAAGAAAAAAGGAAAACAAACGTCACGATTGAGCGATCGTAACGACAGATAACTCCGTAACGCACACGCAAACAGATGTAGCGGCATAGATAATGATTTATGAACCGTTTTTTTACACAATAGTATACAGCCCCACGTCTGCATATAAACAAAAAGTACGCCGTCACCGCTTGTAATGTTTTTTTCCACTTCAAAGTTTTCCCACTATATGTAACAAAGTAAAGTGAAATTGTTATTCTCGGCGTTTGGGGTGTCAGTTTTGGCAGTTTTTACCCTCGTCTAGCAAAGTAAAGACGTTGGCGTTCAAATAAACGTCACCTAAAATATACACCGGGAGAGCTTTTCGTTTATCAGCCAAGGTTTTGAATTTTAAAATGTAAATTCCCACACCCAAAAGCCCAGATAGGCGTTTTTGATTATCACGTGATTGATTCACCGTTAACGAAACGTGCAAAAAATCCCATCATTCAAACTCAGCGTCTATCCATTACTTTATACTCTCGCCTTATATCCGATAAGAAAAATGCATCATTTGTATTTACAGTTTTGTTGAGATTGACTGCTTTGAAAAAAAAACAAGCACCAACTTGACCCCATGCAGCAACCAAATCTCTCACGGTCAAAGCACGTGTTTTTACGTACATACACACATGTAAGCGTGAAATCGGTAATGAAAGTGCATATCGGTTTGTCGGCAGATTCGTGCTCGTGAGCGGAAAAAAGAGAAAAGATAGGGATACATGTATGTGTATATAAGAATGCGGCAGAGCAAAAGTTGCCGGTGGCTATCGCATCACAGCGTATTTCAGTATTAACCCGACCAGCCTCTCGCGCGCTCTTGTACCGCTGGCTCCTACATCGGATGATACTCATTATAATACTTTCAAACAAAATAATAATAATAATAATAATAATAATAATAATAATAATAATAACAATAGTAACAAATTGTAAGAAACCGATGATTAAAGTGCGCGTTCGTACGAGTGTTTGGTCACGCGGGAGGAGGGGGGGGGGAGTAAAAATATTGTTGGATTTGTATATTTTATTGTTCGTTATCTGATAAGTAAAAAGAAGAAATGGTGCGCCGTACTCGAGGGATCGTTTTTCCGAGAATGCATCGAGACGCGCGAGAAAAGTGAGCGAAGCGGGAGAGCGAGTGCCGATTTGTTGGGTAAATTATACATACTTATTTCACGAGAGGGAGAGAGGGAGGGACAGATAACGGCCTTCCAAGATCAACTTTTCGATGTGCACGGTTATTCCTTTTGTTTTAACGCGTATAGTGGATAAAAGCACGACTATAGTCGTGGGATCGAATACGTATAAATATACAGGAGGAACGCGTTGTTGTGGCCTGAGGAGAAAAAACAAACAAAAGCGAAAGCAACAACAATCGCCGAGAGGAAGAAGGGAGCTCCGACGAAAACCGCGCGCACCGGACTTACATTGCCGATTGTAATTGACGCGCCCTGTACGCAGCGACTCTGTATTTTTGTGCTCTCGCGTCGCCAAGTGCGTTACACGGAGCGCGAGAGATCTCGCTTCGGAGAATTTCATCTCGAATACTTGGAGCGGAAATTTCAAAAAAAACAACAACGACTCACGTGTATATATACGGTGCCCAAGTTCCCCGCCAAAGAAACTATAAAGGGAGTAGTTACGGAACAGTCGGGTCCGGCTTTTCAAAAGTGTACGTAATAATTGTGCGTGTGGTAATTTAGTGTAGTCGTCGATCGGGCGTCAAAGAAGCAAGCCTCTCGCGTGCCCTTACCCAAACATAATTTTCTTTTTTTGTTTTGGTGAAATTGTAGACATATACAAAATTGAACGTCAAGTGTTAATCGTCGCGTTTGTTGTACTCTCTCGACTTATATATACATATATATATATGTATAGGTACACTTGCTGGCTCGTCTACCGCTGACGATGCAGGTGATGTGTCACGCGACAGATGAGGAAATTCGGGCCAACTTTGGCTCCGTTCGCCCGTTATATACGTACATAGACGGATGAAACACAGATGAGGAGTTGGTAGCCGCGGATGCGGAAAATTTGCCAACCGAAGGCGTATTTTGTGTTCCGCGAGACCTCTGACATATAGTGCGGCCTTACCTGATTGTTTTCTCGCGCCAAGGTGCCTCGTACATTTCGACGATCGGTCTTCTTTTCATTTATTTTTTTTCCATCAACCGCTGAAACCACAAAATATCATCACCGCGTGGAGCAAAGTGATTCCGGAGACGATGATGGTGCGCCATTTGGAAAAGGTGATGTACATATGGTTTTAGACATTATTTATGATAACATCGACTGTGGATGGATTTCCAATGTTTATGAAAAAATTTCAAGCTCCCCATTATACTTGCACGTGTATAGCGAGCAATGTGTCCTGATGTTACGTATACATACATACACACCACACAAAGCGTATGTAACGTATATATACAAAAGCTCTCTCGATGAATCGGTACACTTACAACTAAATTGGGCCATATAGGACACAACGCGCTCAATCAATCATACATGTATAAGAAACAATAACAACGTATTACATTACGGGCTACGCGCTCGATGGTATAAACGAAAGCAAGAATATTTATACGTGTATATGTATACGGTAATGGGTCAATGCCGAATCACATACAGTTCTTCTGTCGTCTCCTCTTCCTCGTTAATCGCATATACATTTTCTAAACGAATGCGACTCGACGGCAATTGAAATGGAATAAACTCACAAACCCTATACTACACCTCTTTTTTGCCAAATAATAAATTTACATTTTTTTTTTTTCATGCTTACACACAGGGGACGCAGCCCCACGTGCTCATCCCTCGAGCGGGTATCGATCAACTTTATATTAAGTATATACGTATGTGCTCATAAGCGTGTATGAATGAAGATGAAACGAGAGGGCCGATCGCAGGTTCAGGGTCGCGAGAGAAGGGAAAGAGCGTATTTCACGTATATACGATCAAGAGAGAGAGAGAGAGAGAAAGAGAGAAAGGGGATGAGGGATCATTAGGGAATAGCTGACGCTTCTCACCAATGTCGTACAGTGGGGGATAATGAAGATACGCGTGGATGCTCGTGGTGTAATAATGAAAGTTTTTTTTTTTCCTTTTAGTTCAAGTTTGAATTTTATTCACCTTTATTTTTTTTTTTTTTTACAAGTTTTTAAACACCTTGTAACCATAAAACTTTTGCGTATATAAGTACTTGCATTTCTTTTTCGTGGACTTTCAAGATTTTTATCACCCCCTCCCTCACGTTCGTACATATAGCTTCAGCTAAAAATATATTCTCTATACCTTAGATTTTTGTGGAATATCTGCAAATCAATCTATCATTTAGGGGGGGAAAAAAATATCACCAAAACCATACATGTACAGTAAACTCTCCCTCCCCTTGAAACCTCTTTTTCCCATCGCACTCAAACGGCAGTGATAAATCAATCAATAAAGGAAAAAAAAAACAAAAAACTTTTGACCTTCCGTAAGTTCATTAGGTCGGTTATACACACACATGTCCGTATCGTCACATTTAGACGATCTCGTTACTATCGCAGAACAATACATACATGTACACACACGTGTGATCGATGACTCTCGCAGAGAGTGGCATGGATCGTGTAATATATACATATATGTATTGTTGATTTGTTTCGTTAAAGGGACTGTGCGCGATGTGCGCGTTGATAAACGCATGTAACAAAGTCCTGATGCGCACGAACGCGCCTATTGAATGCAAAAAAAAAGAGGTACTTCCCTCCAACTTTTTTTTTTTTTTTTTTTCTTCACATTTGTACTCGGGTTGTTCCGGGTGGAGGGTACATACATTTAAAAATTACATAATATAAAGTTGCATGTCGCGGGTTTTACATAGATTTTTGTTGAATTCACGGAAAATAATTATCGTTGATCTATTTTACTTATATTTCTGAATATTATTATTTTTTTTTTTAATTTTTTTTTTCTTCCTTACATTCTCTTGAGCACACGTATACTTTGCATACAATGTACTTCGAGCACACGCTCTTTGCATTTATTTTTAGATACTTTGATTTATTGACTCGATTACTTATACCATATATATACTATGTATAACATATAATATAACATACGTTGTACGCTTACTTCACACACCTATGGCATGTTTATATGAGTGCACGTGATTGATGATACGCGTTATCTTGGCATTTACTCGCACCTATCAGCCTATAAGTGTAGTCGCGTTGATCGGTAATCCGCGTATCGACTCTCGGGATGATATCGATTTAGGAATAATTTAGTA
The DNA here is from genome assembly GCF_000648655.2 of Copidosoma floridanum. The sequence continues at coordinate 33,791 of NW_019379667.1, forward strand.
TATTCAATCGCCGAACAATAATGTGTAATACCTTAACACCTGAAATCTCACCTCAGGACAAGCGGATATACATACAAAAAATAAAAGTAGGTACTATCGCGCACATACGCGGGTGCACATTATACCTATATGTATATGTACGCTCTGCCGATGGCATCTTATCGCGAGTGGGTTTTTTCTCTCCCCTCCGTTTGCGCTTTCAACAAACGCTTTCTCGCGCAACTTTGCGGATTATCTTTTATCTCCGAACGAAAGTGCTCGTGCCGTTATAATAATATACACTGTCGCGCGCATATCTGTTTGAAAAATAAACTCAATCGAGGAAAAATAAAAAAGAGGCACGATTGCTCCTCTCTTTATTTTTCCCCCTTTGCGACTTATCGACAAACGGTTTTTCGGCTCGTGTCTCGAGTAACCGCTCGACTTGTTGGGACACCTTTTTTGCCCCCCCCCCCCTTTCTTTGACAACACAGTCGTCTCCACTCGAAAGGCTCAAGATAGAGCGAGTAGCTGTCTGTCTGCCGAGAGGAACGAGATTATTGACTATCCCTCTCTCGGCCTATACAGTATACACGTAATGCACTCGCGGTTTTCCCGCCTGCCCGTAATTATCTTATTCATTCTCGATATGGACGCTTTCGACGCCGACGAGCTTCTCGACTGTGAGTACGGGAATTTGTTGCGGGACATTTGGAAAAACAGAGGCGAGACATTTTTCCCAAAGAAAATATTTTTCTTGTTTTTTTTTTTTTTTGTTTTCAAACTTGTAATTTAAAAAAAAAGTCCCGTGATTATACCTCAATATGTGAAAGTACAACCAAGGACTTTTTATCATTTGCTACTTTGAAAAAAAAGAAAAAAAAATCCAAACTGATAAAAACGCGACGTAGAAGCCTTTTGTTGAAAAAGAAAGCGCACTTTGTGCAAATCCGCTCTTAATGACGGCTCATCTCGAAAAAATAATAACAGTCTGACGGTCGCGGCATTGTGCGCGCAGAAATATGCGGGAACGAAAATAAAAAAAATCATATATGCGCGTGCGGAAGGACACCTCGGCATTATATTCGCATGTATGCGTGTGTACATACGCGTGCGATAAAAAGAGCTTGAGTTCATCGTCAGCGAGAAAAAGTTTATTTCGAGAAACTCTCAATTCTTTCTATTTCAGCGATAACGCGTTGATGGTTCTATCACGTGTGTGCCATCAGGTATTTCAGCGTAATTTAATTAATCGTGCAATTTGAGTTTGTTCCAATAAAGCCTGAATTACGTCAATGGGTGTGTTGTGGCTCAAGTTAAATGCACTTTCATCGGAACATTTGGCCAAGGAAAATTTTTGATTCGCGGGGCCAAGACGCAAAGTACCTCTTTTATTTAAAAGTACACAGTCAAATTCAGTGAAAAATCAAATCGTATCACACGTATATCCATTGTCGTTTAACGGATTTAAAGAACGGATGAAAATTAGCGTAATACTAACCAGTTAAAATTAAAAAAAAAATTGTTTACAACCTCTTCGATATATTTACAATATAAGAACTTTTTTCTAGTTCAACTGAAAAAAAAAAAAAAAAAAGAAACACGCGTCACTTGTAAAATGTCTACTCTTCTTGATAGGTCCACTACCGTCGTAGTGCCGTTGTGTCGTCGCTACGAATTTAGTTTCACGAAGGTAAAAGGCACCAAATGCCATCTGGCGCTTTGCCAGCCGTTCCACCTTTTTAGCGGAAAATCGAAAATGACCCGAGATACTCCCCAGAGAACGGAACGTGACGCACACAATGTCTCTCTCTCTCTGTACTTATACCTCATTGCGACACCTTTTTTTTCAATACTGCGTCGCTTAACTGACCGTTTTTGATTTAATTTCAAATTAAGTTTTGGATTTTCAGTGACAATGTTTTCGATTAGGATGTAAATAAAGAAAAAATAAAAATTGTTTCCTCGTGTTGTTTGTACCGTATGCTCATTATATATTTGTACCGAAAAGCTCACTTGATTCTACCATAAATGACGGGTATTAAAAATATTTTAGTGTAAAAAAAACAAAAGTTTTTAAACACAATAAATTCATTGTATCGATCTCTTTGTAATTAAATTTCATGAAAGTTGTCCCATCCGCAGAACTTCCTGAAAGGATAAAGAAAAACTTTCATCTGTGACTTTTGCTGCAATTTATTAGATTTTCCATTCAGAGAATACATATAAAGTGAAGCTTTTTGTGGTAATAATATGACGTACGAAAATAACAAAAAACAAATTAGATGAAAAGTACTATACATACGTGCATTATCGAAAAATATATAGTAATGGGGAACAAATTCAAATTTTTTCATGCAGTATAACTTTGCAGTCACTTCAATATTCTCTCACGAAAACCCAATAATAACCCATTCATTGGCTCTCGTAAATTTTTAGTTGTTCCGTTTCACGCCTCACGTGTCAGAATCGCACTACTGCCTCTTTTAATTAAAAGACTCATGTATTGGATAACTCACCTAAAGAATGGGTGCAAAAAAAAAACATCCTGACTATTGACATTTTTTTTTTTTTCGTTGAATCACTATTTTTTTGTCCAAAACGCGTTCGTGTTTGTACCACCAATAACCCAATCAAAGGCACCTTCCGCACAACAGTAGTGGCGAAACGTAGGCCGATGCTTGTGTAAGCTACTCTATCGCTCTCACGATTAATTATGTAACGTGTTAGTGCCATTGTCAACTACCCGACTGGAACTTTTTCTTTTCTTTTTTTTTTTTTTTTCCAAAGCATATCCAACCCTCTTTCGTATGATGTACTATGTAAACTTTTCTTTAGATGGTATAATTATTAATTCGAAAAATAGTTTATACGAGATAATCGTCGTTTTAATTTTACCACCGAAAGTTTCGCGCAACTGCCCTTCAAAGTTCTTCCCATCTAAAAGAGAATAAGACATTAAATACATCCCTAAAACTCCCGGACCACGACATTCTCATTTTTTTTTTTTTTTTTTGTACTCCTTGAAATTAGGACTCTTTCTCTCCTCGAAAACTGTAAAAGCTCACAACTCGTTATCCCAAAGTCTCTGTAGCGATTCAAACGCAATTTAATTTTATACGCGTGCACGTGTCCGTGATGTTTATAAAATGTTCAGAAAGTTCTTACTCGTAATAAGTATATAGGCACTTGATTGATTCATGTAGGAAAAGAAAAAGTAGAGAGAATGCGAGTGTACATGTGTATGGCGAACGAGAGTAAGGAAAAAGGAAGGAAGGAGATGCCAATCTGCGTCTTTCTTTCGATTCGAATTGTGAGCTCTTTTGCCTTTTGAATCGACACAATGGGCGCGTCATCCCCCGAATGTTGTCTCGTGACTCTACTTGTGCAGTCACGTGCAGAACCTTTTCTTTGTTTTTTTTTTTTTTTTTTATCGTTTTGAAAAATCGGGCCACCATACGATGTACCTGGCTCATGTCTCTCTTGCGCCGTTGCTGNAAATAACACAAGAACGTATTACTCAATGACCTGGGGAACTTTCTGGCCACTCTATTAAGTGAATAATTATTCATAAATAACACAAGTTCCTATCACTCAGTGACTTGGGGCGCTTACCGGCAGAAATGAGTAGAGAGATTGCTAACGCCAATGCTACGGCGTGAGACAACTTTTTTTCGCTGATCGGGGTGACCCGCCGTGGCCAGCTGTCGAACCAAGGCGTACATTTTTCGAGAGTGCGAGACTCGTATCGAAGAGCGTGTGCCTACAAGAAGAGAAGTGGATTCCCGTGGAAATGAGCATATAGGCGCACATTTTGGCGACACGTAGAAGGGGTATAAGTACCGAATGTGTGCCTTATACGAGGAGACGAGTGGAAATCTTGACTATGACTTTATATCTGAACGCACAGCCAAAGCAAGTGACGACACGAGTTTTTCTCTTTTGACGGCAACCGAGTATATGCTATATATAGTTAACTTACTCTTGCTCTCTCGCTCTTGCTTGAATGTTATCTATCAATATTACATTACACTAAATTGTGAAACTAAATACTCATAATTATATGCACAGAATTTGATATCAAAACATTTTTTTTTCCGTACGTTAATACTTAATTTAAAATCCAGTATTATTTTGAAAAAATGTTCATCTAATTTTTTAAAGCATGTCAGTTCAGCTATATATACACTGGTTAATTATTTTTCCTCATCATAATTGTTATGAACTGTAGGACAAGCTCTGGAGGTTATCGATGAACATATGTGACTTTAAGATCTCTTTTCCTTGAAGTTTCGATAGCTAAGGTAGTAAGGGCTTATGCCACTACTAGTCTTGTTTTGCTACCTGAGGATCGATTCCAACTGTCGGCAAATTTTTTTTTTTAACGTGATTCATTCTTCTAGTTTATTGTCTTTTTATTTATGTTTTATTGAAATTAAAATTTGATTGTCTCTTATCCAAAACTCTCATCTTTTCACTCGCAGCGTACCCTAGGAGAGCCGAGGAAGCCACGTTCGCCGCATGGGTGCCTGGGCTGACAGTCGTGCCGCGGCGGAGGTGGAGGAGGCAGTCGTGGCGGCTACCACGTTGAAAAGAACAAAACCATCGTCGTCGTCGTCGTCGTCGTCGTCCACAGGATCGGCTCGTAAACGACGAACCCACCAACACCAGAGCAAAGCGTCAACGAGACACCAGAAGCACCCAAGGTCCCACGTCGGCCATGACGCCGGCAGTTTCAACGGCTTGTCACCGTTGCGCCGACAGTTCGCGAGACAACTGTACGAGTGGCCCGCGCTCTTACCCGTACTGAGGACGAAAAACCGTTTTTACCATTAACTCCTCTGTTTTCATCCTTTCCGAGATACATATACACATATATTATAGTGTTTGCGATGATGTTTACGTGCGCGACGTGCTAAGTGTAACGAGTAGCGTCTCCGCCGAAAATGGCCGACTGGACGATGCTGAACGGCTGCGAGGAGCGCGCGGCCGAGACACTCCCGCATCAGGACTCGAGGATCATTCTCACGAGGCAGCGGGAGGACGACGCCCCAACGGTCCGCCGGTCTTTGAGCGCCGGCCGGCGTGGCCACGGCGAGGACCTTGTAAGCATACTGGCGAGCGAGGAGAGCTTCGCGCCGGCCGGCAAACCGATGGGCTGCGAGGCCGGGGAGTCCGACCGGATACTGGAGCCCGTAGGGCCGGCCAACGAGGAGACCGGCGGGCAAATCAGGAGGGACGCCAGACTGGAGCTACTGCGAGGGCTGTACGGAACGGAGGAGGGGAACGGGAGGAACGGGCGGGAGCAGCACCACGTGCAGTTCAACCGGAACATATTGAACGCGAGCGAGGGTACGAAGAAGGGGGCCACCAGTCCGTCGATATCGTCGGCGTCGGGCAGCTCGGAGGAGGAGGAGGAGGACGACAGCTTGGAGAATCTAGCGGAGGCCAGGGCCCCGGACGGGGGTTACGGCTGGGTCGTCGTGGCCGCCGCGTTCATGGTCAACCTCATCGCCGACGGGATAACCTTCTCGTTCGGGGTGATATACCACGAGTTCCTCAAGTACTTTGGCGAGGGCAAGGCGACGACCTCCTGGATCGGCTCGTTGTTCATGGCCATGCCCCTTCTGTCCGGGCCCATAGCCAGCTTCCTCACCGACCGCTACGGGTGCCGGAGGGTCACGATAGCCGGCAGCATACTGGCTACCTCGGGCTTCGTCGTCAGCTACTTTGCCACGTCCCTGGAGATGCTGATCCTGACCTTTGGGGTGCTGGCCGGGTTCGGGCTGTCCTTGTGCTTCGTGGCAGCCGTGGTCATAGTCGCGTACTACTTCGAGAAGAGGCGGTCGTTCGCGACGGGTCTGTCGGTGTGCGGCAGCGGGATCGGCACGTTCATCTTCCCACCGCTGATCCAGAGGCTGCTCGAGGAGTACGGGTGGCGCGGCACGACCCTCATCCTGTCGGGCCTGTTTTTGAACCTCGCGGTCTGCGGGGCGCTGATGAGGGACCTCGAGTGGACCCGGCCCAAGTCGAAGCTCCGCCGGCAGCTGGAGGAGGAGCGCAAGCAGAGGCTGCGGACGGGCCATCAGCGGAGCTCGAGCGCGGACGACTCGTTCTCGGCGAGCAGCTCGGCCAACACGGCCCAGACCCTGCACGGGGGTGGCTGCCCGGACGGTGGGCCCGTTGAGGAGGTGGGGGCCCGGGAGGACGCGGACAAGCTGTTCTCGAGCCTGGTGAGTCTGCCGACCTTCGTGAAGAACGGCGAGCGGGTGCCCCTGGAGGTGCTCGAGCTGCTCAGCGCCAAGAGGAGCGTGTACAACGTGCTCGTGCAAAACTACCCGAGCCTCATGATCACGTCGAGGAGCTTCAGCGACTCGAGTGGCCTGCACGAGCCCACCAGTCCGCCCTCGGCTAGGTTCGTGCCGGTTGTCAGTCCGTTGGCTGCCGAGGACAAGGGGGAGCCCCATCACCGGGACGACAAACCCGAGCTGTTGCAACGACAGGTACGTTATATTTCACGCAAACCACCATTACACACACACCTGCCTTGGGTAACTCAAAGTTTTTGAGATTTGACTTTTCAATAACATCAATACAAAAGTGCAGTGCCATGACAACCCCTTTCGAGTGCGTACATTGGCTAAAATTAAAGCACATGATTGCAGGGAAAAATAACATGTGTATATTGTTTTTGTGTTTGTGGAACGAAGAAGAAGGAGGAGGAGGAGGAGCGTCAAGGCGAGGTGGCCGAGTGGTGGTCGAGGGACAAGCCGGAGGCGAGGCTACGCCGGTCGTCCATCGCCGCTGAGCATCCCCGGCGCTTCACGACCGCCTACCTGAAGGACATAAGGATGCACCGGCACTCGTTGACGTACCGCGGCGCCATGCTCAACATAAACAGGTACCGGCTGCGCGCCAGCAGTTGTCCCGACATCCTGCGCAACTCCATGACCACCATTGCCAAGGAGGAGGCCGGCCACTCGGGATTGCGCGAGTTCAAGGAGCTCATCGTCAACATCTTCGATTTAACGCACTTTCGCGAGCCCGTGTTCACATTGTTCGCCATGAGCAATTTTTTGCTCCACACCTGGTACGACGTGCCTTACATGTACCTCACCGACAACGCCATCGAGGTGGGCTTCAGCGAGACCGAGGCCTCCTACCTCATATCCGTCATCGGCATCATGAACATGGCCGGCGAGGTGACCTATGGATTATTACTTTTTTCCTTTTTTTTTTTTTCTTTTCTTTTCTTTTCCAACCGCCCTTTTACCCGTTTTTCACTTATCCGCGACTTCCGCACGAAAACGTACACGTATGGGCGCTGGTTTTGTAATAGGATTCGTATACCTGGACTAAGCCGATGCTCTGACACTATACGCGCCGTACATATATACATTTGAAGGACGGGGTGACTTTTGTTGTTTCGATGACGTGCGATCAAGCGAAGCAAGGGTGCAACGTTCACGAGGTTTAACGACACACGTGCAGGAAAATGAGATATATAATCTTGTAGCGTTACCGTATCCGACGCTAAAATATGATTCATGTTTTGTCGCGTTATGCTATAATGCGCATATATATGATTTAGTGCAACAAATTAATGGTCTCGTTTGAGTTGATACGAGATGAAACTTTGGCCGATCGCTCGACCTTAACTCTTGCGCGTTGGCTCTTTATCGATTCCAAGTGACCCTGAGCATTTCGATATATTATTATACGATGGATTTCCTCTCGAATCACTTTGCCTAACGAGATTAAGTAAAATATATGATCCTATACCTGTACTTTCAACGCGGAGTCTCGTTAATCACTCGTGATGTCGGTACAACCCCTTTTTTTGGCCTCATATTTAAGATGCTCCATCGATGGTAAAAAAAAAAAAAAAATCATGTACAACTATAAAAAAAAAAAAAAATCTCCCACCAATAGATCTTGCTGGGCTGGGTGGGCGATCGCGCCTGCATCAACGCGACGGTGGTCTACGCGATCTGCATGGCTATGACCGGTGGCTTCGCCGCTCTCATACCCACGGTTATCAAGTGTTACTATCTATTGAGTGCCATTGCCGGTGCCTTTGGCTTCTTCATCGCGGCCAACTACAGCCTCACCAGCATCATACTCGTCCAGGCGATCACCATAGAAAGGTTCACCAACGCCTACGGCCTGCTACTCTTTGTCCAAGGAATCGCCAATCTCATGGGGCCGCCTATTGCAGGTATATCGGTGTTTTTTTTTTTTTTTTTTTTTTTCCATCACAATTTCTCCCAAGACTAATAGGTATTGTGATGCACCGTTGTATACACACGCCAAGGTCGTTTCATAAGACGATGATGTACGGTCTCGGCAAATGTTTAATCCAACTGACAACAGAAAAAGAAATGTAATAAAACACAAAACGCATGAAAAAAAAAAAAAAAAAAAAAAAAAAAAAAAAAAAAAAAAAAAAAAAAAAAANAAAAAAAAAAAAAAAAAAAAAAAAAAAAAAAAAAAAAAAAAAGCAACATGAAATATAACGAGAGTATATAAGCTTGTTCGTTAAATTACACTCGCGAGCACTTTGTCCCGCTCCATTAAACAATAATACCTCGCAATAATAAGCCACGAGCGCGTTGCTCTCGTCCATAAAAAATACAACGACGCGCGGAGCGTCAAGTTAAGGAGATGATTGGGCCCGCCTTGCGAACTGAAGCGACTCATCTGTACAGCACTCGGTATGGAATTTAGGCTGTCTTACGCCGCGAACTCGGCAAACTTCGCCCCGGCTGACCCTGGCGAGCCTATAGGCGCTCTACGTAAGCTCTTTCTTCCGTTCAAGTTCGCCGTTTAATGATTTTTCTTTCTTTCGCGCGTGCGTTAAGTAACGCGTAACATATGCATATATGTATACTGCGGTTGGCTTATTGCGACTGTTGGCGTTTGCTCCGCGAAGTTTATGTATAGGATTATTATGCAATGTATAAGGTTGTTCTCGCGTCTAATCGACTCCAGCAATTTTTATCCGCGGATTCGTACGTTTTCGTACACACGCGCGTGTTTTAACTCCGTGGTCGGACTTCAATTGGGTACGACTGTTCTATGGATTTTTTAAGGGTGAAATGAAAGTTGTTTTTTTTTCCCCAAATCATGTTAATCACTGTTCGCGTTAAACGTGTTAAGAAAAATATATATATTTGAAAAAAAATGTTTAAAAAGTATATCCGTGCCAAAATCTGTCTGTAGTCCGAATGTCACGAAGGAAATGTGAACTGCGTAAATTTCTGTTATTGGATTTCTCTGCGGAATAAGTGGATTATCGACAAAATAAGCTTAGAATTTGTCTTTTTCTTTTGTAATACACGACGGTCGATTATCATCAGTTTTGCCAACGTATACGGTAAAATTCATCTTCAGTCCCTCTCGTTGTGACCGAAATTTAAGGGTTGAGCAATTATTCACGGTCACCCTTACTACATTTTTCTACGCGGTAGAAAACTTTGCACCATCTTACAACCGTAACTCAGAAAAGAAACCCCGGAAGTTAAAAAGTTAATAAAGCTGAGCTCGAAACAAGAGACGAGTGAGCGAAACGAATTTCACATTATAAACGATAAGTCCGGAGGGTGGAGTTGCGCTTTTTTTCTCTATTATTCGATCAGTTAAAGTAATTTTGTGGAGCAAAAAAAAAACACACACACACAACCACTTTATTTTTACGATGCAAATTAGCCAAGTGAGTGCAAGTCCGTATGTGATTTCTCGCATACTGAAAAAAAGTCCCGAAAAAAGCACGCTGAAGCTCGCCGTGCACGCGACCTTCGCAAGAAGGAAGAAAACTCTCAATTGTCGGCCTCTCGAGGGATCTCGCGTGACGTCGAGAGCGATAAGAGCTCAGAAAGAGAAAAAGGTGACATGGCACAAAGGAAAACTAAAAAGAGTATGGGTTCAGGTTTTTTTTTTTTTCTAATTTCTTCGGACTCGGAGGTACGATTTTCAATTGTTGCCTTCTTCAAAATTTCAGAATTTGTTATAAAAACGCTCCAATTTATTACGTGTATTTTTTTTCTCTTTCTTCTACTCTATTGTTCATAAATGGCACTTTCAACCCTTTAACATATACGTACACATCGCGGAGTGGTCGTGTATTTTAATTATAAGTACCATATACACACGAGGCATAATGAAACGGCAGAACAACGGTCGTAAATCCCCGTCTGCCAGCTGTGAACCGAAACGAAGCTATTTTCTCTTAAATCATTTGTCGACGGAAAAAAAAAAACGTATGAAAATGGCACTTGTGCTCTCGTTCGCTGACCAGCACACCCAAGCTCGAAAAGTTGGATTTTGGCCAACGTGTGTGTACGCGCGCTTTGTATAACGTAACAACGCGTTACAACTGCGGTATCGATTGTTATACATAATATATGTACGCGGACGAAAGGCGATACGAGTGAAAAGGGAGCGTCTGCCTCGTGGACGGTGAACGTCGGAAATGAAAAATAACGACGAATCCACGCGAGTTTTGAAATAAAAAAAAGGGGAACTTTTCTTGTTTCTCTTCTTCTTTTGTTCGCCACGTCCTTTTACTTGGCCAAATGGACGTTTATTATTAGAATTGTCGACGTGTTTAGTTGCATGCACTCGGGTAAGTGGAGAGTGTCTGAGGCCTCGTCTCTCTCCTCGACCGAGAGCTTGCGAGGGTATGTGTTTGTTTGTATACTTTATTTCTTTTTTTTTTTTTTTTTTTTTTTTTTTTTTTTTTTTTTTTTTTTTTTTTTTTTTTTTTNTTTTTTTTTTTTTTTTTTTTTTTTTTTTTATTATACACCCGTTTGTGATAAATACTTTTTGAATTAAGATTTCACTTTTCATTCCCTCGATAATACGTAGTAAGTAAATCTCGTAGCAAAATAATAATATCCAAGGATATGATGATTTTTATAGATGTACAAAGTTACTTCTTTCTATTGCATATTTGATGGTCGAATGAACATGATTGCGAGGATTAGGTCGACATCTTGAAGTAATGCGATGCAAGTTTTTGCATGTTGTACAATGATTGCATTTTCCTCGAATTATCGAAGCACTTTCTCACTTTTAAAATTTTCGTAGTTCAAAATGCTATGTTACTTATGCAATCCTCATCGGTTGTTTCGAGTGTGCATTCAATGATTCTTCTTCTTTGACGGACATTACCAGAGTGTAAAATAAACATTGAAAAATTTTTATAAAAATATTTTCAAGCATTGCAGAGGCATCCCATGTACGTGTAATGAAAATTTTACGAGTCCTGTAAAGCAATATTTTTAAATATATTAACAGAAAATAAAAAAGAATAATAGAGTAATAATTGTAAAATTTGAAAAGTGATCCCATGCATTTCCACACAAGTAATACTGTAATCTATAGTTTGAAGTAAGGAGGAGATTGAGAGAAAAGCTTGTAAATAAGTAAAGGTATGCAGACAAAAAAAATAAGCAAACCGATGGAAATTTTTTGGCTCTATTTTCGAACGGTGCGTAAGAGTTACGTGAAAACTGTGGAGGTACGAGTGCGATAATGACGAAAGTATACACACAAGTGAAGAACTGTGAACGAGACACGAAAAGTCTCAGCGTATCAACCTGTGTAGGCTTAAGGTTTAGCGCTTTGGAATGCTGTGAAAACTATTTTCTAAAAAAGGTATTAAACGTAAAATAACTTTTTCACGCAAAAAAGAAAAGTTTTTTGGTGACACAATATTGTAAAAAATGGTTGTAAAAATTACATTGGCTTAGAGTCTTGTGAACTTTGTGTGCGACGTAAAAGTAATTTATGCTTAGAAGAATTTCTTTCATCGTATACTTTTTTCCAAAAATTAAGATAATCATGATTATATTGTCGCAGTTTTTAATTTGCATGCGGTCCTCAAGTTTTTTGAAACGAGGACCCTAGATAGGTGCGATTGGCGTCAATATCAAAACAAAACATTGCCACTCCCGAGGAAAAATTGTTAAGACCCAAGGCGTATATTTACATACGCGAGGGTGTAAAAGCATGTGCATATGATTGTAATGATAATAAAAGGAAAAAAAAAAAAATTAAAATTGAAAAGTTAATTTGTGTACAATAATTTTCAAAATTTTTCACCACTACATTTAATACACATTTCGTTTGCTTGAACCAACAAACAGCACAAGCGCGACGATTTCAACGTATACAGTAGTCAAAATGTATTTATCTGTAAAATTATCGATTAAACCCACTTGAAATCAGACGCAGCTACCTCGCATATTACGAGTACAATGCGTATAAATCACAACAATGCTATACGACAGATAAAATCTGCGTTCGGATTTTTATCACTCGCAGTTCTTTCGCGTATACACTTGCGATTTTTTATATATTTCTCTCTGGTATACGCGTCATCAACGTCTGTGACGTCTGAGTAATGAATACAAGTGGTATTAGCATTTCTGAGAAAAACATTGTTTGCCGTGAAATTTATTGTTACCTCTAGTTTTTTGGAGCTTTCCGTTGCCTTCTTGGTTGGCAATTACGTTTCAACGCAAAGTTTTAGACAAAAATACCGTTTGTTTCCTGGTAGTATCTAGTATCAAATTAAGATTAGGCCAAATCGTAGTAATTTTCGTGACCGAATTTAAAACGGGCGCCTCGACAACCTCGAACTTCCGATTTTTCACAAAATATCGTTCTTATCTCACAAGCCACTCGATTGAACTATTAGTGCTCGCAATCGTCGACGTCACAGTTGACGAGCAAACTTGGATAGCAAGCTCTTTTTAATCTTTCTACATTATTGACTGTTAAGATTTTCGAAATGTATATATACGTGTACAGCCCCTGCAAACGGGAATCAAGAAAAAAAGGAGGTACGTACCGAAGCCCCTCAATTATTTAAATCAAAGAAAATTTTTTTATCCTTGTGTTGTCAAGCATATTCTCTAAATGGAAAGAAAAGAATGTTTCCTACAAATTAAACGAAGAATTTGTCAATGAAATGAAAAATATTAATAGGGACGATTTTTTGGGCTTATATACAAAGTATGTATATTATATTATACACTTATAAAAACAAATATATATAAATAGGCAGATATAATAACAATTAGCATAAATTGTGTAGGAGAAGAAAATGTATGAAAAAAAAAATTTATAGCGTGTGCGTACAATAGAGACGGATCCGCGTGTGCTGCGTCAAATGCAGTGTTTTCGACTCGAGCAATGTACAAATGTGTGACCAAACATTTTTTTATCATTCGTTTGTATATATCCAATGAAAATCATATTTTTGTAACGCTTAACGTTTTGTAAGTAAAAAAGCTATGATTGTCTTATTTTCCATTACCTATAATATATGTAAATAAAAACAATTGTTGCAAGAAAACTCCATAAATATTTGATGAATGTAGTATCACCCAATCAATCGCTTATATTGGACCAGTTGCAAAAAAAATATTGCAATATTAATATTCAGTTGATATAATACTTTTTCAACTCACAATCAATCTGTATCCTCCTTAACGTTTTTAAATCGCTAACTTTGATGGATATGCGTATACTCTTTTAGCATAATTATAGTGTATCTTGTGATCGCTCGAGAAGATTCACTGTAAATCGGTTCGAATCTCAGGATTTCTTAAACAAAATGTGTGTGACGATATTCAAATCTTACTTTTCAAACATACAATTTTTTAATGGTCTAAAAAAAAAATATGTGGTTTTAATTTAAAATTTAATTGTTATTCCAGCTAGATAATTGAACATTTTTTAGTGATTATTGTTAGATGGAAATTTTGTACAGTTGATATACCTATAATATTCATCATTTTTAAGAAGTATGTTCCTGAGTTACAATTGTTCACTTTTTTTATCATCACATATTTTCTGTTTAATTACTGTGTAAACGAGTGTAAAAAAAAAGAAAAAAAAAAAAAAAACGACAATGAAATTGTTTGCCGGCAGGTAATGTACGGAGGCCGAGTCATAGACAGCTACGATCGGCGAGTCTCCAAAGTGTACATGGACGAGTACTTTGGCGATTTCCTCTTCGACGCCTTCCAGCCGTATCATTTTTACAAAGACGAGCAAGTGGACTACGTAGTGCCGATCCCGGGAGATCGGCAGTCTTACCTCGAGTTCATCGAGTCGCTGCCACTTGTAAATACACCGGAAGTCTTTGGCCTTCATCCCAACGCCGAGATCGGCTACTTTACCCAGGCGACTAAGGACATGTGGGCACATCTCATTGATCTTCAGCCGCAAACTGGTAGGTTTACTTGAACGATATTTTGCCAAAAAGCTTAACGAATCAATTATACGCTCATGTACGCGTGGACAATTACAAAATGTGCTAAGCATATAACAAAGTCATACAATTTTACAGCCTGCCTAAGTAAAGTTCGTAAGTCACGAAAATTTTTTTTTTTTTTCTTTTTTTT
>NW_019379667.1:52806-73067 GCF_000648655.2 Copidosoma floridanum
ACCTGTTCATCTGTAAAGATTTTTCTCGTCTTGTTTCATGTAAAAAAAAAAAATAAATAAAAAAATGTATGCACCCTTAATGTACATAGCATTAAGGAATCCGTACGAAAATGATAACCACCAATGCTCCCTACACATTAGGTACATGTATTATATCTCAAAACTGTCAGACGACACAGTGTCAACACTTTCATTGGGTGAACAATTAATTCGTTTCTTACATCACAAGCGCGTGATGCCACCGCATTTTGCACAAGTCAGTTGCATAAAAAATAAACAGACTGTGTTATATGCACACATACGCGTATACATACCTGCATATAGGCAGATAGAGTGCGTATGTACACGAAACTCTGTGAATTTGCATGATTTATGCGTTCGTTCGATCGAAACTGTGTCGGAGCACGTGAACGCTTAAAATAAGAGGAAATAATGTCGCTTCTTCGGCTTCACGTTCGGTTTCACGCGTGGCGATGCATGTCGTCGACTTGTGTTTCGGTCTAAAAAAAAAAATCAAATCAACCGTAAGGTAAATCTATATGGTGTAGGTACTTGAAAATAAAAATTGTAAAAAAGAAAACAAAAAACAAAATCCATACATCACCAGGGCCCGTCTACAACCGAGCGGTGAAAAATTTGCCGAACGATAATCGTTGTCAGAATGTCAAGGCGATTTTGAATAAACGGAAAGTCCAACGTGCGATTGAATCGCTTCTTTCCCAATTCACGTATGGATTGATAAGGCAGCCCACACGATCTTTGACGCGTGAGGTGACACGAGGGAAAAAAAAAAAAAAAAAAGGAAAAAAAACGAGGGGAAAACAAGGTCTTCGGCCCCTGCTTTGATTTTTCGTAAAGTCGATGCTCTTGTTGTTATTTTCGGCCCGCACGGCTCAGGTTCAAGATCAAGATCGGTGTCTTTTGTGACGCGCGCAGTGCAACAACACCTTTTTCTCCCAGAGCAGGAGGGGATTACGTGTATACGTTTAGCGCGGACATTACTTCACGATTATATCACTACCTCGTCGGGTAAGTAGCTCGTTTTATTGTTCACCATTTCGCGTATAGTACACGGAGCGCTGTACAGTTGATGATAACGATCTTTCGATACTCTTCGTTGGGGTTATTGTTACTCGAGTCTACAGTGGCCTTGGGACGTATTATTTTTATCCAATGGTTAAAATACCTGATGATTCGTGCTCTCGGCTGGCGAAAAGATTTTTTGTTTCGTTGGCACCGCTTTTCATTTTCGGACAATTATGCTTTTTTATAATATATGTATGATAAAAAAAAAAAAAATGGCTTTCTACCGATTAAGTTTAAAGTTTTACTATGCGCCCTGCAAGGTCAAAGTGCGTTGTTAGGAAAAAATGCTTGTCCTTCTCGGAAGGAAACAAGTCGACTTGCACGCGGTACTGTGCCTTTGTGTCATAATTATTTGAAAATTTAATTTAAAATATTAAGTGTTCGAATTTATGTAAAAACAACTTTTTTTTTCATGGTAACTGTAAATTTTCCATGCGCCTATTTTTTTTCTTTATTATTTATTCCGTCTGATAGCTTTTGAATCCATAACTGCAGAACTTTTTTCATTTGGCTATCTGTTGATCCAGGGAATTGTATTTAAACAAGATCTGCAAGCGTTCAAGTGTAATATGGGGCTTTCACGCAAAACATCCTAGGCCTACCGCGCGAGCGCTAAAAGTCACTTTTCAGATCATTTTCTCGGCCTTATTCCTATCCTAAAAAAATGTTGCAAATATCATTTTCAATGTATTTTTCAGTGAGCTTTTCGATGGTATGGTTAGTTTTCCAAAAAAATTTTCATTTCCACTGGAAAAAAAAAAAAAAAAAAAAAAAAAAGGCTACAGTNTTTTTTTTTTTTTTTTTTTTTTTTTTTTTTTTTTTTTTTTTTTTTTTTTCTGTCTAATATACGAATTCGTGTGTTGCAACGATAGCTAAATAATCATCCAAATTAGTGTGACTATTCGAGGATAAAAAAAAGGGGACAAGTATCAATTTTCGATGTACAATGAAATGATGAAATGTAACGGTAAAAAAAAAGTTATACGTCAACGTTAGGAAAAACTAAATTATATTTTTATTTCCAAATTTCTATCTGTTTATTTTAAATCATCCAGGACAACTAATAATAATAATTTTAAAAAGCCGTAAAAAAAAATAAAAATCATAAATTATTGAAAAAATAATGGCAAAAAAATGTTATTATGGAAAACAAGGGAAAGTACATTAACAGTATTTTTGTTTATCAAACATTGTACGATGCGTATCGCTCTGCTTACGCATTGCATGAAAAATTACCATTAGTCAATGCAATTATCTTGAAAAAAAATATAAATTTGGGCACTTTCCAAGAATATCCAGCTTCTTGTAATATATTGATTTCTTAAACAACAACTATTTCATCAATTGCATTAAATAATCAGTAATCTGTATTAACTTTCTCTGCATAAAATTGACTACAAATTTCATAAAAAAAAAGAAAAAAAAAACCCGATTCAAGGTAATGAACAAATAATGAGACGCCTTGGCAACTCTCGTGTACGCATGATTTCAATAAAAAGCAAATTACACCTGAACTGGCGTTCAATCGTATTAATAATTCAAGAGTTTGAAACTGAAAAGGGGGAAACTCACGTGTCGGGAGAAATAAAATTCCGAATACGCGTGATGAATTATTTTCAACTTTTGTACGCTATAAGTGGTATCGCCGTACACGCGTCGAAATTGAATATAAAAAAAAAATCACCCCAAATACTCTCAACTCGCAGAGCACGAAATCTAAAATCTCTTCCTCGTTGGAACCACCTACGGCACGTGACACGCGTACAATCGCACCCGCGACTTTGCCTCTTTTTTCACAATTTGTTTTAGAATTAGAGCCACACCAGTTGAAATTCGCTATTTAGTCATCAAATGGCACTGCCATATAAAAAAGTATACCACACAAATAAACGGTTCCGTCAACCCAAAACTTTCAATCACGAAGAGGAAAAAGGGGAAAGGGGGAAAATGGCAAATTGATAAGAAACGAGACGCTCTTTAATCTTTCGTCTCGTCAAAGTCTCCCTGTCATCTTTCACCGACGAGGCGCCGCGACAAACCCGTCACTGTAAATCAGCCGTTCCACCTCAGCCCTGCATACGTGATTTACAATCGCGCACACGTGTCTTGTTTACCCGATCAAACAATTTATTATTATTTTTTTTTTAATAATATACCCTCCATTGGCTAATTTAAATGTAAATATTAAACGAATATAGCATTAAGGGGAGAGTCAAACCTTAAAAGGCCGCGCGGGCTTTGTTTGAAGGACTCGGCAAAAGTCACGGCCCCCTTTTTTTTCCTTTCGCTCTTTCTCGAGCAAATCTCGCGCGTCACGTAAGCAATAATATAAGCCCGAGAGAGACTCTCTCCACTCTTTTTACGTGGCATATGCATGCGCCAAACTATGATTTTCTTGTGAATTAACACATAGTACATAAGTATCGATGTGTCACAAAGGTTTTTTAAAAATTATTCGCTGCCAAAACGTGCACACCTATTGTACAAAAAAAGGGTCGATAACGGGGGTTGGGAAGGAATGTAACGGTCGATGCATCCGTAAGACCATTAACAAAGGGATGAGTCGTCGTTGCGTGCGTATCTTTAAAAGAACTTTCATCCCCAAAAAAAGAAAACTCGAGGAATCAGGTGCAACAATAGACCCTTTTTTATGATGCACACACATGCATGTAGGGTTGGCGTTTGTCGACAAAAGGGGGAGTATAGAGGAGAAGAAGCACAGGTCGGTCGTCATGACGACCAGCGGCAGGTCACCCTCTCCCTCGGTTCCTCCTCCTCCCCCCCCTCCCCGCCCCAGTCATCGTCGTCTTCGTCGTTGTTGACGTCACGACCGACCGACCAGCAGCACCGCTGCGTACAAAGATATACCTATACCTACCGATGACGTAACTGGCTGGGTGGACGTTATACGTACCATGCACCCTTTTCTGGGACGATGCCGTGTTTACATCATCTGGTTTTTTGTGGTTTTTTATTGAGTTGGTGTTTTTTTTTTTTTTTTTTTTCTCTCTCGAAGAAGAGTAGGATGCGCGTTACAAGAACTTTCTCAAATATTCAGCAATTTTCAAACGTAAATTACATTGATTTAGTATTTTATGCTCTTTTTTTCACGCGGGCGCTTTTTCCGTCGTTAAGACGAATATGGGTAATTGAGGCTCGATATCAAATGATATAGTTGCAAAAAGAGGCATTTCGGGTGTAGGTGTATATTTAGCATCTCTAGATTTATTATTAACCCAACTCCCCTACCCTTTTTTTCTTATTTTCTTTCTAATGCTACCCACGTGTATATATAAATATGTGGTTGTCGCAGTTTAATTACCAATTAACTTTACCTCGATTAGCCCGATTATTATTATTAATTATTCATCGTAGCTGTAAGTTGTACGGATGTTAATTACGCGGCACCCTGTGGCATTAACATGTATATACTTTATCAAGGTTACAACAATATGAATGTATGAGCGACCAACCCTCGCAGTATATGTATAATGGTACCGCACCCGATCGATCTCTCTCTCTCTCTCTCTGACCCCCGTTTGCTAATTAAGTACTTTCGTTGAAAAACTCGGAAAATGATAAATAACCCAACTTGTGGTGAGTTTGTTACTTGCGCGGCCTTCGCCCGAGCTTGCAAGCACAACGACTCCGGGGCGACCATCCGCCTAATCAATCACGTTGGTCGGGTGCGTTACGATGGTATATGGATAAAAAGTTATTGATACGCGCACGGGAGGTGTAAGGTTTTTCTTGATTTTTTTTGCTTGTGCGCCGAGTTGGGTTTGACTGGTTATTAGATCCAAACCAAATTCAAAGTAATTCTGAACAAAGAAAAAAAAAAAATACTCTAAATGTGGCAAAGATGCGCTAGGAGTTCACAAATAAGGCTCTTTTGCACGTTCACGGTGAGATATAAATCACAGCATTTTGATCCTCGCGCAGAGCTATACAAAAAAAATCGGGTTTGTTTGATTTATAGATTTTTTTTTTTTTTTTTTTTTTTTTTTTTTTTTTTCATCAACTGATGCTGGGGAGCATTGATGGTTTTGAGATTGTTTTTTTTTCAAATAAATGACAAATCACGCGCATTGCTCCAACTGCTTCTCTTCGTGGCTAATATTACACCTTTACTTTTTATTTTCAGCACTAATGTACCATCTACACCTATACTGCGATGTAACTAATTGTCTCTTTTATTTTCAGCTAACATGTATATTATTCTTTTTAAATTTTGTAATTACTTTCTTGCACGCAATATTACTTGTGTAAATAATACACAATGCCATGCACGCTCCCACGTATACCTCGTACCACACTTATTTTATTACATTTGTTACATGTATAATACATATATATTGTGCACC
Source organism: Copidosoma floridanum (assembly GCF_000648655.2). The sequence goes on from NW_019379667.1 coordinate 58,257, forward strand.
TTTATCTCGTATACGTAATACATGTATAGTATATAAGATGTGTGTACACGATAAGCTTGATTGAATTGAATTATCGAGTGTTAATGTCATATGGCTAATAATAACAAATCGCTCACGTCCGGTTATCGCATGCACTTTCCTACGCCCAAACACGACTGTGCACGACCAATAAGAACGTCATTTTGCATATTACCCCGATGGTGAGTGACAGCAAATTATTTATTTATTTTACTGTTTGTTTTTATTTCTCTGCTCTTTTTTTTTTTTTTTTTTCTTTGTAGTCAGTATATTAATAAACATTTTGCACGAGCACAGTGTTTATAAGTAGAGCTTTACTATTTGTACACGTAATCTAGTGCGCTATTATTAAATGATTGGTGTATAGAGATAGAGCCGGGGCCGAAGAAACAAGTGTGTGTATACATGGCACTCAGTCTCGCCGCGGAAAACGCCCGAAACGCTTCGTCGTCCACCACCTCCCTATTCTCCGGTCACCCATCAACACACTCTATCTGTCTTTTCTCGGCCGTGTAATTGTCGAGCAACGAGCAAAACGTTCCCTCAACCGGTCGATCATCGGATGTTTGAAAAACCACCCACACGCAAGTGCAAAAGCTCGGAGCTTCTTTGCCACCCCCACCCTATAGTCGAGCTTACGAGCTTATAAAGTTGATTCGGACAAACGGAAGGGAAAAAAAGGATAAAAGGATCATCAAGAATCTAACCAGTGCCAAGTTACTACCCGTCATACGGTTACGAGGCGCCGTCCTGCTCCCGAGCGCTGTCTCGTCCTCCCCCCGGGTCCCGGTGAGTGTACAGTCGACAGAGCCACCCTTACGCACATGCACACTATCACGTACGCGCGAAAGCTCTCTCTGTCTGTCTGGTGGTTGGTTATCGATTCTACCGACCCTTTCTCATTTTTGTACCTACCAAACATCGGGGCCCAGCTCTCGCTGGGCTCATACCTGTAAACTCCAACGGGGGGGTGCTTGCGAGAGCTTTTTTTCCTTCTGCCGAGAGATAGAGAGGGGGATGGGGGGAGGGCCGAGCTTTGGTGAATGAATCGAGGCTCTCTCGTCGGCTCGGACGTGTTTTATATCGTAGGGTGTCGTAATGTGCATGAACAGTAGTTTTTTTATTATCTATTAGCGTTGGTTTCATTATTTTTCGTTTTTGTTGAATAAATAATGAATTTTCAATTTGATGCTTGAAATATTTGATTCGTTTGTATTTTTTTCGTTCGTTTTTTTTTTTTTTTAAATCAACGAAACTCAAACAAAACAAAAAATCAGTCCCAAACGACAATGACAACAGCATAATGTATAAGCTCACTCGTGCGTCATCATCACACCCAACGACCCAACTTTTCTCACTGCACACGGATCACGCATATATATATATAAACCTGCACTTATACACATTTATACATATATTATGATGGGCACCCCTTCGTAGATGTACGTATCAACGTATTAGAAAAAAGTGCACGCCACCCCTATCGTGAGCACATCTTCACCTGATCGTCGTAGAAAAGAAAAAAAAAAAATAATAATAATGCCGATGCTGCATGTTCCGTCCTGACGACGATATAATTGTACATCTACCCTGCATTCAACTGTATCGGTAATCACCGTCAGCCTGTACCAAAAAAGATGCCGATTACAAGGTGACAAAGCTACACATGTATCTACTATTGTTATTATTTACTTATTTTTTTTTTTTTACTTTCTCTACGAATTGTTTGTTTGTTTTTATTGTTCTCACTGTCCCCTCTTCTTTATGTTTTCTTGGAGAAGCAGCGTTTCAAAGAACATTATGTATTTTTTTCCCCCCAATTATTGGCGCGAAGAGAACTTGCGGTATTAAATACAAAAAGGGCGACGCGCGAGGGTCTAAAAAGCAGCTCATTAGCCCCGGAAAGTAAAAATAGCCCTTTTGTTGCCGTCGTCTCGAGACATTTTTAGCAACTCTCTCTTTCTCTCCCCTCGTGTACATATACATGTATGTGTGTACATAAACACAGGGTTAAACGTAACGGGAAATTGGCGCGCGCGATGACGTCACACTGGCCCGAGCGAGAGAGAAAAGGGGGTGTTCCCTCGACGTCACGTTACGATTCAATACATGGTATTATATAGTCTTTGTTCACCAGCACCACCACCACCGCCGCGTGTCCAGTGTAAACACGAACGATTTAAAATAAATGCACATGTGAACTGCCAAGGCAACGTTGTCGCCATTGTGGGATTATTGCAAGTATTTTGTGCGTGTATAAGCAAAATTTTAATTTAATTGGGGGAAAAAAAATTTTGGGCTAATATTGATTGGATCACAACCGAACCCTCAGACAACGGATCTACCGCTTGAGTATTTTATTTTGATCTTTGAAACACTGTTTCTTTTTTTTTCCCCTTTTTCTTTTGCGTAACTTTCATTGTCTTTGATTTACCACATTTTTTCCACGTTACTATTATAAGGAATACAATCTCATGCAACTCCAAATACGTTCACGATGTAATCTCTTTCACAGCTTATGCCAGATTATTAATATTATTATTGTTGTTGTTATTATTTTTAGGATTAATTGTACGTGCATGACGTAATAGCCAATCGACTGAACAATGTGTTAATTTTATACGTTATTTGTAAAATACTTTGACTTTTTTTTTCTAAATGATTTTACTGTCTGATTAAAATGCATTATTTTTCCTGTAAAAAACTTTCTCATGCACTGTGTTACACATAGTGACAAAAACTGTAAGAAAAAAAAATTGAAAAAATATTCGCACCCAAGTCTTAATGTAGTCAACTTAGAAATCTTGGTTTAAAAAATTAATTACCACAGCCTGCGCGACGTCATCTCCTTCGGAATGATTCCCTCTGAACCGAAAGTGAAGTTACTAACGACGTAGTATAAGAGTTGCGCGCATATTTTTTACCACGTACACGGTAGTTAAAAAGTCGCAAGGGAGACTGGCGCAAAACTTTTTTCCCCCCACGAACCGAAAGCGCAATCAATACACGGCGGCAAATTCAAATGCACGGGAATAAATTTGCGCGACCGTCAAAGAGACTCGATATGGGGGGGAAAAAAAAAAATCCTCCAAGCACACCCCCCGGGCGCAGAGGTTTTTCGATCAAGCCAAAGGCTAATCGATCTCGTCCCCTCTTCCAGGGACAGTCTGGAGTTTGGGCAGCGGCAGCTCTGCGTCTCGGAGGAGCTGGACTCGCCGAACATGCGGGCCGAGGCTTACTTAAATCTCGCCCGGGCGTACGAGAGACTTGGCAGCCTCGACCGGGCCCTCGGCTTCGCCCGGCACAGGTAAACTACCACCCCATTTTTTTTCTGTCAATATATTATACCCCGAGCATGTGCTTTTTTCCATCCCTTCCCGGCCATTCTGCGCAAATCCAGTCCTTTGACCCTCTTTTTATATTACCCGCTGGCACTTGCCTGCACGACAGTCTTTTTTTTTACGATTCTTCATCTCCCGTCTCCCGTACGCTTCTATATTCTACAACACATACAGTTTACGTGTACGCACTCGGCCAAGCTTCGCCTGACGCTGTTGTCCCGCTCGTTATTGGATGTTCGGATGAGGGAGATTTTTTTTTTGCACCCCCCCCCCCCTTGCACATCTGCATTTGAAATCGCTCGTTCGACCACTCGTCGAATCTCTCTCCCGCTCACGGGGAAAAAAACAAAAACAAAAATTGTTTTTATCGATGTTTCACTGAGGATTATTGGGCACTGCCCAGGTACAAGCGTGTACACGAAATTCTACGCGCAACGCCGAACAAAAGTTGATCCTACAAAAAGTTTGGATTTTGTTTTTTCATAGCTAACGGGAACAAAAAAAAATACACACACGTTTCCACCAGAATTCCCGTGATTCACGAACGAAAAGGGCGACAAACATTTCATCGTGGCAGAGGAAACACGCGGCTAAAATTTCATTACACCCGCAAATTGCCGTCGCGTCCGCGCTCTCGAAAAAAAAAACCAACGCTTTTGACTCCTCGGGGCCGCCGAGTGTTTATTCGACGTATCTCCACTCTCGTAGCTCATCATATACAGTTGGCTCCCGATGTATACACGTGTATCCATGTTGTATTGTGTAAATGTGCATCGTGTCGATGTCGTAAGCGTGTATCATGTGACGAAGCCACCGACTAATGCCCGAAATTCGGTAACCAGCCGCATGACGCTTAATACGGAGGCCGAGTGCTTTTCTTTCCTCAGCCTGTACAACGAGTGCGATCAGTGCGCGACGGCCGGACTGGTTCACCTGTCGATAGGTAGAGTCCACCTCGAGATGGCCGCCTTCTGCAAGGCCCTCGAGGGCTTTCAGAGGGCCCACAAGATCGCCCACTCTATCCAGGACCCCTCGCTCGAGCTACAGGTAAGAACCCACCGTGCCCCATTACAACTTTATTATTATTAACGTATGTGTATCTATTTACCCCTCCACCCTCCGCGTTCGCGTTATATTGGTTTAAGCTTCCGAGTCCTCTAGCGCGTGAGTCGCAAGTTTGGGGGCGACACGTGTTGCGAAAAATGGCTCGTTGGGTCGAGGAAACAAATTAGATTGTTTAACTTTACTCGGTTCGCCCACGCGTGGGGCTAACGTGTCAGGGTAAATACGAGGTGATCTAATCATTCGGACGCGAAAAATCAAATTAAAACTCCTCGTCGGTTGAAATATCGTAAATTCATTCCCCCCGTTTGCTTTCGCAATATTTCGCGCCCCTATCGTCCCGAAGAGTCATTTTAATGACGCGATAACAGCTTTGCAGCGAGGCCACCTCCAATGCCTCATGTTATGTACACCCCTCGCGAGATTCATCGCTCGTTAAACGCTCGAGCTGGTGAAAATTGATAGCGCGCATCGGACGGGGCTAGTATGGACGTACAGCATGGACAATCGTATATATACGAACTTGAAACGTCCGTTTTGATGGTCCCCCCCCCCCTCGTGAAATTTCATTGTCCGGACGACCAAAGTAAACAGACCCTCTCCTTCAAGCCCCCAAAGGCACGAGTAAAAAGAGGTAAAAAGAGCATTTGTGTATAACCCATGAAAAATCAGGTTTACGTGGGACTGTCGGACTTGTTCGGCCGGCTGCAGGACGCGGAGAAGAGCGCGCGTTACGCGGCCCGCGCCTACGACCTCTCGAGGAGCCTGCAGCTCGGCGACCTCAACTCCCGGCACCACAGGGCGGCCCTGCTGCAGATGGCCTCGGCCCTCAGGAAGAAAGGCGACCTCGGCGACGCCCACGACTACTGCTCGGTATGTACACTTGTTTCATTTTCGCAACTCTGATATCGAGCTATCAGCAATTGTATTATCCCGAAAGAAACCCCTTTCGAGCAGTGCTCCTTTTATAATTATGTAGCGAAACCGCGTGCGCGTATTGTTCGCAGGAGGCCACGAGGCTGAGTCTGGTGTCCGGGGACCAGGCGAGCTACGCCAGGAGCATAAGGATCATGGGCGACATTTACAGGCACAAGTCGGAAATCAGCGTGAGTCTCGCTGCACACTTCTCTTTTCCCCTATCTTTCTCTCTCTCTCTCTCTGTGTTAAGTGCACGCAAGAGGGACGGTATTACTTTTCGTTACGCGCACCGTAAGGTGGCAATTACTTAACGTTTATACTGCTGCCGCGACCGCAGCCAAGTTGTCGGGGGGGANACATTTTGCACGAGCACAGTGTTTATAAGTAGAGCTTTACTATTTGTACACGTAATCTAGTGCGCTATTATTAAATGATTGGTGTATCTAATGTGATGTACAATAATTTTCCAACACCCCCTACCGATAATCCAACAAATTTGACCGCAATAAAAAAAAAAAAAAAAAAAAAAAAAAAAAAAAAATAAAAATGTTGATCCCAAATTAGGGCTTATTTCGCTCTATCTCTATACTTGAGAATTTGAACAGAACCGAAATAGAAAAAAAAAAAAAAAAAAAAAATCAAACAAAAGTATATACATAACACTTGTCATCCTCATCGCAGGACTTGCAAGCCAACAAGACCAACGAAGGGTGCATGCTGAGGAGGAGCCGGCCGGTTTCGACTGCACCACCCGCCGGGAAGAATCGGCTCTCGGGGCCCGGCTTTCGTAATCGGTGGTGCGAGCGCCCAGCAGCGATCCTTATGGTAGGTGAAGGCCGCAGCAACGACTCACCCGGCGAGGAGATCCAAGGTCTCAAGGGCTGGCCGCGCCGCTGGAGCCAATCGGGCACAAGCAACACGTACATTTAGAGAAGCCGCCCAACCATCCCACATAATACACTTACTTATACTGTACAGTTAGAATCTCGCGCCCGATACGATTATACATACCGATATATATATATATATACAAATATACTCTCTTCTCGCTGTCGTCGTACTTGTAGCCCCCCTAACATTGACCCTCGACAAGTAGCCGCGCATCACGAAAAACCGGCCGGTCGATCGAGTGATGGCCGATCGCAATCGAAACTTTTTACGCGACAGCCTGAGCGATCGTCCATCCGCCAGATCGAACAACCACCAACACCACAAGAAGCAACAAGCGGCGGTAGGGACAACGCAGAACAACAACACCACCACCACCACCACCACCACCGAGGCGAACGGTACACCGGTGGGTCCACGAAAAGAGGGCATCTACGCGAAAAAGGAAAACAGCAATTACCAGAGATTCGTCGAGTACCCGACCAAGGTGAAAAAGTCCCCGGATGAGAACGGAGCGCAGGACCAGCGTGTGGTTGGCGCGAGGAGGGGCCCGGCTCCACTCGTCGGTTGGCACAATGGCAGCCCGACCTTGTTCCCGAGCTCGCCGACCGAGGAGTCGTCGAACGCCGTGTCGCCACCTGTCGCCGCGGTGCCGGTCGAGACCCCGTCCGAGAGTTCGGGCATCGGCCGGGACGACGACGACGACGACGAAAACACGGAGAACCTCAGCAGCATAGCCGACGAGCGGGGCGTGCCGTCGACCCCCGGCTTGACGATCGACAAGAGCTTGGAGTCCTTCTCTCAGGACATGGCCGACCTGTCACTGGCCACGGGCTCGAATCCCGAGCTCGAGCACGACGACGAGCCACTGGCGTACTTTCAGTCCCCGAGCAGCGACAGGACCGAGGAGCGCCTCTACGCCACGCCGACCAGGAGCTACCTCAGCTCACCTAACCTCACTGTCGGCATCAGTCCCACCGACAAGCCGGCCAATAACCAACAACTCGAGGGTAGCCCCGACACGGGAGCGACGCAGCAGGGTATTCTCGTGAAGAGACAGTACTCAGAGTCGGAGACGGTGCCGAGCTCGTTGGTCCACAAGAGGCAGGAGGAGAAGGAGGAGGACAATGAGAGAGGAGACCGGCCGGCACCCGAGAAGGACTCGATCGACTCGGACGCGATGCTCGAAATCTACGACGACGAGGAGGAGGGGCAGGAAAACAACGAGGACGAGGACTCGTCGGACAACGGAGAAGCGGGAGTCGGCAGGGGCAGGAAGAAAAGGCCCAAGATACCGGACGGCGGGTGGGGCTGGGTGGTGGTGGTGTCCTCGCTGTGCATATCCATGATAGCCGACGGGGTGTCGTTTAGCTTTGGTCTGCTGTACATCGAGTTTTTGTACGAGTTCGAGGAGTCGAAGGCGACGACCGCGTGGATCGGGTCGTTGTTCATGGCCGTGCCCCTGCTGTCGGGGCCCATCATGTCGGCCCTGGTCGACCGGTACGGGTGCCGCAAGATGACGATCGCCGGGGGCATTATATCGGGCGCGGGCTTCGTCCTGTCGAGCTTCGTCCGGAGCATCGGGGTAATGTACCTGACCTTCGGTCTGATAGCCGGTCTGGGTCTGGGTCTGTGCTACGTAACCGCGGTCGTGAGCATAGCCTTTTGGTTCGACAAGAAGCGCACCCTGGCCGTGGGCTTGGGCGCCTGCGGCACGGGCATAGGGACCTTCGTCTACGCGCCCATGACGACCTTCTTCATCGAGGAGTACGGCTGGCGAGGATGCGTCCTCCTGCTGGCCGGCACGTTTTTCAACATGATAGTCTGCGGCACGGTGATGAGGGACCCCGAGTGGTGGATACAGGAGCAAAAGAAGCAACAACAGTCGAGCGTCGTATCCCCCAAGAAGAGCCAATCGGGGGGTAATAACCACCACGGGAGCAACAGCGGGGCCAACGAGAGGTCCCAGAGTAGCACGGGACCCGGGGGGGACGAGGACTTCCCGGGGGTCGAGGAGTTGAGGAGGCTGATGAAGAGCGGCAAGGCGCCCGAGTATCTCCTGCAGAGTCTGAGGACCAGCACCGAGACGAGGTGCGCCCCGGACGGGAACCCGGCCTTCCGGAGCGTCGTCAATCTACCAACCTTTGTTAGGCAGAGCGAGAAGGTAAGTAATTATAATCACATCACCCGGCAACTTTCTCTCCTTTTTATTTTTGTCCATACTATACCGTGGCCCATATTGGTATATCGACTCGGGAAACAGAGGCGTGCGTAATTTGTGGGCTCTGCCCACCCCATCCCCCCCCCCCCCACATATTCCGGTCAATTTCGTTTGAAACAGTACAAGGCGAAGAAATAAAACATCCCTCGAAAAAAAAAAAAAAAAAAAAAAAAAAAAAAAAAATGGCCTTTACATTATACGTATACCCATTACCTCCCGTTTGTATTATTAGGTATGTGTATGTATGCGTAAGTGCACAAACGTGTTGCCTCGCCTTAAGCCCTGAACTTTACCTCCGTGTGACCTTCGGGTTTACATGTATACATACATATGATACATCATGTTCGAGTCAAGCCTTTTCGCTGCACGTATCCATGTATGCGCGTGTAAGTATATGGTATACCAACAGCGCGTGCTGCGTGTTTTAAAATCAATCTTGTCAAGGTCCCGCTAAAGCCGACCACCCTTGTATATATATTTATATGCTCCTCGCCCCCTCGAGAACCAGCTTGGTAGGAGCTTTAATGCCGAATTTGTTAATATTCATAACTGTGCGGGGGTGGGGGACAATTTGTCGCCGTTTGGAATTTTTATGAGAGCGCGTGCCCAGTTTCCTGATCGGTTACTGTGCTCCATTTTTTTTGGCTTAGGAAAAAAAAAAAGAAAAAAAAAAAAAAAAAAAAAAAAAAAAAAAAAGAAAGTACCTTATACCTCATGATTCAAGGTCCCGTTGGAGGTGCTGGAGTCCCTGTCGTCGAATTCGCGGGTCTACAACGTCATCCTGGAGAACTACCCGAGTTTGCTGCTGTGCAGAAGCGCGTCGGACAAGAAGCTGGACGAATCGAACTGCGACGTGAACAAGACCGGAGTCACCATGTCGATGAGGTTGCACGACTGGTATCTAATGTGTACACGCACCCACCCCCCCCCCGTTGCACCCTATTTTTTTCATTTCTCACGTATACTATTGGCACAAGCACGCAACCCTTTGAAATAACCCTCTGTCCATTCGAATGGTCCCACCTTTATTTGTTTGCAATCGATAATCTAAAGAGGATCCATCTCGTAAACAACAAATGTTTTTCCTACCCGCGATTGTATAGGCTCAAGCAAGCAAAGGACAAAGGGAAAAAGTCGCAGTCGCGAGGGGGATCCGCGCACGCCTCCACCAAGGTGCTCGCCGCCAGGAGGATGTCGCGCAAGGACCTGGAGGAAACCAACCCTCTGTTGGCTCTGGAGATCGCTCAGGCTGTAAGTTTTGCCGTGAACAAACAAAAAACAAAAAGAAAAAGACAAATCGACCCTTTCGTCTTCAAACAGCCGGCCAAGGGGCTAATCGCTTGTGTTTGCGTATGGCAAACGTGGCACTCGTCGAGTCGCATCGTCTTTGCGTACCTGGATGTGTTTTTTTAATCGATCCACGTGTACGCGCGACCAAAGTCTCTCGCGAGCGTGTGCTTGTATGCGTATACACAAGTACACACAGGCGCTTCGCTCTTTGTTGGCCAAACAATTGGCCTCGGTTACGTTTTCATCAAAAACATCCCCTATGTTTGTACATCCGTGAAAAAACAAAGAAATATAATCCAACGTGCCAACAGATCGCCGACGCGGAAAGAGCAAAATCGGTATCCCGTCACCACCTGCCCGGCCACCAGGGGGGCGTCGTGCGCACCGATTCCTTGCCTTGGCTGCGTCGGCAATTCAGCACCAACACCCATTACTTCAAGGACATACGCGTGCACCGCAACAGCGTCATGTACCGCGGGGCCGTGCTCAATTTGCACAAGTACAGGCTCAGGGCCAGCAGCTGTCCCAACATCTACCGAAACAGCATGACCACCCTCGCCAGGGAGAACGAAGAGGTGACCACACCTATTATTATAATAATATATAATGTATATACACGTGTACCGATAGATTGTCATTTATTGTTTCTCTCCACTCACAGAAATGGTACAGCGAGCTGGTTGATCTGCTCCGGGGCATGATGGACTTTTCAATGTTCTCGGAGCTCCACTTTCTCCTACTCTCCCTGTCGACGATACTCCTCTTCACTTGGTTCATCGTGCCTTATTTTTACCTAGCCGAGCATCTCACCCGACTCGGCTACCCCGAGAGCCTGGCCGCCAACTTGCTCAGCTACATCGGCATCACCAACACCATAGGAATGGTAATTGTTATCTGTGTACCAATGAGGCTCGCGTCAACATTGACATCCCTTTCTTATACCTTTTTTTTCTTTTGCGGCAGATCGGTTTAGGTTGGGCGGGTGACCAGCCCTGGATGAACGTCACCAAGACTTACACGGTTTGCCTAGTTGCTTGCGGCATCTCTACCATCCTCATGCCGATCTTCACCCACAATTACTACGCCCTCGTTGTCACCTGTTGCTGCTTCGGCCTGTTTTTCGCGAGCAACTTTAGCTTCACGCCCGTCATTCTCGTCGAGATAATACCCCTCGAGCGTTTCACCACCGCCTACGGGCTGAGCCTGCTCTGTCAGGGTATCGGTAACCTGCTCGGGCCGCCCATCGCCGGCTGGATATTCGACATGACCGGCCACTGGGATCCGTCCTTTTTCATGGCCGGCGGCTGGATCATCGTCTCCGGGCTCCTCATGGGGATCATTCCCGTCACCAAGAACCGCAAGATCTGGGGCACCGGACCTGTTGAGATCGAGAAGGATCGCGGCGACTTTTTCGCTTGAAACAAAAAACCCGCAAAAGTACTTGTTTAAAGGGTCTTTTTTTTCCACCTTCTTTCTTCTTTGCTCAAAAGTGGGACAGGATGATGGTGCTTCGCTGGTGCTTCTGGAGCTATACGAGTCACACACGCAAGTCTCGGTTCTTGGGGGGGGGGGGGGNACGAACGCCACCAGCCCTGGCCAGTTCGGCTTATTCGAGCTTTAAATATATATATATATATATATAACTATATAAACTACAACCTAAAGGAGGTTTCCGTTGATATTTCGTTCGTATTACAAAAAATCCAGTCCAACATTCGTCATATATTTAACGCGACAATGGAAAAAGGTACACTCGGAACGTCACCCTCTGTAATAATTGAATGTTCAATGTATCCAAGTGTTCTTAAAACTTTTAGTGAAAAAAAACCACGCCAGATAAGTAAGTAATGAAAATACGAATTTCGACGAGAAATACAATATTGATAATAGGCACGCGTGCGAGTGTGTGTGTGTGTGTGTGAAAACAATCGCGCGAATGGCCTTTTCCGATGATAATACCGAAAAATAGTAATAACAAAACTATATCGTAACAATGATAATGTGTAACCAACTAGTGCAAATCAAACACGTGTTGTATGAAAAATATTCCTATATAGAACAAAATACACTACTTTTTAATTACATTGAAAAAAAAAAAAAAAAAATAATAATAATAATAATAAAAAAATAACACCATTATACATTCCATGTACTTACAAAGTATACGCATACCTGTAGCAGAATACGTATACATAAATATATACTTTAGTTAGAGATTGCAGATCGATTGATTTAAAAAATAATAATAATAATAATAAATTGATTATTTTAATTCCATCAGAGTTGAAAATCTATCGTTGACTTTGATGCAGTGGAACCCTCGCTTCTAGTAGAAGTGCATTGATATTATTTTTTTTTTTTTCGTACGGGCCATTGGGAGTGAAATCTCTCGTTCTTGGGTACTCTCTTGTTTTCTTATCGTTTCATTACTACATTTGTGCGATATTTAACAGTCATGATAATGACGCATCAAATAGTCTGAGATGGTCAACAGTGACTTAAAACTTTTGTGCATCGTATGAAATATAATATACAAATAAAGAAAAAAAAAACAGCGTTTGTAACCGAAAGAATTTAATAAGTGCGATTAGATCATTTCCTTTTTTTGTCACACCAGAAACAATAAAAATTTGTTGATTACTATTGTTTGTCCAAAAAAAAATTGTCGATGCAAAATGCCAGTAATACAAAATGTATCTTTATGAGGATTTGAAGTAATCATCCAACTAGTTAAACCAACGTGTATACATACATACTTATAATGTACTCTGTATTTATACTGTTTTATAATTTAGTTCAAAATTTTAGTAAAAGTTTGAGGGTAGTTCGTTGAAGTTACGTATAGTACGTAAATTGTTGATTTATAGTAAAATGAAAACTGAATATTGAATTTTTTTGTTACCTCGATACGTACTTAAGTTGTAAAATCGAAAAAAATTTGCTAAATCGGATATTGTCTTCCATTATTGATGAAGATTTGGTAAGCGGCTATGTTTTTTTACTTTAATTTACACAAATACGTAATAATCGCATGTACATGGGATTTTATAACTTGATTGCATTACCCGAGTCGTTGTTTTGTTGTTTATTGCAAAAGTATTATCTACTATATGTATAGATAACGTGAAACGTTTTCTGACTGTTTTTCTAAGAACGTTTGGATTTTTATACATTTTTATGCGAATATCCGATAAAATGTAGAGATCCCAACTTTTCCAGAGAAATCACGCAACAACATGTTTCATGTTTCACGCCTTAAATTTAGTCGTCGTTTGTATAGAACCAAAGAAAATCAGTTTAGCAAATCTTTTTCCTCCTAATTTACAAAAAAAAAAACGTACCACACATATATTTTTTCGCACAACAAAAAGTTGAAATTGTCTTCGTGGTGTCATTCAGCAAATTTTTCAAGACCAAAAGCACTCATTGTTTACGCGCGTATAACGTTATATAGTGTACATATGGTTGAACAAAGCGTTGAAACGAAAAATATTTCGTAGCAAAGTGTACACCACTACCGTCATTATTTGCGCTCTAAGCGATTAAAAATATTAAGCGAAAGTTTCTGTTATACGTTACGACGAATAATAATTCGTCTCGTTAGGCAATTGTACATAAAAAAAAAAAAAAAAAAAAAAAAAATTCAAAGTCTCATCGTATACACGAGTATCGGATAAAGAGAGTACCTTAATTGTTTTTTTACTAGTCTAAATAAAAGTTAACTGTCTCGTATGCGTCGACGTTGCGTTGCAATGATTTTAAAACGGCATTTTATCTCGCATATGAGCAAAAGTTATCATTTCGCAGAGATAAAAATCATTTTTAATATTATTTGCGACATCGTAATCTTAAGTTTTATCCAAGTTCGGGATACGTTGTTTTTTAACTTCTAAGTTTTTAACTAATTGTACTTATGTGTTACATCGAGCTTCTCGATCGAGAGTTATTTTATTGACGCTTACAGATTTTTTTTTTTTTTTTGTTATACAAAACGTGGCATCGATATCAACGTATATAGGCTGCCAATTGTTGAACGGACAAAGTATTAAAATAGAGCCATTACCGGTTGCATTTTTTTTTTTTTTTTAATCAAAAGTAAATATTTTTTTAATAAACTGTTGTAGTAAATTTATTTAGTACAATTAATAAATTTGTATATGTTAATATGTAAATGGATGTGCATATTACTATTATATTACTATGTAATGTTAGGTTGAATGTATGCGTACAAGCATGTATTAAGCAGTCGTTCAACGAACGTTGCCGTGCTAAGACGTATGAGACGTATCGTCAGTGATCTGCTGTACGTGTGTGTGTGTGTAGACGTACACCTCATACCGCTTTTTGCGTACTAGCCCTGTATATAAGTATATTGAATAAAGTTAACGCTCCTGTATTCCTTAAGCCTCTACCTTTTTTTTCTTCACCGGCCCTGGACTTCCTACTTTGCTTAAATATATATATATATATATATAACTATAATGTCAATATTCAGTGTGTCCGGAGGCATAATAGTATTTCCATGTGTATACATTGGATAACAGCCGTTACATGACAAACTTGTCTCGATGTTCTTTGCTCGCGCACCTACATGTATAGGTAACATAATATATTATACATGGTATTAAATGTAATACGATCAGCCGGCACATTTACACATACATGTTTATGTACATCGTATGCAATTCTATGAAAAGTACGAATTGAATGTCTATACACACATAACTCGTTTTATCAATTCGAATGTAAAAAAATAAATTGTTTTTCAATCGGATAAAGATGACACGAAGATAGAAAGAGAGGCAGAAATTTGCTGCGTTGCCAAGCGAAATTTCGAAATAAGTATACATCCGGATGTCCGAGCTAACGTGTATACCACCATGTAACATTCATATACAGTGGTCAGATTTGGAAGCTCCGAAGCGTATGGGCAACAACCATGTATCAGACGTAATGGTTTAAAAATTTTTTTTTATCTTATCTGTCGTTTAAACTTTCAACCACCAATCGAATTTAGAGCCACGCCTGATCCAAAGCCTTTATGTTTGATGACGCTTCAGCTGCATTGTGTAT
>NW_019379667.1:73194-97730 GCF_000648655.2 Copidosoma floridanum
AAAAAAAAAAAAAAAAAAAAAAAAAAAAAAAAAAAAAAAAAAAAAACCACGAACGATCAGTAGTCGGCAGCGATCGAAGGACTGGAACTGCGGCTCATCGTCTCCTCGATTCTCTAAACCCCCAGGGTGCGAGCCAGCTTCTCGATGCTACGTGGAAAGGCGCTCGTTATGGCCGCATGCTGGGGCCCGATGATCGCGTCTCCCATCACCCCGAGTCTCACCGCTTTGCCGTGCCGGTGCAGCGTCATCGACAAGCCTGCACCCACGAGGATGATGATTGTACATCAGGTAAAGGACGTTTTTTCATTTTGCAACACATATACGTACAGCAGTTGCCTTGGGGGGGCTTCCAGAAAACTGCCGAGTGGACACCGTCGACCGGCAAGTCGCCGTCGACGTGGGTCAACGATATGCGGTATCTCCTGGTCAGGTGGTTCAGGACAACCTTGAGAAAGACATAGGGCAGACAGGAGGTCAAGAAGCCAGAGGCGGTCTCCACCGCGGTTATCCCGTAGATGGCGCGTTGCTTGCGCCTGGCCTCCCCGACGTTGCTCTGGACGACCTGGAGTATCTCGACGAGGTCGTCGTCAAAGTGCGGCGTCTGAGTCGGCAGGGCGAGGCACAGCAAGCCGTTGGCCTCGCCGCTCGCGACGTACAACGACCGCTGACTGGCGAACTTGACCGTCGCCAGGACCTCGTTGGGTATCGTTTGTCCGGAACACCTGACGAGGCGATTACGTACAAAATTGTACACTCTCTCGCATAATATATATATATACCTTTACACGCGATGTACAAAAAGTGCCGGTGAATACGCATGTGTATGTATAACCGACCTGAAGTACTCCCTGAGCGAGTCGACGCTGGCGGCGAGGAGGATCTCGGCGTCGCACGCCCCGCTGACGGCTGCGATCTTTTGCAGGAGCCCGAGCTCGATCTCCTCGGACCAGGCCACGACCTTCCTCCCGCTCTGCGAGACGCTGCGAAAGTCCTCGGTGGAGGTGCGGGACCGAAAGAGTTCCTCCGCTATGGCGAACGGAGCGCTAACCGCCATGGCCAGGATCGAGAAGACCTCCAGGATCGCCTGACGCGCAAAATCGGCAAATCAAAGGATCGAGATGCACGAATCACCTACAGGTGTATGCTGATGACAAACTCACCCTGAACACGAGGGGCAGGTAGCAAGAAAGAATGGAGACGAGGCTGTCCGGGTAGTAGTGGTGCTCGTGGAGGAGGCTGGCGGCGCGGATCTCGCGCCAGACGAGGATCGGTACCTTGAGGCTCGCGCAGATCGCCAAGTACCAGAGCCAGGCGGCGGTGGTTCGCAGGATTTCCACGGGATTCAGGAGATTCAGGATGGCTTGGAAAATCACCGGCCACGCAAAGTGACGCTTGTGCGCCTCCCGGACGTAAATCGGCCACAGGTCGCGCGCTCCCAGGCCCTCTTTGCGATGGTATTGCCTATACGTATACGCGTGACGGTGAGCATGAGTTGTAAGCCATAATAAAAGTGAGGGCACACTCACCTGGTGATCTCCTTGGCGGTGGAGAAGCACACGATGACGGCTATCTTGGCGCACTGCCACAGGCTGATGCGTCTCTTGAATATCTCGGGCCGCTCGGTCGGCTCGTTGTTGCAGAGAAACTCGTTCCAGACGTTGCTGAAGCTCTCGGTGAGCTTCTGGTGCAGCTTTGGTAGGGCGGACGGCTCGGCGTACATGTTGGCGAAGGGCGAGGCGAGGACGCGCTCCCGGCTGGCCGAGCACGAGGACCAGCGCGCCCGCTCGAGCGGCAAAAAATCCCCGAGGACCATGCGCTCTTGGCGAAGGACCAGGTGGTGCGCCCGTACCAGGCAGTACCGGCCCAGGATCACGTGGACCTGCCAGGGCGAGTGGTTCGCTGCCAGGTACTTTGACGTCGCGTCGCTCACGTAGTCCTGGGGAGAAGCATTTTTCCTTTTTTTTTTTTTTTTTTTTCTCACATTACAATTCTCACGACGTATAAGTACGTAATGCTTGGGGAACAGATAAGACATTTTGTGCATATATACAGTAGTATACATATGATGGCTGTGATCTGCGATTTGTTTTTTTACCGATATTATCAAATAATTTTATGTATAATATCAATTACTGAGCTTTTCAATCCTTAAAATGTTGAGAGAATATCCTCTGTATGAGTAGAAAAGCTCGTCTGTGAGAAAAACGGAACAGAGAGTGTTATATAGGGTTTGCAGTGAGGTTTCCGGGGGTAGGTATACCTGAACGTTGAGCTCAGTGATGGGCCTGCCCTTGAAAAGGCCAGGTGAGACGATGAGGTGATTGTCCACGGAGAAGTTCTCGAGCTCGTCCCAAGTGTAGCGGTACGCCTTGGTCGTGAGTGCCATGCGCAGTAGTGGCTTTGCACCAGCCAGATGTACCAAGTGATTCCTCAGGTGTTCGGTCACCATCGACGGCCAATCGACCAGCAGCGTGTAAATACCCTGTACGATGATAAAATTAAATGTGCAGTGCGCGACCATGGATAACACGATGACGATAATAATCGGCAAATTATACTTGATTTCTGCCCTGGTCCAGTATACTGCGGATACTGCTCTCCTCGACGACGATGCTCCTCGGGTACTTCCATTTGACGAAGCGCACCCAGCAACGCCTTGTCCATTGACAAACTGTCGGTATTTTGCCGAAGTTGAACCACACATAATAAATAAAAATAATAAAAGCAAGCGAGGAAATTAAACGGCACCGTGTGGATATCGAATTACGTAAGTTTGGATGAAAATATATCAGAAATACTTGCTGTATTTTTCTTGGAAAATGATTATTTATAGCTTTTATTACGTGGCTGCTTTATTTTATCATCAGTTGCGTGTATTATCGCACCCATCGTGCACGTACAAAGTCAATATTAAAATTTTCCGTAGGGAATTCGAGATCGAAGATGAGTGGAACAGTTATCGGTGAGTGAAGAAAAAAAAAAAAAAAAAAAAAAAAAAACGATTCGACGAAGATTACAAATTCATGTGGAGAGTATCTCATTTCCGATCACCACGAGATCGAGGACTAAAGGTACCTGGATAACTGAGCAGCAGAGTCGGCAAGAGAACGAGGGTAAATACCACAGCGACGAGGGTGTCGACGCCGAAAAAGCCGGCCCAGACACCTCGCAGCACCACCTCCATCCTCGCGCACCACCTTCGTCCGTGAACTTGGACTATTTATTATTTTTTTGCATTCGGCATAATTAAGCTCGCTTATTTCGTCCCAACGATCGGTCACGAATAATATACCGAGGGAACTAATCTCGGGCGCAGAGAAAGACCGACTGCGACCCTTGATCTCCTCCTCCGCTCTTCGGTGCGCAGAGATTGCGCGAGAGCCACGTAATGGTTTTATCGCAATTTTTGTTTCATTTTATTTTTCTTATTCGCCGTCTTCGAGTGATTGATCAATGTTTTTTTTTTAAAGACTGTTTTGCTCCAACGAAAGCCATTTGTAGGCGCTTTATTTTAAAGTACGAAAACTCAACGTGATGTTGGGCCCTATGCTTTGGCTCGATAAGCCCTTCTAAGCTGCGTGGAAAAAAAAAAGTACGGGGCAGTGTAAGATATTTGGTCGTTTATTGATTAAATATTTGAAACTTGTGAGCAGCAGCAGCACAAGTACAATGATTTTTTTAAATCGTTTGAATGCTCGCAAGATTTTGCAAGAAATAACAAAACAAAAAAAAAACAAAAAAAAAACTAGTTGTAAAATAAAACACAAGGCAACGTAACGACGATGGAACGTATTCCGTCATAAGTTTTTGAAATTTTTTTAAAGATTTAAGAAATTTAAAAATACAAAAAAACAATTTTCATTGCTTTAAACTAGAAGTAAGTAAAACAGTGCTACATCCTAAATTGATCGTTGTACACGAACAATCAATGATTACTAAAGAAATATAATAGCAATGCATACATAACGTTTAAATGGTAATTTTTTCATTGGATTTCCATTGTAATCTATATTACAAGCCACAAGCTTTCTTGTGAGATCGAAATTTTGGTATGTCAAAGATGATCAACAAGACTCGATTCTTTTATCTCGTAACGCTTATTAGATTCACAAATGGCGAATCAGCTGTTGGCCATTAGTTGTTGACTCGATCCCAGTAAAAAAATAAAAACTGCTTTGAAAATAAAATCTGTGGAACGTGAGGAACAATCTATCGTAGTAATGGCTTGAGAGTTGAAGGAACGCAGAACAGCATGTAATCACGCTGAAGCTGCTGCTTCGTGTTTTAAGACAGAATTGGCAAGGCGACGATGAATACATGGTTTCTCGACGTTGCAGTTGCGACTACTACAACGAAGATGACCCGGCAGCCGCTTCATTCCATATATGTTCCAGTTCATTTTTAAAATATTTGCAACGGCCTTTAATTATATAAAAACATACTCAACATTAGTACTGATTGAATAACACTTGAATTTCTGCAATTCAACAAATAATACTTACCAGTATTTTATGAAATTCCACTGACTTATAACTTAGTCTAGACTCAGGAGCTAAAGTGAAAGGTTCTTCATAATCTGAAAGATAAACGGTAAAACAATTAATAAACTACGTGTATCATTCGTATTAAATACATTCATTCGCAGTAAAAAATAAAATACACAAGCCCTATGGACATACCCGAGTAATAAAGATTTGTTCTCAAGTTCGTAATACGATTGACAAATCTTTCTCTTCTCGACAATACCGATGCTCTATTACTATTGTTACTATTGGCTGTGTCTCGCAAGTTCTTCCATATTTCTAATCGAATTCTATTGATTCGTTGTAGAGCCAAAGCAGCTCTCTCCGGCATTATTGGCACTGGAGCTGCAGCATTTGAATTGCTGTTACTACTTATAGTCGTGTGCCATGGCGACGTCAAACATGGCTCGGAACGAGGTTCGTTACTAGTTAATATACTGTTCGACGTATATGACGATGACGTTGATGACGCTTGAGATGAAAGAAAAAAAATTTATGAAATTTTTTCTTAATAAAAAAATTGCATTAATGGCGATGCAATAATACTGTACCTGATGGTCGGTTTGGCGGCTGAGACACAGGTTGATAGTGGTTTTGAAAAATATTTTCAAAGTAGGACAGACTAAAATCAGGTGAAACTCCAGAAGAACCAATCGTAGGATTATTACTCGGCCGTGAATTTTCTGCAGCCGTCTCGTCTCTAGGCCATGTCACATGACTGTCGTTTTCTGGGGCTACAACGTTACTGCTACTATTTTGATTGATACTCTGACTGTCAACATAAGGATAGTTCAACAACGAATGTGCCCTATCTCGCAAATTTGTCAGATTAGGTGAAATCGCTGTACAATAATAAGTGTTATTATTCAAGTATATTTGACAATTTTTTATATGTTAAATAGATAAAATGATGTAAATCATACCTTTTTGTTCATTTGCAAGTGAAGCACATCTACTAACTATAACGTTCATATACTCTTGTGCCGAACTTGCAGTGTTAAATACTTCTTTCTCAATTTCATTAATGATCTGTTTACATCTTCGAATGTGGTGAGTTTTCCTCAAGTTTGTAACCCTGTTGAGAAAATTATTTTTTTACATCCTAACTTTCTCTGCATAAGTTTAAAAAAAAAAAAAAACACCACTATTTACATTCTGTGAACCATCATCTTTCTTCGAGCGCAAGTTACATTATTTTGCCATGATTTGGACCGTGCTTGACTTGTAGCTGTGTGTGGTGCTTGTGAATTTGTCATAGAGCTGGTAGAAACTACCGACTCAGGTAATGGTTGTTCATGTAAAGTAGTAGTTGCAGTGGATCTAGGTACCTGATCAAACCAACCACGTAACCGCCAACTTAACTGATCTAATCTTGGATAAGAAGCAGTGGTGAAGGGAGTTTTACTCGAGTCTTGCTGATCGTTGAAGTGATTGTGCTGCATTTCTTGACCTGAAAATTAAAAATTTGTCTGAGAGTATGTCTACATTGATGGAAAAAAAAAAAAAAAATACTAGACAAATCCTACTTTTAGGAACATTAGGAATTGACGCTGCAATTGGTTGAGTATCACTTGGTAGGGACTGCGACTGCTGCAGTGCTTCAAAAAGTTCAACCTTCCAAGGTTGTACCGAGTTATAGGATTCTGGTGATTCTATTGGAGACTTTTGTTTGGCGTCTGAACTTGTCGGACTAACCATTTGAGTTTCTGTAATATTAAAATACATTTATCGCAAAAAACAACCAAGATAACGAATTCTGCATGTTATTTTGTGTCATTAATAATTGATTATTAAAAACTTTGTTCTCTTTGTTAAACTAATATAGAAACAAAGCATCTATCCACCAAAATAAACACGTAGTTGTAGTACTTGCACCAAACATCATAGCTAGATGTATTTGGTAAACAAATGACGCGCATGATTCATCAAGAAGCTATGGAGATAAAAAAAAATAAAAATCACCATTGGCAGTGTCAATAGGAGCAAAGGTTCTGTCATCTCTGCTGGCCGCGGATGACGAAACGTGCCGCCAGGGTGTCGGAGACGATAAGAGCGATGACGACGATGAAAAAGACGAGGGCTGGGAAGTTCTCCACGACATTTCGTAAGGACGCATCGCTCGTTCCCTATGGCGATTCCAGCTCCACGATCTCATTGGATCGTATGTATAAGAATTGTAAATTTGTCGTGGACGTGATCGGGATGCACTTTCGTGCTGTTCTTCGTCCATTCTAATAACCAAGTACTAATTAAACGCAACGTTTGAATAATCTATACGTACGTAAACCTCAAAATGTGTAAGTAAGTATTTACTCGACAGTTGCTGCGAACTGTACGGAAGCCCGGTCACGACATCTGCATAAAAACGCATAAGCACGCACAAGTATGAGTGCACAAAAACATGTACGACTGTATACTGTGTAGTATATAGTATACACTATACAGTGTATGTATACGAGTGCACACGAAAGTGCGGACACAACAAGTTGCAAACAAGTACATTGTTTTCAAGTTTTATAGTACAACATGCATGCATGGCAAGGAACTGCACTGCACCAACTGTAAAATTTAAAAACATTTTTGTTTGGTTTTTAATAATTTTAAATTATTCATTACACGACAGCAAAGGTAGAAAAACCTGATATTTTGATTGTAAATATAACCTACGTATACCTATACGTATACGTAACTCAACTGCTGGCAGCATTTGCGGAATACAGCTGCAGTCGAGCTGTCTGCTGTGCAACTTGTTTTGTTTTTGTTTTGTAAACAAACTCCGATTCGGAGATTCGTTAAAAATAACGAATACAATTATTAATTAATAATTATTATAGTGCTTCTGAATGTAAATAGTTTTTCTAAGTAGTATATATAAGTTTACATACCTTGTTTGGAAACAAATTTTGGTTATGCTAGTATGCCTTAATAAGTTTCAAAAAATGTTTCATTGTCTGGAAACAGGAACTGTATTATTAACATCTAATAAGAGTTGCCTTAAGTTGAGAATCATTTGATTACCTTTGCATGCATTTACTGGTTAGTCTACCAAATTATTTATGATTTTTATTTATTATAAGTATCTTAAAGCATTTCTCACAAAGCGATGATGGATGATGATAATGTCGATCATGATGATGCTCTAAAAATACTGTAGTAGTAATGGGAAGGTGGACATTTTATTATTCTTTTTTTTTATTCACTTTTATTAATCAGCTTTATTTATTACTTATACTTTTGCCAGGAAAGAAAACAGCAAAACTTTCAAAACTCTAGGTTTCGTTTTTATTGTTAGTTATTTATATGAGCGATGTGTACGCATCCTTTTTGTTCGTTGCTCTATCGTGGCAAACTTTTTTTTTTTTTTTTTCACATTTTGTTTTTCATCTACAAAGTCATTTTTTATATCACAAGGTTCGTTTGAGTTTATAAGATTGATTTTTTTGTTTTCCTGTCTTCTTTAAATGCAATTATATCATTGTGTGTTCTCTTTGTTTTATTGTATCTTTTTTTTTTTTTTTTTTCCATTTGGTTGGATTACAGTCTAAGAAGTTTATAGCAAGCAATAACAGTTATACAAGCTTGACTGTTTTTTCTTTGTTATTTTTCTTAATTGACGGTTTGGTTGTTTTGTTTTTTGTGATAAGTTTGCAATTATACTGTAATAATTGTTGGAAAACAAATTTTATTTTGACACTATGTAAAATTAAAAGTGTTCTTATATTTAAAAAATAATACAAGTTTTACAAGTACACATACAGAATTCTATCTTCATCGTTTTTGTTTCCATTCTAATGCTATATATAATAATATTCGAACCACATAAAATCTTATAACGAATTGATGAGCATCCATTGGTTTTTTAATGACAAGATTTTCGTGAGCAATTTTTGTTTGTGTCGTAGTTGTAGATGTATTTTTGTGTGTATTAATTGCTTGTTCAGTAAATTTTTTGCATTCAAAGCACAATATTGATCTTAACAAAAAAAAAGACAAAAAATTGGGTCGATTAAATACGATTCATTTTTGAAAATTATCCATTTACAATTCAGGAATCATATACATAGTATGAAGCCAGTACAACCCTTAACAAATTGCATCAATTATATTTAATTCAAAAATAGCCTAATTGTACGGTTATAACTTTATATCACTTATCGAAATAAATTGTCAAACAAAAACTTAAAATTTTCATTTTCACCTAGAAAAAAAAACAAACAAAACACTCTGCAGGGTCTTACACTTTGCATTCGGTATGACCTCGAGACGTTGTGTGTCATATTGATTTAAATTGCTTATTATCATTACAAACAAATTAGTACGTACGATATAATTAACATGCTGGTTGGTAAATTTTAATAAATAATCAAGTTTTTATATAATTGGTACATAAGGGCTGGATATTTGTATGCGTTTACCATTTTTAACTGAACCTTAAAGCTTCAAATGTAATTTTAAATATAAAAAAAATCAACAGATAACCAACTTGACATAACGAAATGAAATGTTTTTTACATGTATTAACAGGTTTTTATTTTTTTTTTTTTTTCACTATTCAAATAATTACAAAAGTCAATGAAAAGGCATACAAATACAAACATCGAAACCCATGAAAACATAGAATTCATAGTATAATAAAAAAATAGATTCTGAGTTGCGGATAACCCACGTCTATGAACTTGTACATTAAACAATTATTCTAAAAACTCACGGCATAATACATTAAGATTACGAGTCATCTTTGATCGTACGGTATTATCAGTAATTCCGGTCTTGAAAGTTTTTGTAATAATTTTCCGGAAATACGAGAATATCGAGATTACCCTAATTTTACAAATAATTAATTGGACGATTGAAAAATTTTCAGTTAAAAGCCGCTGTATTATGTTAAAAAAACAATCATGTTAATGCGACAATTTAAAATATGGCGTTTAAAGCCGAATTGCCACAACGCAATCACAAACACACGAGTTTACACGACGAGCTAGGCTTGACCGAGTTTAAAAAAAAAGATTTTGCATTTTTGCCTCTTACTCTCGCTTTTGCATCCAACGTGTGCATCCGACATTGAACGCAAAAATGCGGATTATCACGCATATTATACTATTATAATTATATTAAGGGGGGGGGGGAGGACTAAAAATATATAATATACATGCTACACCCTAACTAAGATAAGTCTCGAGGGGTAAAAGGGAAAAAATTAATGTACAACGAAGTTTCATTACAAATACAAGTTCGCGCAATACAATAACGTGTATAATAAGTATGTATGTTTGTATATACCCACCGTAACGAATGAATCGAATTATCGAACGAGGAAAAAACAATAATTGTAATATATATATATATATATATATATATATATATATAAAAACACACACACCACACACACACAGAGAGAGAGATTTGGTACTTCTACTTTTGTCTGATGGCCCTCTGCGCGGCGCATTCTGGTGTCTCTCGTTAATGTCTTGTTTGTTTTATGTTACACACAACGGCGATTTAACGTGATTATTATTCATGCTTCAATCGTCAGTGTCTTTTTTATAAATTGTAGCGTCGAATCAGCAGCAGCATGCGGTAGCAACGACCACAACAACGACGACGACGACGACGACGACGCGTAATTTTCATTTTATAAGTAGCCGCAGCAGAGTTCGTGCTGTGCGCCTGTATGATCTTCGGCTCTGACTTGGATCTTTGTATAAAAATAGAAGTCGCTTTCAAAATAAACTAGCTCTATGATGAGGAACGATTTGTAGAAGAAGTATTCGCAGTTGATGTAGTAATATTTGTAGGAGTTGTAGCAGTAGATGACGAGGAGCATGATAATGTTGACGAGGTAATTGAATCATCCCGGACTCGGGGTCTCGAGACTCTGGATCGAGGCGGCGAGGCGCCGGTGGAGGCACGGCCATGAGGCGCTGCAGCTGCGTCGCGCACACCGGAACTTTTGCTCGAGACGGCCGCCGTGAGTTTTTAGGCAATTCATGATGGCCTGCGAAAGTTAATGAATCAATACCATATTTTTTTTTCCACGGAGATACTTTCGTAAAGGAAAGTATAGTTACCATAACTTGCTGATGCTCGGTGGGAGTCGCTTCTTCTTCGGGTTGAATGATGACCGGTTCATCCACGTCTGTGAAATCAACAATGAGTTAAAATTAAATGCTTTCCACAAATTAGGTAAAAACAAAAATGTCAAAAGAAACAACGTACCTTGGGCAGGACGATGCGCAGGCCTCGCGTTCTCGACAAAGAACATGTCAGACGACCGCCAAGGTGATCCGTATGGCTGGAGCCTGTCAAGGTTGCGTGCCGAGGGCATCGGGCCGAAGAGCGACGGTGCCCTGACGGGCGGCGCGTGCACGGCCACGGCTATCTGTCTCGGATTCTCGACGTACATGACTTGCTCGGACGATGCCCAGGGGTTGTTGTAGGGCGCCCGTCTCTCGTGTCCTCGGGCGACGGGGCTATTGCGGTGGGGTAGCCAAAAGCGTTGGGCGTTGCTGATGCGCCTGATCGGCTCGAGGCCGGGACTCCCGTTGCTCTCCGGATTTCCGCGCCAGCTGCCATCGTTGTAGTTCGAGTGCCACATCGAGGCCGAGCGCGGAGTGATGCGCTGTTGTTGCTGCTGCTGCTGCTGTTGTTGTTGCTCGTTACGCAACGAGGTGCCATTGGGTGGTGGACCTACCTGAGATTGATTTGTTAGTAGGCCCGAGGTCGCTGTGGATGGGTACGCCGAGCTGTTGTTGTTCATGCCGCGGCCGCCGTGTTGCCGGCGCATGAACACTGGCATCTGGCCGCCCATCTGGCCTGACGCGCTTGACGTCGTCGTCGTCGTCGCCGCTGAAGGCAGAAATCGGTGGTGGTAAGTACGGGTCGAGGCGGACCGAGGTGGTGGTGCAGAGTCTAATTTCAACATCGTAACAACAACAATGAGCGTTAGTTGATGATTGAAATATGCCTTTGGTTTCGTTTTGTCACGCACTCTGATTGCAGTTGATCGCAAAAAAAAAGAAAATTTTGAAATACACGAGAACGACACACAATTTGTATGGAAAATTATTGTGTAAACAAAATTTTTCCGTTTTGTCACTCTTTTCACATGTTGTGCCGTTTTTGTATATTTAATTTTTTTTTTTTTTTTTTTTGCGTAATCCCGTCTCTATTATTATCACTCATATTATCGACGCTTCGGGAAAAGAAAGTGCTGCTTAAACATTTTTCATTCAATCTTATACATCGACAACAAAGTATCATCCTGAGAGTAAGAAGACTGATTATTTTTTCAACACTAAACTAAGAAATTCAGAAAAAAAATTTTCTTAAAAAATTTTAAATTGCACTCTTTTTTCTCGAGCCATCGATATTGACACTTATTACTGACTCCACCAGCTCCCAACACAATAATAATAATTGAAAAAAACTTTTTAAAATAACACTTAAAACACTCGAATAGACCAACACTTTGAAAGAGTGACACTTACAAGGCGCCACGTTAAGGCTTCTCTCTGCCTGGTGAACGGGCAGGCACATAGAGCAGCTGGCTTCGTCGAGGGCGCAATGATTCCAATGACTGATGATGTCCTTTGTGGGACCACAGCAATTGAGGCCGATCTGACAGGTGGCCGCGTGATTGATGAGATTCTTCGTGTCCCGGCAGAACGGCACCGGGCACATCATCATCACCTCGTTGGCCTCGTTGACGCTGTTCTCGCGCTCCAGGCACTTGTAGGCGTGAGCCAGCTGCTTGATCGACTCCGGAGCAATGCTGTTCAGGTCCAAGGTACCGCCTGTGACACGAAACCCGCGTGAGATAGCGATCACTAACGATAACGTTACACGTTCACTCGCAGACGTACCGATTAACTGGCCGGGCTGCGTCGGCTGTCCTCGGTGAGCGAAGCCGTAAAGAGCGGGTCCATTGGCTCCCGAGCCCATCATACCGGGCATGCCACCAGGCAACGTGGCCACCGGTGCCGAGGACTCATTGTTGCCGTGCAAACTGCGCATGTTGCCAGCGTTGGCGTTGTTGTTATTGCTGTTGTTGCTGTTGCCGTTGTTGTTACCACTACTATTGGACGGGCCACCCGAGAACGGGTAAGCGATGCCGAGCTGCTCGTACGTGCGCCGGATGTCCGACGGGTTAATGAACTGTAGGCTGTTCGGGTTCACGTGGTTCGCTGAAAGTTTTGATTTTGTTTGCGTAATTATTTTTTTAGAGCATGCATTGGTGTTTTTTTGTTTATTTACAACCACTTACATCGCTCCTTGACGATGATATGACACCGTTTAGCCATCAAATCGTAATACTGCGTCACAGAGTTGGCGTTTCGGAAAACCTCGTTCTCAACACTCGTCGCGATGCAGATGCTCTGGTGCATGCGGTTTTCCGGGATTCCACCCTGGGGATCCGGAATCGTCACGAGCATTTGGGCCCTGAAAATCGTTTGTTTTATTCCTCTTACTATGATTCATTTCTAAATATTTTCGGCTTACGTTTTTTTTTTTTTTTAACGATACTCTAAATTCTATAAAAATCATTAATTATCATACGTAACCGATAACGTTAATTGTTCCACGAACGCGTACAGATAACTGTAGCCAATTAGGCGCAAAGCAATAAGTCACACTATCACCACTCACATCTTACGAATAAGTCGATTCCGAATATTGAAGGTAACAGACTTGTGCCACTCCTTGGATTGTATCCGGCCAGGCATCTGGGAGTTCATGATACTGCTGTTCTCCGACAGTACCCCTGGGCCGGCGTCGCTGAGTCCGAACCGCTGCTGTTGCTGCTGCGAGCCCATGGACGCCAAGGCCGAGGGTATGAACTGATTCATGGGCGGCGACATGAGGCTGTTCATCGAGTGCAGCAGATTGGACGCGAGCACCTGGTCACTCGACATGAACGGCCCTGGTTCACCGGGAAAACCTTCATTTTTCATTAAATTATTGCTGTCTCATTGACAAACAAAGAGCTTTGCGGAGCTTTTCGACTCACCGATTTGCAAGCTGTTACCGGCCAACTGGTCATGGACCATTGATCGAGGTCCCAGCTGTCTACCGTTGAACGCCTCGAACTGCTGAGGCCGAGCCGAGCCCATCGAACTCGTCACGGGTATCCGCATGCCACCGCCACCACCAACCACCGACTCGTCGGGGAACAAGTTGCCGGACGTCATCGAGTGAGCTATGCTCGCTTGGGACACGGACTCACCGAAATTGTTCGGCCCGTAATTCTGGGACATGTTGACGAGCGTCATGTTGTTGGCGGCCGAAGCCGAGGTCGTACTGCTCGACGGAGGAAATTGACTAGACATCGCGGGGAAGCCTGTTTCGAGGAAGAAAGACGTAAAAAACACATAATACACATATACGATCAAACGGAAGTAAAAAAAAAAAAAAAAAAAGGGAGAAAACGGGCGTACCGTATCCCGACTGGATTTTATGAATTTCCTCCTTCAATATGTTGAAGTACTGGGCACGGGAGGCCGCTATCTTGAAAGCCTTGCCTTCGATCTTTTTAGCTGCCGCTATCCACTTTGGCGAACGGCTGTCCGAATTCTCGCCATTGCGGGTGTGGTGCAGCAACGCCTGGGATCTAAACACAAACCACAGGGGGAGGGGGGGGGGTCAGATACAACGACACACTTATTACATACACGTGTTTCATTGTCATACACCTTAAGTTACAGGTCTTTATTCAATTTTTCAAAGCGAAGCCCCATTACACATCGCATTCATGTTTGTCTTTTCCAACGTTCGCGCGTATCGATTAACGATTACATCGCCCCTACGCCGACTCGAGGCACACGCCCGCGTATTATACATATTCCACCCTTGATTTGCGCTTCTCCGAGGATACCGATACTACACCGACCCGGCAAAATATAATAACAAATTCCCAAGGCATGCACCGGAGACACAAAAGCAATAATACGGATACTATTCCCAAACGAAGACTCACATCTTGTGTACGAAGCGATTCCGGCTGTCGGCCGGGATCACGTGGCGCCAGTCGATGCCTGCCAGCTGGTTGAACTCGGCCGAGTGCACGGGGTTGAGGGCCAGGTTGCCGCCCATCGGCATCGCGGCCATGTTCATGTCCACCTCGCGGTCCTGCGTCGCCACGAAGAACGGCACCATGCTAGCGCGGGCATCTGTAAAACATTTTATTCATTCTTATTTCTTCATTCTTTTTTTCATTTTTTTTCTTTGCATGCATGGGTATATAAATATACTATACCCATGCATGAATATTACATGTTAATTACGCCGATATTGGGTTATTGTTGCGCGGTACCTGTACATTCGTACAAGGGGGAGGGTAGAAGATGATTATCGTGCACGGGGGTGGGTCGGGGGAAGGAGGGATATTGAAAAATTGGCGCTTGACATATTAATGCAGGTAAAAAGAGAGTGTACGCTCACTTTACTTGTGCATTGGGACGATGAGTTAATCTTTAAAACGCGGAGAGGAGGGGAGGGGGGGGAGGCGCGCGACTTCTGTTTCTATTATTATATATCGGCTTTAAAAAGAGTATCGCGCACTGTATACGTGTATACGTTGGGGTATACGCGCGTTTGGTATTTACGCACGCCGCGTGATTCAGGTCAGAGTTATCTGTGTGTGTCGCAATCTTTCTTTTTTTCCCTCCCCCTCCCCCCCACCTCTTCTTTCTTATTTCTTCTTTTCTTCTTTCATGCACGTTTGGACCATGTGTCATTGTGTGTGTATGAGGGGGGGGGGGGTACTTAATGTAACACGAGAAATGAAGTCGCGTGCACTTTTGATGGTTTATTTTTAAGGTTCGAGTGAAGCGAGTCGCGGTCGAGTTCATTTGTCGCCTGTGTATCAACGACATTTTAATACTTTGACCCGAAAGTCGAAGGAGAGAAGCTGCATCATTGGATCCCGAAGAGAGCACCAGAGCAACTACATAGTTTTTTTCCCCCCCCCCCTTCAAGGATGAACGAGTCACACTTTAATAAACAATGCGCGTTTCCGATTGAATTTTTTACAATGCCTATTATAATTAATATACACATTACCTCTATGTACAGTTGTTTGCTCTATTTCGGTTCGACGATGAAAAAATTATTCAAAGAGCTCCGACGCTCATCATATACATGCGTGATGAATTAATGCAATTATTGTTAACAAAATTTGGATTATAAATTGAACGAAAAGAGAAATGACTATAGTAGTATTTTATATATATATAAAACATATGTGTTGGCTTCCGTTCCAAGAGGCATCACCATATCCTTGCCCTCCGAAAAGAAGAAAGGAGATGAAAAAAAGAGTACCTGTAGCGTGAAAATCGGCGTACAAAAACATCACAATCGAGCCCAAATAATAAGCGTTTCTCCGAAGTAGGGGTCCCCTAATTTACCGGTGCGCTATTAAAAGCCATCTCGGGCGAATAAATCCCTCTAAAACGCGCAAAAAAAAAAAAAAAAAAAAAAAATGAAATAGGGAACCCTCGAAGAAATCTCTTCTCTGTGATGTATATACGTTGCACACCGTTCGGGCTCCGAAGATCCGTCACCGCAAAAGTGGACCATAATACCTATGCAAGCGCGTCCAAATGGGGCCCCTTTTTTTCGTGCGCGGGGGCATACAAAGCTCGGTAGTTCGAAGAAACCTCTTAAAAACCCAACTTCGTAGGACGTATGTAAGTATATACGAACGTCAAAAAGCCCGGCCGCCGCGTTTCTCTATACACAGAAGAGAACGAAAAAAAAAAAAAAAAAAAAAACAGATAGAGAGAGGAAAAAGGTATACACAGCAGTGACGTAGTTATATGCACTAGTAGCTCTCTACCGTACACACACGCACGCAGATGTAAAAGTCGAGGAAGAAAGAGGAAACGGGGGAAATGAATAAAAAAAAAAAAAAAAGGAAAAAACTTGTGCCCTTGTGAGTGCGTCGATCGATCACCTATTTAGAAGTCCTATAGGTATGGCCTTCTCCTTCACCATCGTCGCCTGGGCAAGCGAGCTCAAGAGAGTATACGGCTCAACCTCAATCTCTCGTGCCACACGAAACTGCGCACTTTTAAGGGCCACTGCTCCGAAATGTCTCTGTTCAGATGGGAGCAGGGACGTACACCCATATACATATATGTATATACATATATCTATGTATTGGTAGTATGCAAAAAAATCAAATTTGCGCGTGTCTTTTGAGCACCAAGTTTTTTAGGTGATGCAAAAACAGAAGAAGACAAAGATACACGGCGAACCAGATGTCTGTGCACAGCTAGAGTATACGTGCAGTGACTCCCTTCCGTGCAGCAGACAGCGTCGATCGATACACGTTCTGCACGTAGTGTATATATGTGCGAAAACGTGCGTGCTCGGCACGAGCATCAGAGGGAGGAAAAGAGCTAAAGAGAGAGAACACGATATATAGGTATATACACGCTCCACTGGGTGATGGAGCGTGTAAGTGCAATGCCAATGCGGGGGTGCGCGCAAAAGCGAGCAGTATATAGAGCACACCCGCCTCCTCGAGCAACGCCGTCCACGAGGACTGACAGATTTCTCTCTCTCTCTCTCTCTCTTTATCCTCCATGTGCATGTATGTGTGTGTGTGTGTGTGTGTGTGTGTGTGCGTAGGCGTCCGAGTTTGCGCAGAGCTACTCCGATGTTTCCTCTCTCTTGCTCTCCATCCGCCACACACCGCACCATCTCCCATCCTCTCCCATGTCTATCATTTCCCCTAAAAAAGCCCGAGAGACAGAGACGACTAGACATTATATAGCGAGAGAGATCGGTAATGCCCCCTCACACACACACACACATAAGTACCCACTAGCGAGTAGCGAGCTAGCGTCCACGCTCGAATACCCGCAAGCCAGAGATCCATATAATACCTATACTAGTATCTCGCTCGCTCTTATCGGACATATATATATATATATATATATGTGTGTGTGTACGAGATCTATGCATATACACAAACGCTGCATGCGCGAAGGACATGCAGAGTTCTTCCTCTTCTTTGGGCCCGTTGTTCGATGACTCTCTCTCTACCTCCTTTACCTTTCTTTTCATCCAAACGGAGGAAGAGAGGCCGAGCGATTACGATGATAGAAAAAAAAAGGGAGCAACAGGGACGGGTCTTTTCCTTCCTCCATGCCTGTACACTTGCACAAGGCCAATGGCAAATTAATCCGCGAATCAAGTAATTCTTTTATAAGTATTCCACAGTTCTCAAGCGTAATTTGTACCAATGAGAGCTCTCTTTTTCTCATACATAAATATCTGCACTCGCGGAATCCGATCCCGTCACTGTAGCAGGTATATACAAAGGCGCAACCGGGCGCAACGTACCATTATTCCGTGTTATTATCGCATCGAGTTGGGAAGGGGGGGGGGGAACAAACAAAACAAAACAAAAGAGGAAGAAGAAATAAAGGAATCGTGAGCAGCAACAGTGTTACGGTAGAATAAATGTACCCTTCTTTGAAAAATCGACGCAGTTAAGGGATGAAGAAAGAAAAAAAAAAAAAAGCAACATCCATCAGTCCTCACCCAAAAAACTCGGCGAGCTTGCCTCGGCCAACCTAGGCCTCTTGTAGGCTCCTTGCAGCAAGTACTCCTCCATCCGTGCTCTCGTGTATGGTATATACCTATACGTAGGTATGTACCCTCCACCTCCTCCTCTTCCTTGTCTTCGTCGTCCTCTATATAACTCTCTCTCCCTGTCTCGTTTCTTCTCTCTTGGCTCTAGCCTAGCTCCCCTCCGTGGAAGAGAGAGAAACGGCAGTAGCCAACGTCGCCTTTGCAATGTGTATTATTACTCTATATACGTACACACACATATATGTATTTGTATATATATATAGCACTCAAACACTATACGTACAGGGGGGATCGTACGTAATGTTTCCCGTCTCGCTCGCACGCGAGTAACGGGTAATATATAGATGTATGTATGGATATGGGCTTTTAAATGTCTCGCGCACACGCGTCACTTTAACTCTCAAAAAAAAAAGAAGAAGAAAAACCCGAAGAAGCGCGTATTTATGTGAACATTCTTGTATTATCACAATACTATTATATACATGTGTGTAGGTAGTCTGCAAAGGAAGATAACGAAGGGAGCGTAAAATCGACTCCGATTTTAGGATTTTGTTTATTATGTATGCGACTGCGGAGTTGCGGACGGTCCTTCCACTGTTGCAGTTACGCACATGTATATACATATATGTACAGGCACCTTCTATACCACTAGCTCGTGAAGATAGCTTAGGGGTTGCTGTAGCTGCAGCTGCTGTTGGTGCCTTGTGCGCCCGCACATTTTTTCACTCTCTTCTGCTGCTTCTTCTTCTTCTTCTTCTTCCGTTTTTACTTCTTTGCCACAACCACGCAGCACACATGTACACGCAGATGCACGAGGGCGAAGAAGAAAAAAATGGAGCTCTGCGGTAATACGTGAAGAAAAGAAGAAATACCTCCTCTTCCGGCCTCCTTTTTTTTCTTACATATATTTAAATCTTATATTTTTCGCGCAAACACTTGCGCACACACACACACACACGCGCACAGCTGCTTCTGCGCGTATACCTATACTAATACCCACATGCACGGTACACAGGTATATAAATATACATATGTAGAGAGAGAGCAATAGCAGCAGACGAGGCGAAAGTGCCAGCTGCTCGCGCTTCTCATACAGTGTGCGTGTGCAACATATATAATGTACACATGCCTTTAATAATCCACGCGCGCACTCAGATCTCTTTTATGTATATTTGCAAGTATGAACAACTGCACACAACACTCACGACACACAGTAACCGATCAACAACAAAACTGAAGCAATGTTTCTTCTTCGATATCGCGCACAATTTGCAAATCACCGCACCAACACCAACCAATTTATGTGATAATCGCACACCTCTACACACTTTTTATTCTTTCTTCAGCGATACAACATATTATCAGCATCAGCAGCGGGGAGCTTCTTCGAGATAAACCAAACGGGCGTAATACTACGCGCAAAAAAGAGTCGAACAATCGACTCCGATCTGCTACCACTGTCGCTGGCCGTCATGCTGGCTAACTCCTTTTTCGTCGTGCAAGTTGTATGCGCTATACTTGGTTACACAGGCGCTCATACTTATTATTGTATATAGAAGCTGATGCTAGACTGACGACTATGACGGGTTTCGTGAGCTGCTATGCAGCTTGTGTTCCTCTTCAATTGCACTTTTATCTCGTTCAATCTCTCTCGCTCTTCTCTTCTTCGACACCCACAACGTCATCCGTCCTCTATGTATAGCATCGTTGAACGATTTTGCTTGCCGATCTTTCGTAATGAACGGACAATACGATACACATACGCATATGTAAGCACAGGTACAACAGATGATAGAGAGGGCCAAGAGTTATACACAACTATTTATTATTTTCGTGCTTTCAATGTGCGCGCACAACACCTTCTGCTGATGACTCCGAAACTCCGAACTGAGCGAGGCGAGCCTGCAGCTCTCTCTCTCTCTCTCTCTCTCTATCGCGCACACATATATTATATTTTATACACATATATACCTCTCCCCTCCACGAAAATATTACTCATTCTTGTATACCGATATACATTGAAGATATAAATATATGCTTTGAAGCGATGATATTACAATGGGTGCTCCACTGCTCCCTCATGCAGGCTTTACATTCAAGTATGTCTGTGTGCGAGCGTATAAAATCGTAAATTTTCAAAGTAGTAACTAGTAACAAAATAGTAGAATACCGCACACGTACGTACAACATTCATACACGTACACAAAAAGCTTTTTATATTATATGTACCGTTCGAAAAGTGGGAGAATGAAGCACAATACTTATGTATGTATACATAATGGTACCACTACCTTGGGCGCAAGCAGCAGAGAGAAAGAGAGGGAAAGGCGCGCTTGCAAGCGCAAGCGAGACGGAGAGCGCGAGGGTATTTATTATGCCAGGGTCTTCCCCTCTGCTGCTTCGCTACAGCCTCTCCTCCCTCTCTCTCTCTATGTATAGGACGAAGAAAAGCTTAGCTCAGATTTAGCTATTTTAAATAACATGGAGAAATCTGAGCTAAGCTTTTCTTCCTCCGGATCGTCGATATGTACATGTATAATCCAAATGCTGTTTTTTTTTTACTCGTTCCTCTCGCCTCTCTTGCACTTTTTTACACGTATAAACTATTGCATAGGTGTATTTATCTACTTGTGCAAAAACACAAAAATCTCTCATCTTTCCTCTTGGCGAATAAGATATTATTTACGCCGAAAGAACGTGACGAGCGTTCGAAAGACGGTTTTTCAGATTAGATAAACGTCAACCGCCAACACTCGCTTATAAGTACTTACATACGAACTTTCATGAGGCACTAGGTACATACGTAAGTTCCTCTTTTCAATAATCTTTCGTTGTTTATCATTTCTCCGTAGCGATGAACAAACTGTTAGTTTTTGTTATCCATGTGGGGGGGGGAGAAAAAAAAAATCAGAGCAGAGGGACCCACAGGTGTATTTTTTCGATAATTATGCGCGCATACGTGTAATACACCAATACACATGGTCGGTTTGTTTTGAAAAGAGTGTAATAAATAATAAAGTGAGTGGCAGCACGTTGACAACTGAATAACTGACCGAGTGTTTGCCGAGCTGAAAAAGAGAGAGAAGGGGGAGACAAACAAAGCCACGATGTTGTGTAAAACACTGTTTTGTTATCTCGTATTAATTAATTTAGCGCGCGGATGACAATCTTCCGAAAGCCAATCGTCGTCGAGAGCGTGAATAATTATACGGTTGCACCGATTTTAATTTTTTTTTTTTTTTTTTTTTTTTTTTTTTCAACAGTTCGCAGTAGTTTTGCCCGCTGTCGCTGCTGTTCCGCGAGATTAAAAAAAAAAGGTGAATAATAGAAGAATAGATGCGCTCACAATGCGTTTATACACACGTGTCTTTCGTAAGAAAAGTTGATAGCTTCTCACTTAACGGCTCAATAAAAATGTCATTAGGTATACTTACCTCACGATTTGCCTCGAATGTCTATTATTCACAAAAGGTCGATTAATATGTTGTAAATAGGTACACGTTATCTTCATCCTCGGAAAACGATTGTACTTTTTTCACATCATCAACAGCAGAGTTCTTAGTGGAAATTTTGACTCTTTTTACAAAAAGACACCCACCCCTTGTGAAACGGGGAATTTCAGGGATGCTCACTCCATATATATTATTATGTTCGTCTGGGGGAAGGGGGGCAATGACTATAAGGATGCTCAAAAAGTGCCCTGAAGGAGTTTCTTTTTTCAAGAAGGATCTGTATGGATCTCGAGTACTGTACTAACGATGTATATAATATGTACTATAAGTACCGATCACCTGCACCGTTCGTACGTTTTTAAAAGGCATCTCTTCGTCTGGTTGTCCTAAAATCTGTCTCGTTATATCGAAAACGATAACATTATACCCGTGGTAGGAACGACAGATAACAACATTTTAAATAAACCAATGTAATAAATTTTTGATTGGTCGATAGTATGGGGTAAACGCTTTCGGCATTTTCACTTGAAAAAAAAAAAAAAAAAAAAAAAAAAAAAAAAAAAAAAAAAAAAAAAAAAAAAAAAAAAAAAAAAANAATGTTCACAATCAATGAAAACATGTGACGCGCACGCGTGTGTAGACTTTATCCGTGTATATACACGTTGGACGAATGTATTAATATAGGTGTCGAAGAAATCCCGAAAAATCCTTGTGTCCCTTTGAAAACCCTGTACCCGTGTATGTGATACAAATATACAAGTAACCTACAGCTGTGAGCCCGCGTAACTTTTTTATGCCATAAGCGAGCGTGTGGGTGCACATATACATTTACAGGATTAATTATAAATACGGCTACCTCAATTAAACATACGCGAAAACGGTTTATTATCTTTAATCGCTATACGCCCCGTAGGGGGGGGGGGTTGGTGTATATACGCATACGCGTACACGCGCGTGGGAAGAGTCGCGCTAATAGCGCTCGCACTCTCGCTATGTAGCTTAATGTGTATACATGTATATTGTGTGTGTATACGTGTATTAAACATGTATTGTGCGCGGGAGATATAGGTATATATAATATACGCTAAAATTAGAAAAGAAACGAGTGCTTTTTGGATTACGGTTTCTGGTATACGTATGCGTAGGTATACAATACTTATGTGTGAGAAAAACAAAACGATGATGGGAGATGATGTATACTCCCCCCCTCCGCTCGTTACTCCGCGAAGGAAGTTTTGGCACGCGATGGAAACTGTACATAATATATAATATGATGTGACTTTCTCCGCTGTTTGAGAAAGCTGTGAAAAAGAAGGAAAGAAAGAAAGAAAAATGTAATTTCGGATTGGGGCGGGGCATTGATTGACCGGTGTTTCGAGATTTGCACCACAGGAAGTGATTTAATGCATCCTACGGGATGGGTACCTACAATGTATATATATATATATATATTATGTACACTTGGTACGTAAAATCTACAGCTGAACAATATCGCGAAGACTATAGGGGGGGGGGTTACGATTTTTTGCAAAATTCAAGGATGAATGAGGAGGGGGGGCGATGAGTACCATACATATATGTACTTCGTACCCGAGAGCAAGATCTCCGCGCCGATCTGCAGACGGGAGAGAGAAAGAGAGGGACTCGTTAGTGGGGGGGGGGGGACTCCACGAAAATATTACTCATTCTTGTATACCGATATACATTGAAGATATAAATATATGCTTTGAAGCGATGATATTACAATGGGTGCTCCACTGCTCCCTCATGCAGGCTTTACATTCAAGTATGTCTGTGTGCGAGCGTATAAAATCGTAAATTTTCAAAGTAGTAACTAGTAACAAAATAGTAGAATACCGCACACGTACGTACAACATTCATACACGTACACAAAAAGCTTTTTATATTATATGTACCGTTCGAAAAGTGGGAGAATGAAGCACAATACTTATGTATGTATACATAATGGTACCACTACCTTGGGCGCAAGCAGCAGAGAGAAAGAGAGGGAAAGGCGCGCTTGCAAGCGCAAGCGAGACGGAGAGCGCGAGGGTATTTATTATGCCAGGGTCTTCCCCTCTGCTGCTTCGCTACAGCCTCTCCTCCCTCTCTCTCTCTATGTATAGGACGAAGAAAAGCTTAGCTCAGATTTAGCTATTTTAAATAACATGGAGAAATCTGAGCTAAGCTTTTCTTCCTCCGGATCGTCGATATGTACATGTATAATCCAAATGCTGTTTTTTTTTTACTCGTTCCTCTCGCCTCTCTTGCACTTTTTTACACGTATAAACTATTGCATAGGTGTATTTATCTACTTGTGCAAAAACACAAAAATCTCTCATCTTTCCTCTTGGCGAATAAGATATTATTTACGCCGAAAGAACGTGACGAGCGTTCGAAAGACGGTTTTTCAGATTAGATAAACGTCAACCGCCAACACTCGCTTATAAGTACTTACATACGAACTTTCATGAGGCACTAGGTACATACGTAAGTTCCTCTTTTCAATAATCTTTCGTTGTTTATCATTTCTCCGTAGCGATGAACAAACTGTTAGTTTTTGTTATCCATGTGGGGGGGGGAGAAAAAAAAAATCAGAGCAGAGGGACCCACAGGTGTATTTTTTCGATAATTATGCGCGCATACGTGTAATACACCAATACACATGGTCGGTTTGTTTTGAAAAGAGTGTAATAAATAATAAAGTGAGTGGCAGCACGTTGACAACTGAATAACTGACCGAGTGTTTGCCGAGCTGAAAAAGAGAGAGAAGGGGGAGACAAACAAAGCCACGATGTTGTGTAAAACACTGTTTTGTTATCTCGTATTAATTAATTTAGCGCGCGGATGACAATCTTCCGAAAGCCAATCGTCGTCGAGAGCGTGAATAATTATACGGTTGCACCGATTTTAATTTTTTTTTTTTTTTTTTTTTTTTTTTTTTTTTTTTCTTTTGTCC
>NW_019379667.1:100046-116376 GCF_000648655.2 Copidosoma floridanum
GGGGGGGGGGGGGCTGCAGCCGCGTGGTGGTATATGCAACGCTATTGATTTCGTGCAGGATGCCAGCAACGCCATCAGGAGCAACCCCTGCAGCCACGAGGGACAAACGCTCTTTTGCTTCGTGTATATATATATATTATACGGGTGCTCGTGCCTATGTTCTCTTCATCTCGGGGACGAACGAATGGCAAGGATGTCTCTTTTTCCTCCTTCTCCAGCACTGGAGGGTCCTTGCTCTTATTTAATTTTTTTTTTTCCTTCCTCCTCCCTTTTCTTTTAATTAAACGTATTTCGGAACAATTGTCGGGGTGGGTGGGTGAGCGCGGGCCGCGAGGGGGTTATATGCCTTTGAATTTTTGCGCGAGCACCGACGCCGGGGTAACCCAACTGCACGAGATGGGGTTGAAAGAAGATTGTATGGGGCACGCAACGCGCGAGGGGATTTTTTTTTCGTCTCTCTCTCCCTCCTCCTCTCGAGGTTCGTTAAATTATAAGCGCGGGGGTGATGCTTATATGTGCGCGTAGGCGCTCTCTCTCTCTCTCTCTCGTACTCTCTTGCCCTCGTGCGCAGTTACATGTATAGGTGTACGAACGCGAAGGGGAAATTTCGAGAGACAAACCGGGTGGGTGGATGTGTGCTTTGGGCCGTTTGCTTTGCCGATACCTATAGGTATAGAGTTTCGAGGGATGTAATATACCAATAAGGCATTATATATATGTTGGTCAAAGGTCCGAATAACGAGAGAGAGAGAGAGAGAGAGAGAGGAGCTTTCGAAGAATGCATACTCTCCCGACGAGGAAGAACGTTTAACTGATGCGGGGCCCGAGCCGGTCGTCGTGCGTTCCGCTTTCGGCTCTTTTGAAAAAGCTGTTGCAGGAGAGTTCAGGGCTCAACCTACACCCAACACGTACAAGTTCGTATTATACACGCCCGGGTATGGTGTGCGTGTATTTTTTTGGGTTTAAAGTGTATATGTATAGGTCGGCCTTTTTTGTCCATATATATGTATACCTATATATAAAATACAAAGGGCGTGCTAATCGGGAATACGATTTCCACCAGCGCCTTCGATCGGCTTCGGGGCCGTGAGTCGCTTTGTTGAGTAGTGCCTATGTAGGCATATCCTCTTAGAATGTGTATTTGGGCATGTTTTTTTTTTTTTTTTTTTTTTTTTCTTTCTTCCTCTTCTGTTCTCCCTTTTCAAGGGCTTATACGAGTGTTT
This sequence comes from Copidosoma floridanum, assembly GCF_000648655.2. The sequence goes on from NW_019379667.1 coordinate 101,270, forward strand.
TTCTTCCCTCCTTGGTTAACATACGTGGGACACTGGGCCTCTGGTACTTACCGCAGTACAGTAAGAGTACATTTTTATAATTTTCTGCGGAATGGCTCAAACAAATTGATGCAACGCCTGTTTGTGCGTTGATCGTTTGAGAAGCATTTTTTTTTTCTTCCTTAGCTCGGTATACAGAGCTGATGACATATGATAGATCATTTGATATATTTTATACATCACATCCTAGCTGTTTATGAAAAACTATACAAACGCACACTCACTTTGACACAAAGTTTACACGCGTATCACTTTGAGTACTGCGCGTGAGGATCGTTAATAACTATTGGGTGGATGTATTTTTTATTATGATCATAGTTCAACTTATTTTTTCTTTCAAAGGTATTTGATGAGGTCGTTATACTACTATACCTACCTACATTTTTTATACATATATATTATACACACTGTATTGTGTTATCAGCTCGTGATAATGTCGGTATTTTTACGTATCTTCGCTTACACGCGAGCGTACACACGTAGTGCACCGAATAACTTTAAATTTTATAGGAAAAAAATAAACTTTGTTGTAAATTCCAAGTTTTCCCTTACAAAGATATACGCTACATCTGTATAATACACAACTTCACCCAAACGAGAGAAGCGATTTTTCGATTTTTTTTTTTTTTTTTTAAGGCTCTGTGAGAGATGTTATCTTATCGACTTGTGTGCCCTATGCGTTATAGGAAATTTTACGAGAAATAACAGTAGCAGAGATACCTACATACATGAATATATACATATGGTTGCTCAAGAGTAGGCAGCTATACATGGGAGGGTCTCGCTTTTGGAAACTCTATCTATGATCGTGGCGCTAAATCTTGCGTGGCATTTTTTTCGATTATACTCGCTTCGACGAGTCTCGAACCAGGTATAGTATGGTCGTGCGTGCACAAGTTTTTTTTTTTTTTTTTTTTTTTTNAGAATCCGCGATAAAACTGATTGATCGCAATTAATTTTTAATTTATTTGATTCAAAGCTGTCAGGTGTCAAGGTCTTTGTGATGATCTACAAGGAGGTAGAGCTGGCATTGGGGATAAATAGTTTTTATAGCAAGCAGCGTTTAGTCGAAAAATGCCAGGAAAATATTAAAGTATTAAGACATCCAGATCACGCGAGAGTCGGTGTCCTTTTGTGGGCGCATCACGAAAAGATCGTAGTTGTTGACCAAAGTATTGCTTTTCTCGGTGGTATCGATTTGTGCTATGGACGATGGGATAATCATGAGCATAGACTGACGGACATAGGTATGAACTTGAAAGTAAATTAATGTTCATATAGTTTAACTTAATCTCTTCGGTTTTTATTTAAAGGTTCCACGCATTTATCTTCCATTTACATACCTTCAAAGGGAAAAGTAGTTAGCACTAGTAGCAAACGTGGTACAAGGACTGGGGCAAACCATGTACTTCTGCCCTTAGCAATAGCTACAAACACTGTTGCAATGGCAACTACCAAATGCATTCCAATACTGTAAGTCACTAGAAATTTTGCTACCATTAAATAATTAAAATTATGTTTATGCTGAGCAAGTGTTATTTCTATTCAAAATTAAATTAGGCCAATGGTTTGTAAAACTAAAAAAAAGCCTCAAACACCCACAATAGATATCAATGATCCAATGATCATGAATCCACCAGAGGGTCTAGAAAATTTGAAATGTAATACTCCAGATTCTCACAGGAAAAATTTATTTGACATGGCAATGAACACAGTGGACAAAGTTAAACAGAATGTTAAATTGAAAAAGAGGGAGTGGATCAATATGGTGTACAACCCACATGAAGCAAGTAGTGACGAAGAGGACACCGTAGATAAGTAAGAAGTTTTGATATTACTGCATTAGAATTATCTTAGATTTATTTATCTTGGAAGGTTTATGCTGCGATAATTTACAATATATATTAAAAATTTAGTTCACAAAAGATAATTAAATACTAAACAAAAAATATTGGTTATCTCTCATAAAAACCCAGTAGCTTATCAGTAGAGGTGTATTTCATAATTTAAGGTATCTCTTTCTTCATGATAAAAATTATATTTTGCACGACTCGTTAATAAATTTGTCCTTGCCAAAAATCTTAATCTGCTGAACAGTACATTATATGAGTATATCACAGTTAACTCTAACCACATCTTTAGTCCGTCAAAGTTAATTAAACCATTTACAAATGAGTCGTACTGTTACTGCAACTATTTCGTAGTACTAGTCTCGTTAAAACGCGGTAGCACTGGCAGGATAAGATTTCCAAAGGAGGACTCCTGAGTTATGAAATAGCCGGTGGAATGTGCGTGGGCGTTAAGGAGGGCGGCTCGTTGCATCGACGTCATGTTGGCCCCGTCCCCAGATTGCTGGGATGTAGCGGAGGATGTGATGATCGATGGAATGTTGAGCGACGAGCCAAGACTTTGTTGCACTCCTTGCTTGAGCAACATCTGTTTTTTCAGCTGAAGTTCCTCTAGGATCTTCCGATTTTGGAGTTCGCGAGAATTTGGCTGCTGAAACGTCATACTTTATTGATCTTTTCCTCTAGTTTAACTTACTTTTCACTACTTTATTCTGTCAAAGTTTAAACGAAGATGTTCGCAGTTTTTTTTTTGTTTTTAACACTTTTAACCTAAAAATACGTATAGTACGGAAGCCCGGTCACGACATCTACATAAAATCCACAAAGTAAGAGATAAGGAGATGAAACTCTGCACACTAATCACAATCACTAAGGGTAGTCAGATTTTGCGCACAAGCGCGCACCAAAAAAAGGATGAGTGCACAAAAACATGCACGTTAACTCAACTGCTGGCAGCAGTTGCGGAATACAGCCTCTGATTCTATCATTCTGGTCAAGAGAGCACGGTGTAAGATATACGTAAAGTTATGTGTAGTAATTGTAGTACCTAATGACTACTAAGTAGTGCCATGTATGCAATATGGTCGATTTTATAAGCCATCTAAGATAAGTAGAATATCTATACTTTTGAAGACCAATTTTCGGGTAAAAGATGAATTGTAAACTTGCCGCAAACAGCACAAACAATGTCAACTTTTTATCTTCTATTTATATGATTAGTTGCGGCTGGTTTATAATCAACAAAGCGGCTTTACTGTAAGTTGAAATAATTATTTGGATCAGCGCCATCTAGCGGTCTTCATTTTTTGGCGAAAAGTGGCCTCTAAAATTCTCAATCAGAGCAATCAGGCTTAGAGCTATTTGGTCAATTATAAACCAGCCGCAACTCATGATGAAGCTACAAAATAAAAAAATAACGATACATGTGTTTTTGGCGGCAAGTTAACAATTTTTTTTAAGCTCGAAAATTTATCATCAAAAGTATAAATACATAGGAGGTCGATTTTTTGGTAGGAAATAAATTAGTAACTTGCCGCCCAAAACACATGTACTGTTATTTTTTCATTTTATAGCTTTATCATGAGTTGCGGCTGGTTTATAATTGCCTAAATAGCTCTAAGCCTGATTGCTCTGATTGAGAATTTTAGAGGCCACTTTTGGCCAAAAAATCAAGACCGCTAGATGGCGCTGATCCAAATAATTATAGCCATTTACAGTAAAGTCACTTTATTTGTTATAAACCAGCCGCAACTAATCACATAAATAGAAGATAAAAAGTTGACATTGTTTGTGCTGTTTGCGGCAAGTTTACAATTTATCTTTCACCCGAAAATTGATCTTCAAAAGTATAGAGATTCTACTGATATGGTTTAATTTTCTTTCTTTATTTTTAAATTTTCTTACACAAAATCGAATGAATCTAAGTTTAAGTAATATTTACTCAATTCACTCTGAATAAAGAAACAAATTTTAGCGCAAAAGCCTTGGCAGCGATAGAAGTCGAGGAGAGTTTATACCCCAGCTTGGAAGACTCTGACCAAGTTGACGAGGTGCCGAGCGCTGGGGCGAAACTCTGGCTGGGCAAGGACTACGTGAACTTTATCGTCCAGGACTTCAACAACCTGGAAAGTCCATACCAGGATCTGGTCGACCGCAGTACCACCCCAAGAATGCCGTGGCATGACGTCGGCGTCATGGTCCAGGGTGCGAGCGCTCGCGACGTAGCGAGACACTTTATCCAAAGGTGGAACGCCATCAAGACCGAGAAAGCCAAGTTAAACGCCACCTATCCGTTTCTGTTGCCCAAATCTTACAAGGACTGCGAAAATTTTGTGCCTCGATTCGAGATTGGGGCCATGAAAAGTGTCAAGTGCCAAGTGTTGAGATCCGTGAGCTCTTGGTCGGCTGGATTTTTGGAGCCTGATACTGTCGAGCAGAGCATACACGAAGCTTACATTCATGCCATCACCAAAGCTGAGAGGTACTCTATTTTTTATTTTTGTAAGTCTTTAAAATCAAAAATATAAAAATGGTGAAAAATGAGTATGGAATCTTCGTTTTTCGGTAGGTTTATCTACATAGAGAATCAATTTTTCATCACTCTCTCAACTTTGGATGGTTCAATTGTTAAAAATCGAATTGGTGAGACATTGTTAAAAAGGATTTTAAGGGCGCATCGAGAGGGCACGGTGTTTAGAGTTTTCGTTATCATGCCTCTGCTTCCGGGTTTTGAGGGTGAAGTCGGTGGACCAACAGGCGCGGCTCTACGAGCCATAACGCATTGGAATTACGCCTCCATATCGAGGTAGAGACTAAAATTTACTTCCGAGCGATGATAAGTGTTTTGTACATGTTACTATAAATTTTGTGTCGTTTTCAGAGGAAGACATTCGATTTACAATCAGCTGATGGAAGCGGGTATCGATGATCCTAGTGAATACATAACATTCCATGGCTTGAGAGCGCATTCGATGCTCAATGGGACGATGGTTACCGAATTAATTTACGTACATAGCAAACTGATGATTGTTGATGATAAAACTGTGATATGCGGCTCTGCCAACATCAACGATAGAAGTATGATTGCCACAAGAGATAGTGAAATAGCTGTTATAATTCACGTAAGACAAAGATTAATTTCTTTTTATTTATTTATTTTTTTTTTTTTTATTGTATCTTGGAAACTTGTGCATATTATTATTTTTTTTTTTTCAGGACACAGAATTCTACGAAAGTAGACAAAACGGTATGTCTTTCGATTCGGGAAAATTTGCAGGGTCTCTTAGGAAGCATTTGTTCCGCGAGCACTTGGGCCTTTTGTGGTCTAACGAAGATATTAGCGTTAAAGACATCGTGAGGAAATCGTTTTACCACGATATTTGGCGAGAGAGAAGCAAAGTGAATACAGTAATTTTTGAGGATGTATTTAATTGCATCCCGACAAATAAAGTAGTTAATTTCCAAATGTTGAAGCAATATCAAAACGAAACTCCTCTGTGTTCCACTAATCCAAGTCTTGCTCAAAAGATGATTAAAAACGTTCAGGTACGTTAAAACAAAGGATTTCTCATAGTAAATCGTAATAAATAATAATTTTTCGTTTTTTAGGGTCATCTGGTCGATTTTCCACTAAACTTTCTCTGTAATGAATCGCTCAAGCCAGCTGCCAACACCGTTGAAGGAATCATGCCAACTTCCCTGTGGACTTGAATCAGTATTTTTGTTATGCGCTTTATATATTTATTTTAGAGAATGTGTTTTTAATGTATTACATGTAGATAGTAAAATTTACAGTTATATTTTTATAATGAAACTTTTCTTGTAAAAGATCTAGCCACTATGCATAAGGTAGCTAACTTTCCACATAATTGTTTATTTTTTAGACAATCGACACGTATAAAATAATTTAAAAATTATATCTCCTAAATTTCAAGTTTCGCAAGAAGAAAAAGCTCGCGATTTTTTTTGGTGCTCTTTTTTACTCCACCAACCATAATTTCTGATGCCTTATTCTTGTCCCGTTGCGTATATCGCTCACCACTGTCGAGAGCTTCGGTTTCAGTTAACTGTTTTACCTGGAAATATTCTCTTGCACACTTGCAGAACAGCTTGATTGCTCATCTGTCTGCACTTATACATCTATTTGAATATTTTACCGCTCACTAGAAGCACTTGCCTTTACTATTTGTGCAAGAAAGATGTAAAGTGCCAAAAATTGATGGGCGTCTTATAATTCAAGGACAGCGTGTGAGCTTTTAACATAACGATCGATCAAGTGGGGGTGTGCAAATGTGTTTTGTCAAGCAAGGGGATTTTTTTCGTTACCCGCTACGGGATGATTTGATGCGTACGTGCAATAATGATCCAACTACAGTTACCGATAATTATTCAAGATTATCGATAATATTTTGGGATTGTTGCAGATAATTCAAAATTTTTGAAAAGTTATCGCTTATTATTTTAATTAAAAAATTCTTTTATTTACCACTAACGTATGCATTTTATTTACACATTGCATTTAACTAACGCTTTTGACAACTTTTGTATTTTTTGATTTTACGTTGTATGATTATTTAAAAATGCTCACAACAATCTTATAAAAAAAAAAATGTACAAAGCAAAATACTATCATGTTGTTAATCATTAAATAAAAAACAATAATTAAAAAATTTTATTTTATCCACAATAAACAGAAATACCAAAACAGTCTCAGTTTATTTTTATTTTATTAGTTTCTCTTTTCATAATATTAATACAGTACGAGGAATAAAGGTCGAAGTACGAGCAGATAACACTTGCTTTCTTTAAATGGTTAAACTTTCTCTTGCCTAGTAATAAAAAAAAAAAAAAATTATAAACAATTGAAAATATTTGTCGCAAATAACGACAACTTGCGCGTATNTATATATATTGCTTTATGTTTGACCCAACAACATCATTACAGTTGAAAGAAAAGAGCGAAAATCTTAATTTCAAATATTACCGTGTAAGAGAAAAACGGGGTATTCCCCAATTCCATTATTCCATAAATCACAAATGCCATATTCACGTATCTTTACCGCAAAAATTGAAATTTAGGTACAAACATGTATACATAAAATCGCGAGCAAGTAATTTAAACAATAAGAAAGGACAATCGAAATGTCATTAGTGAACGTTAAGTTAAGTGGAAATGTGGAAACACTGATTTTCATGTAAAAGATGCGAGGTATTGAGTAAAACGAAGAAAATAAGGCCACATGTTTTCACAGACCGCACTTGTGTTTCCAGTTGAAAGCAAAGTCAGAAAAAAAAAAGATATTCGATGCACCTTGTTGTCAGGGGAGCTCAGGGAGCAGGTGGAGGGTGTGACATGGTAGCAATCGAAATCCACCCTGAGTGTACACCATATATCGATACTCGAACAGTATACCTATACAATGTACTCGGTCCCACGAACGCGTCCCAAGTCCCAATACCAAAACACCTCCTTTGATGCGACGTGATGGGTAGTACACATGTACATGTGTATCTGGAATGGCAGCTGCACTAACATACCCATACCCATGTATAAATGTAGCTGATGTATGTAATGGTCCCTCTGTCGTCCAGGAGAGTTGAGAAAGACAGACTGAGAGAGACGAAACGGGGGTGGTAAATATGGTACCTATATGAGATGAATCCCCCTTCATGTGCGTGGTGCAGCGTTGCGAGACTGATGCCGATCCCCTTGCGCATTCTCTCTCCGACAGTGCATTCCCCTTTTTCGAATCATGTAAAAATATAGTTACATTAAAATCAAATCAATCCGTCAATTAGGTAAGAATATAAAAGACATAAATTGATGCTGGTATAAATGAATGAGAGACGCTCGTCGATGAGCCAAAAAAGAATCTTTCGTAACAATTAAAGTCGTTTCTGAATAATGAAAACGTAAAAACAAAAAAATTACTTACTCGTGAGCTCATTTGAAGTAATTGAAAAACCATTCGTCGGTCCTCGCGCCAGACGACGCGCGTCAAGTGTTATATTTGGCCTGTACTGTCTCTATATCAGATAATATACGTAATATGTGCATTCCTTATTATTTGTAATCTGTAGATATAAAATGACCTCATTTCATTACACGTATGTACAGTACGAGAAAAGGGATAGAAATTATTTCTACTGGAAAAGTATCGATTTTTCATAAATCCATTATCTAGTTATACCAAATGCAGCATTACAATTTTTGGGGCACTCCTCACATTTCACAGGAGCAAGTAGTATATACTAGGTATATTTCTCGTGGAGTTAGTAAAAAATTGAGCATAGCAATGCGAAAAGAAGCTTCATCGTTATTCTATATTTTGTTCTATACGTCTGAGGTTGAATGGTTAGACTTTCGAATCGTTGAAAGAACCGTTTTCAGCAATTTTTTCACAGTTTGACATGATTGTAGATCTTTACCTCTAGGAAGTAGGCCATATACAACAAGGACACTCCCGATTGCAGAAACAGCAACAACAAGTAAAAAGAGTAGAAAAGATTGATTTTGTGCTACCTATTACTTTCATCCACGAAGGTTAATTGTATATAAAGATGTATAGTAATGATCTATTGATTATATATGTTGTATAGACATAGACTCGACGATTGGAGCGAGGACATGATAAAAATCACCGTGACCATGACTCAAAATCAATGTTGTATAGGTGTACTTACTCGTTTACACTCTTAGAATGAAAGTAAATAAAGAAGGAGATAGAAAAAAATGGTGCACCAATTCAGCCCTGTACTTACTTTTGTTATGGTCGGCATATAAGTACAATTTTAAGGTAAAAAATTGTTAAGACGTTTTAGAAGCAGACAAAGTGACAGCTGTGAAAGTGAGCGAGACAGAGAGCCAATAGACAAGACCGCTTTCTCGCGCGGTAACGTTATCGCAAATGTCGCAATCCATATATTTTCATTTTTTTTTATTCAACATATACCGTGTTGGTTATCGTATAAAAAAGCCCTAGATCTGTGGGAAATTTCCCTATCTAGACGTTGATGTTTTTTGTTTTTATCGTATTTATTACCGCTGACAAAATTAATATTCGCGACACAACTCTATTTCAATAGTTATCCACTTTTGGTTCGTAAACTTTTCAATATTTTAATCGTAATCTACGAGCTTGATTACGTGTACTTAGTAACAAAAATTCCCTCTTGGAGTACATAAAATTGAAATTCTAAACGATTTCTCTTGGACTAAAAGACTCCCGTCTGCTAATGTCACGTGATCGTTCATCGTGAGTGCGAGTGAGACAACATAAAATGCGTGTGTGTTGTCATCAATACGTGACACCAGCCAAGTTAACTTATTATTTTTTTTTTTTCTTGTACTCTCAATAGAAGAGAAAAATAAAAGAGAAGGAGAACAGTTTCTCATCGTCATCTCAATTGTAATATTCTTACACACGTCAGTCGTATGCGGGCTGTGCTCCTCAAGTCTCTTCTCTCTCGTCAGTTAGTAAAAAAACGTGCCTTGTCCATACCGATCCTGGTTCCAGACAAAAAAGTACCTTCAGCCAGGCAGTAAGTAAGTATATAGGTATCTGCACAGGTGCAAATGTGCATATTCTCTGGAGAGATTTTATTTGTGACAGATAGACAATATGCTTAATATATACCTACTTATGGGTATTATAGAGTTTACAGTTGATCATGAATGCATATATAAAGTGTATACGTGTGTATAAATCGCTCATACCACCTGTTGGATCACAATCAAGTTTGTTTTTTTCTTTCTTAATTTTTATACTTCGGTGTTATTTTTTCACCTGTGTTGAATAAATTTCGTCTTCATGGATAAAAATATTTATGATTAATGAAATATTTTTCGAGTGTCGTTTTGTCAAAGAATCGTTTGTTGTTGCTGGGCTCGTGCAGTGAATTCCATGACTCAAAACTATCCTTGTGGGTAAATTGCAACGTTTATGCTATTAAAGCTGATATAGACTCTTTTGTAAATGTGCATGCCTCGTTCTTTTGCTTGACTTTTTTGTTCTGTCATTATTCACGCTTGCTCAATGCCCATACATCACTTGGCTTATCTGTTTTTTTTTTCTCACTGCCTTAAGTATACCTAGCTACTTTATTATTTGTTACCAATAATTAGTTCGCTACTCTATGTGTTGAAAGCTGAATTTTACATTCTCCAAGCAACATTTAAATTAAAGGTGACATTTTGTTTTACCAAGTGTGTGACAGCAATATTATTCATTCTTCAATTTCAAAGTAATGTATCTTTATTACTTTTCTTGCCTGTTGTAATAGTATCTTGTCACTGTTGTCAATAAAAGTTATCAAGAGCCATAACGTTTTTGTAACTGTGTTCTTTAGTTTTACATAAAAAAAAAAATTATAAAAACATTATTGGGCAGGATATATTTTCCGTTTTCTTAATATTGATACGTAAATAGCAAGATGATGTTCTCACTAATTCTGATCAAAGTATTTTTGAGAAAACATAATTCGCTTGATAATGAATCACCTTATCAAAGATAACGTTTTACTTCTCGAGCTTCTTGCTCAACGTTTTTATGCACCAACAGTGTGATTTAAGCTGCTGTTGGTGTTACAAGCTCGAATTGTTAATTAAGGAAAAACCTGCATTTCCAGCTATAGCTGTAACATACAATGGAGTCTCATAACACTGAAGCTGATGGCGTGACAGATACCACAGAACTGCCTGACGATGCCACTCCAAATTTGGAGAATGCAATGTCCCATGATTCTGAGTATGACGATTTTTTGGGTGTTCCTGACTCATTGAATATAACTGTTAATGAAAACGGAGAACCCATTAGCATTGAAGAAGGAAATGCAGATACATGTGACAGAGGTAGGTAGTATTATTGGTGCTTATACAGAACAGATCACTTTACTTTATGTAGACTGGACATTCTGCACTTTAAAAGTAGATTCTGTGGAATGTGTTTCAGAGCTCAGGAAAGCATTGCCATTTTCCACTATTTACATTAACAATGTCAAATTTAACAACAGAAACATCTTTATTCCTGGTGAAGATGTACATGCAAAAATAATTGACATTGAGCGTAGTATTACAACTCACCCTCTAAATCCTAATCTGTACACGATTCAGTTTACTCATGGACCTTTCACGTGGACTATAAAAAAGCGATATAAACACATTCAGCAGTTGCACAATCAATTAAAAATTTATAGAGCAAGCTTAAACATTCCGTTTCCCACCAAGAGTCATCGAGAAAAAAGAAACAGCTTCAAAAGTATGGCCTCTGAAAATAAATACAATAAAGAAAAGAAAAGACGTAGAGGTGCATTGCCAAGGTAAAGTAAATTTCAAAAAACAAGTAATAATTTATTTGCTATTTTGAACGCATTATGTATTCAATGCTTTATTTAAAATTGTTTATTGAAAGGTTTCCTAGTCGACCGGAAGTACTCGTGCCGCATGAATATTTAAATCACAGAATGGCAGCTCTGGAAGAATATTTAGATACATTATTAAAAATCGAAATTTATAAACGCCATCCAGAGACGGTAAGTGTCTGATTCACGCAATTGTTAACGTTTCAACCTTTTAGATGAAGATTGCGCAATTTTACGTATTAATTAATTTTATTAATGCAATTTCTTGGCTATAGGCAAACTTCCTGGAAGTCTCGCATTTGTCGTTCGTTAGCGACCTCGGTGACAAAGGCAAGGAAGGTTTGGTGAAAAAGCGCACGGGTTCTCACGCGAAAACTGGTTGTTACGCATGCGGTTTGCTCAAGTGCGTTTTTTGCATTAGATGCAGTCATTATTGCCCGCCTATCTGTGGAAAATGGCATAAACGGCACATCGTTGTGAAAGATACCTTTGTGGCTTACATTAGCCCCAAAGACGGCAGGATAAAGTCGGTGATTTTAATGGACAACAGGTTCGAGGTCAGCTCGGGCATGTACTCAACGGGATTGAGGGATGGCTTGCAAGTTGTGAATCTTAGTCGACACATAGTCATCAAATGTTGGACAAGGAGAAAAGCCAAAGAGTGGCTGGAGCACATACAACAGCTGATGCAGAACGAAGGTGATTATGCTTTTTTAACTCTTCAAACCTTGATTATCATACACGTGTCTACAATCATGATGCGTGTGTGGTGATCGTTTATTGTCTGCAACGCTTATTGTAGTTGGTCAACTTTTGTTTTTTCTTTATTTTCGTTATAGGTAGACAATTTATACAAACAAATCCCCATAAATCATTTGTTCCGTACAGATGTCCCGTTCCCGCTTGTTGGTTTGTTGACGGCGCGAGTTACATGACCGCCGTAGCCGATGCTCTTGAAAGCGCTACCGAGGAAATTTTCATTGCCGATTGGTGGCTCTCGCCAGAGATTTATATGAAGAGACCGGCCATCCATGATGATTACTGGAGATTAGATAATATTCTGCAGAGAAAAGCCGTGAGTTTTTTTTTTTATGTACATTTATTTTAAGCTACTAGAAGTATAATATTTTTTTCGCCTTTTTAATGCTTTCCAAAAAAAAGAGAGGTGAGCTTGAAAAAATATCTTTTGTTAAAATCTATTCCCTGATGCCAAATGAAAGGTCATGGCAGAAAGAATCCGCGATAAAACTGATTGATCGCAATTAATTTTTAATTTATTTGATTCAAAGCTGTCAGGTGTCAAGGTCTTTGTGATGATCTACAAGGAGGTAGAGCTGGCATTGGGGATAAATAGTTTTTATAGCAAGCAGCGTTTAGTCGAAAAATGCCAGGAAAATATTAAAGTATTAAGACATCCAGATCACGCGAGAGTCGGTGTCCTTTTGTGGGCGCATCACGAAAAGATCGTAGTTGTTGACCAAAGTATTGCTTTTCTCGGTGGTATCGATTTGTGCTATGGACGATGGGATAATCATGAGCATAGACTGACGGACATAGGTATGAACTTGAAAGTAAATTAATGTTCATATAGTTTAACTTAATCTCTTCGGTTTTTATTTAAAGGTTCCACGCATTTATCTTCCATTTACATACCTTCAAAGGGAAAAGTAGTTAGCACTAGTAGCAAACGTGGTACAAGGACTGGGGCAAACCATGTACTTCTGCCCTTAGCAATAGCTACAAACACTGTTGCAATGGCAACTACCAAATGCATTCCAATACTGTAAGTCACTAGAAATTTTGCTACCATTAAATAATTAAAATTATGTTTATGCTGAGCAAGTGTTATTTCTATTCAAAATTAAATTAGGCCAATGGTTTGTAAAACTAAAAAAAAGCCTCAAACACCCACAATAGATATCAATGATCCAATGATCATGAATCCACCAGAGGGTCTAGAAAATTTGAAATGTAATACTCCAGATTCTCACAGGAAAAATTTATTTGACATGGCAATGAACACAGTGGACAAAGTTAAACAGAATGTTAAATTGAAAAAGAGGGAGTGGATCAATATGGTGTACAACCCACATGAAGCAAGTAGTGACGAAGAGGACACCGTAGATAAGTAAGAAGTTTTGATATTACTGCATTAGAATTATCTTAGATTTATTTATCTTGGAAGGTTTATGCTGCGATAATTTACAATATATATTAAAAATTTAGTTCACAAAAGATAATTAAATACTAAACAAAAAATATTGGTTATCTCTCATAAAAACCCAGTAGCTTATCAGTAGAGGTGTATTTCATAATTTAAGGTATCTCTTTCTTCATGATAAAAATTATATTTTGCACGACTCGTTAATAAATTTGTCCTTGCCAAAAATCTTAATCTGCTGAACAGTACATTATATGAGTATATCACAGTTAACTCTAACCACATCTTTAGTCCGTCAAAGTTAATTAAACCATTTACAAATGAGTCGTACTGTTACTGCAACTATTTCGTAGTACTAGTCTCGTTAAAACGCGGTAGCACTGGCAGGATAAGATTTCCAAAGGAGGACTCCTGAGTTATGAAATAGCCGGTGGAATGTGCGTGGGCGTTAAGGAGGGCGGCTCGTTGCATCGACGTCATGTTGGCCCCGTCCCCAGATTGCTGGGATGTAGCGGAGGATGTGATGATCGATGGAATGTTGAGCGACGAGCCAAGACTTTGTTGCACTCCTTGCTTGAGCAACATCTGTTTTTTCAGCTGAAGTTCCTCTAGGATCTTCCGATTTTGGAGTTCGCGAGAATTTGGCTGCTGAAACGTCATACTTTATTGATCTTTTCCTCTAGTTTAACTTACTTTTCACTACTTTATTCTGTCAAAGTTTAAACGAAGATGTTCGCAGTTTTTTTTTTGTTTTTAACACTTTTAACCTAAAAATACGTATAGTACGGAAGCCCGGTCACGACATCTACATAAAATCCACAAAGTAAGAGATAAGGAGATGAAACTCTGCACACTAATCACAATCACTAAGGGTAGTCAGATTTTGCGCACAAGCGCGCACCAAAAAAAGGATGAGTGCACAAAAACATGCACGTTAACTCAACTGCTGGCAGCAGTTGCGGAATACAGCCTCTGATTCTATCATTCTGGTCAAGAGAGCACGGTGTAAGATATACGTAAAGTTATGTGTAGTAATTGTAGTACCTAATGACTACTAAGTAGTGCCATGTATGCAATATGGTCGATTTTATAAGCCATCTAAGATAAGTAGAATATCTATACTTTTGAAGACCAATTTTCGGGTAAAAGATGAATTGTAAACTTGCCGCAAACAGCACAAACAATGTCAACTTTTTATCTTCTATTTATATGATTAGTTGCGGCTGGTTTATAATCAACAAAGCGGCTTTACTGTAAGTTGAAATAATTATTTGGATCAGCGCCATCTAGCGGTCTTCATTTTTTGGCGAAAAGTGGCCTCTAAAATTCTCAATCAGAGCAATCAGGCTTAGAGCTATTTGGTCAATTATAAACCAGCCGCAACTCATGATGAAGCTACAAAATAAAAAAATAACGATACATGTGTTTTTGGCGGCAAGTTACCAATCTATTTCCTACCAAAAAATCGACCTCCTATGTATTTATACTTTTGAAGATAAATTTTTGAGCATAAGATATATTGTTAACTTGCCGCCAAAAACACATGTATCGTTATTTTTTTATTTTATAGCTTCATCATGAGTTGCGGCTGGTTTATAATTGACTAAATGGCTCTAATCCTGAATGCTCTGATTTAGAATTTTAGGAGCCACTTTTGGCCAAAAAATAAAGACCGCTAGATGGCGCTGATCCAAATAATT
>NW_019379667.1:123684-166862 GCF_000648655.2 Copidosoma floridanum
GTACACCGACGCCATCAGCCAATAAATGATTTTCAAGTCCGCTTGCTCACAGTCAAACTTTTTCGCCCACTCAAAGCTTTAATAATACGCATGTACATCAGGAATAAATCTCGACGTTTTTCTCTTTTTTTTTTTTTACGTTCTTTTCTTGCAGATACACAATATTTTTAATATTTTTTGTGAAAAAAAAAATTTCACAATATTTTTGATTTTCACGAAAAAAAAATTAATGGACACATAGTGAGGGTGAAATTTTAGGCACAAATGCAAACTTATAATGCATGAAATATGGCCACATTTTCTTTTCTGCTGTCGTTTTTCGCACACTATACATGCTTCAATTTTTCTTTTAAATTGACCATCGTAAATAGATGGAAAAATCACGTATCAAAACAAAGTGGATTTTATGTATAAATTGTTTTATTGTTATTACTTGTACTCGACAGAAATGGTTGCACCTAACCATCTCGATTTCGTACAATCTAATACCAAATCTTATTATTTCGTCAACAATTTCTTTTTTTTTTTTTTTTTTTTTTTTTTTTCTGTTGAATTCAACAATCCAGTTGGTATAAAAAATGGTTTTCGAAATTTATTTACATAAATAAGTATTTAACTTATAAAATGAGACGCATACGTGAATAAAGGGAGATGAATTGGATTTATCAAAATTACCATTAATTTTAAATTATTTTTCTCATTTATAAACAATAAAAAACGATGTTTTCCACTCTCACGCGTTTGAGCGATTTTTTTATTTTTGTTCTAAATTTTTTTTGGTCGTGCGCCCTTGACATTTCTATGCACAATTTTATGTGTATTTTCTACGATGATAACTCGATTACGTGTATATAATTGATCTTGCGAGCTATGCTCGTGATCGAGTTTATTACGATCATCTTGTAAAATCCAACATCTTTTCTACATCGGAATTTTTTTTTTTTTTTTATTATTATTACTCTTGTTTGGTTAATGTAAATTCGTGTTTTCGTTATCATTATGCCTGTTCAAATTGCTTTTATGCAGTCACGTGTTGATCCCGAGTTTTTTTTTATTCTACTTCATTCGAGAGAAACAACACTTTTTCGCTGTTATAATATATCCTTTTTTTCACCTAGATTTTAGATTTTCCTTCAGTTTGTTAATTATAATTAATGGTAAGTTTTATTGGCAGTGCTACATATGTTTGTACATCTGATAATGTCGTTGATGTAAATTGTAAAATGATCAGAATGTTGTGACAGTTTTTCGATGCTTAATGATCCAAAATCACAATGAATGTAACTTGATATCGTCAGCGTTCAATGTATCGAACTGTGCATGCACCTTTAAACTTTTTTTTTTCCTTATTTTATCTTAATTTTACAACGAAATGAACTACGAGCGCAGGTAACGCTCGCCGTGCTATCAAATATTTATTTGTAAGATTTTATTATTTACTCGCACAATAACGATTATTTATTGTTTTTTTCAACTCCTTACAAAAATTTTTACGTTGACTGTAATTTATTTTTTAAGAAAGTTCATTTCCTTAGTCGACAAACAAACACGATTCTGGCGAACCATCAATTCGTTATTTATTTAGGAAAAATCGTTTATTATCATATCTATGTTTTTTTACTCACTTCAATTACATAAACTCGATCGATCTTCGATTATACTTCAAAGTTAAAAACTCAATGACTAAAACTATATTATTCTTGAAAATGTATATAGAGATGTCATTTTTCTACACGCTATCTTTCGTTTTTTTTTTTTTAGTATTCGATAAATATTACAATTATTTACATACCGAGTTTCCTCTCTTGTCCATTGATTTGAATTTTTACTGGTTATGCTATAAAAAAAAAAAAATTGTTTTATTTCTTGCGTATTTTTTTTTCAACGACATTTACAAACGAAGAGTGTCACACATTTGCTTTAATATGTATGTGCACGATTCTGCAGTATAGGCTTGATTTTTTTTTTTTTTTTTTTTCTATTATGTGTGTTACACGTGGAAATGCAAAAAACACGATCTTCGTTGCGAGTCTTTCCTGTTTCAATAATCGTAGTCTATTATGTGTTGTCTATATTTTACAAGAAGTTGATAAATTTAGGTCCCTTTAATTAATTTTTCTTACTTTGACTTCTAAGTTGTTAATTGTATATCTGGTTCTTAATTGTTAAGATGCGCCACAGTACTGATGAATCGGTAAAAATGACGTTTGTTTCGGCAAAAAGAATTTTTATTCAATTTGATTTCTTTATACAAAAAATTGTTTCTAATCTTACGAGAAAAATTATAATAATAAAATCTTTATATTATAAATCGTGTAGAGATTAACACAGTATTTCATCGAAATTTCTCAATATAGGCGCGCACACTTATGGAATAAAACCTCAAAAGGCTTATTGTATATATTTTTTGCATAATCGCTTTTTATTTCTGGTGTCTCGTATAACATTGCGCTTTTGCATTTTTNCGATAAAACTGATTGATCGCAATTAATTTTTAATTTATTTGATTCAAAGCTGTCAGGTGTCAAGGTCTTTGTGATGATCTACAAGGAGGTAGAGCTGGCATTGGGGATAAATAGTTTTTATAGCAAGCAGCGTTTAGTCGAAAAATGCCAGGAAAATATTAAAGTATTAAGACATCCAGATCACGCGAGAGTCGGTGTCCTTTTGTGGGCGCATCACGAAAAGATCGTAGTTGTTGACCAAAGTATTGCTTTTCTCGGTGGTATCGATTTGTGCTATGGACGATGGGATAATCATGAGCATAGACTGACGGACATAGGTATGAACTTGAAAGTAAATTAATGTTCATATAGTTTAACTTAATCTCTTCGGTTTTTATTTAAAGGTTCCACGCATTTATCTTCCATTTACATACCTTCAAAGGGAAAAGTAGTTAGCACTAGTAGCAAACGTGGTACAAGGACTGGGGCAAACCATGTACTTCTGCCCTTAGCAATAGCTACAAACACTGTTGCAATGGCAACTACCAAATGCATTCCAATACTGTAAGTCACTAGAAATTTTGCTACCATTAAATAATTAAAATTATGTTTATGCTGAGCAAGTGTTATTTCTATTCAAAATTAAATTAGGCCAATGGTTTGTAAAACTAAAAAAAAGCCTCAAACACCCACAATAGATATCAATGATCCAATGATCATGAATCCACCAGAGGGTCTAGAAAATTTGAAATGTAATACTCCAGATTCTCACAGGAAAAATTTATTTGACATGGCAATGAACACAGTGGACAAAGTTAAACAGAATGTTAAATTGAAAAAGAGGGAGTGGATCAATATGGTGTACAACCCACATGAAGCAAGTAGTGACGAAGAGGACACCGTAGATAAGTAAGAAGTTTTGATATTACTGCATTAGAATTATCTTAGATTTATTTATCTTGGAAGGTTTATGCTGCGATAATTTACAATATATATTAAAAATTTAGTTCACAAAAGATAATTAAATACTAAACAAAAAATATTGGTTATCTCTCATAAAAACCCAGTAGCTTATCAGTAGAGGTGTATTTCATAATTTAAGGTATCTCTTTCTTCATGATAAAAATTATATTTTGCACGACTCGTTAATAAATTTGTCCTTGCCAAAAATCTTAATCTGCTGAACAGTACATTATATGAGTATATCACAGTTAACTCTAACCACATCTTTAGTCCGTCAAAGTTAATTAAACCATTTACAAATGAGTCGTACTGTTACTGCAACTATTTCGTAGTACTAGTCTCGTTAAAACGCGGTAGCACTGGCAGGATAAGATTTCCAAAGGAGGACTCCTGAGTTATGAAATAGCCGGTGGAATGTGCGTGGGCGTTAAGGAGGGCGGCTCGTTGCATCGACGTCATGTTGGCCCCGTCCCCAGATTGCTGGGATGTAGCGGAGGATGTGATGATCGATGGAATGTTGAGCGACGAGCCAAGACTTTGTTGCACTCCTTGCTTGAGCAACATCTGTTTTTTCAGCTGAAGTTCCTCTAGGATCTTCCGATTTTGGAGTTCGCGAGAATTTGGCTGCTGAAACGTCATACTTTATTGATCTTTTCCTCTAGTTTAACTTACTTTTCACTACTTTATTCTGTCAAAGTTTAAACGAAGATGTTCGCAGTTTTTTTTTTGTTTTTAACACTTTTAACCTAAAAATACGTATAGTACGGAAGCCCGGTCACGACATCTACATAAAATCCACAAAGTAAGAGATAAGGAGATGAAACTCTGCACACTAATCACAATCACTAAGGGTAGTCAGATTTTGCGCACAAGCGCGCACCAAAAAAAGGATGAGTGCACAAAAACATGCACGTTAACTCAACTGCTGGCAGCAGTTGCGGAATACAGCCTCTGATTCTATCATTCTGGTCAAGAGAGCACGGTGTAAGATATACGTAAAGTTATGTGTAGTAATTGTAGTACCTAATGACTACTAAGTAGTGCCATGTATGCAATATGGTCGATTTTATAAGCCATCTAAGATAAGTAGAATATCTATACTTTTGAAGACCAATTTTCGGGTAAAAGATGAATTGTAAACTTGCCGCAAACAGCACAAACAATGTCAACTTTTTATCTTCTATTTATATGATTAGTTGCGGCTGGTTTATAATCAACAAAGCGGCTTTACTGTAAGTTGAAATAATTATTTGGATCAGCGCCATCTAGCGGTCTTCATTTTTTGGCGAAAAGTGGCCTCTAAAATTCTCAATCAGAGCAATCAGGCTTAGAGCTATTTGGTCAATTATAAACCAGCCGCAACTCATGATGAAGCTACAAAATAAAAAAATAACGATACATGTGTTTTTGGCGGCAAGTTAACAATTTTTTTTAAGCTCGAAAATTTATCATCAAAAGTATAAATACATAGGAGGTCGATTTTTTGGTAGGAAATAAATTAGTAACTTGCCGCCCAAAACACATGTACTGTTATTTTTTCATTTTATAGCTTTATCATGAGTTGCGGCTGGTTTATAATTGCCTAAATAGCTCTAAGCCTGATTGCTCTGATTGAGAATTTTAGAGGCCACTTTTGGCCAAAAAATCAAGACCGCTAGATGGCGCTGATCCAAATAATTATAGCCATTTACAGTAAAGTCACTTTATTTGTTATAAACCAGCCGCAACTAATCACATAAATAGAAGATAAAAAGTTGACATTGTTTGTGCTGTTTGCGGCAAGTTTACAATTTATCTTTCACCCGAAAATTGATCTTCAAAAGTATAGAGATTCTACTGATATGGTTTAATTTTCTTTCTTTATTTTTAAATTTTCTTACACAAAATCGAATGAATCTAAGTTTAAGTAATATTTACTCAATTCACTCTGAATAAAGAAACAAATTTTAGCGCAAAAGCCTTGGCAGCGATAGAAGTCGAGGAGAGTTTATACCCCAGCTTGGAAGACTCTGACCAAGTTGACGAGGTGCCGAGCGCTGGGGCGAAACTCTGGCTGGGCAAGGACTACGTGAACTTTATCGTCCAGGACTTCAACAACCTGGAAAGTCCATACCAGGATCTGGTCGACCGCAGTACCACCCCAAGAATGCCGTGGCATGACGTCGGCGTCATGGTCCAGGGTGCGAGCGCTCGCGACGTAGCGAGACACTTTATCCAAAGGTGGAACGCCATCAAGACCGAGAAAGCCAAGTTAAACGCCACCTATCCGTTTCTGTTGCCCAAATCTTACAAGGACTGCGAAAATTTTGTGCCTCGATTCGAGATTGGGGCCATGAAAAGTGTCAAGTGCCAAGTGTTGAGATCCGTGAGCTCTTGGTCGGCTGGATTTTTGGAGCCTGATACTGTCGAGCAGAGCATACACGAAGCTTACATTCATGCCATCACCAAAGCTGAGAGGTACTCTATTTTTTATTTTTGTAAGTCTTTAAAATCAAAAATATAAAAATGGTGAAAAATGAGTATGGAATCTTCGTTTTTCGGTAGGTTTATCTACATAGAGAATCAATTTTTCATCACTCTCTCAACTTTGGATGGTTCAATTGTTAAAAATCGAATTGGTGAGACATTGTTAAAAAGGATTTTAAGGGCGCATCGAGAGGGCACGGTGTTTAGAGTTTTCGTTATCATGCCTCTGCTTCCGGGTTTTGAGGGTGAAGTCGGTGGACCAACAGGCGCGGCTCTACGAGCCATAACGCATTGGAATTACGCCTCCATATCGAGGTAGAGACTAAAATTTACTTCCGAGCGATGATAAGTGTTTTGTACATGTTACTATAAATTTTGTGTCGTTTTCAGAGGAAGACATTCGATTTACAATCAGCTGATGGAAGCGGGTATCGATGATCCTAGTGAATACATAACATTCCATGGCTTGAGAGCGCATTCGATGCTCAATGGGACGATGGTTACCGAATTAATTTACGTACATAGCAAACTGATGATTGTTGATGATAAAACTGTGATATGCGGCTCTGCCAACATCAACGATAGAAGTATGATTGCCACAAGAGATAGTGAAATAGCTGTTATAATTCACGTAAGACAAAGATTAATTTCTTTTTATTTATTTATTTTTTTTTTTTTTTTTTTTTTTGTAAAAAGCAATCAGTCGTGGGTACAATAATTATTTTTATCATCATCGTCATATTTCTTTGAATAACGCATTCGAAAAAACAAATAAAATACATACAAAGACAAAAAAAAGGATCAGCCAGCCTAGGCTTTGTACTTAAGACGGGTGTTCACTCAAGGAGTGGAGACAGTACTTTGAAATAAATTGTATTTTGCATCAAACTTCTGTATATCTTTATATCACACACGTGTTTAACGTTCTTGGCTTCGTTATTTCATCGTAGCTTTGACATTAATAATACATGTATAAACGCATCGAACTTTCAACTAAATTTATACAAGTGGTCTACAAGTGTAAGGGTGCATTGTATTGTTGCTCGCAATTAATCGTTCGATTCTTATTTTTTCATTAAATTTCTATTAAAGTGTAAAAAGATGTATAAAAAACTGCATTTTAGTACGCCTTTGATGTGGGTTCAAAATCGTTATCGCCTTTTTTTTCTTCACGTAAAAAAAACAATTACCAAAGTTAAGGTGTGCCTTTTAGTAATGTTATACCTTTTGATGTAAAAAACAAAAAAATTATCTTACAAAAATGAGACTATAAAAAAAAATGATTCTTATTAATAAACGTTTCGATATCAAAGTACATATATAGTTTACATGTGTATGGAGAACCCAAAGAACTCATACTTATACTACTTACAATCATACATTTCTGCACTTTTCAAACATTAATTATTTTATAGTTTTATTATGCATACTTTGTATAGTGTATCCAATAAAATTTCAAATAAAATATAAATACTTATTTAAATAAAATAGTTATATTAAAGTTGGTTTTATAAACTAATTAATATTTAAAAAGTATAAATCAACACAACATCGAGAAAATAATAATACACGGGGAAAAAAGTCCTCTTTCTCTTGTAATGCACTAGAAATTATAATAAATGCACAAACAAACTGTACACGATATACAAATACAATATCCCTACTTGAAATTTTCTATCCCCCTTTTCCCACCCCTTTCATCCTTACGATGAAAATTCTTAGGCTTTGAAAGATTCCATTACTTACTTTTAAAAAAAAACTCTTGTTTTTTTTTCTGCTTGAATATCCGAGGTTTTAAATGCCCCCTCACGTCATTCTCTCTTTGGTTTCTCGCTCGTTTGATAAACTTATCGCGCGCTGAACTAAAGGAAATCATTTTTTTTTTTTTTTTTTTTTTTTCACCAAGCCCCTCACCTGCTACCACCATTTTTCTCCTCTACATTTTCCAAATAAAAGTACAAATACGCTGTTACACCGAGTACTCATTCAAAACTTGTTTGTTTTTTTTTTCTGTATTTTTTCTTTTCGTATATAGAGCCGTTGTGCGATTGGAAAAAAAAAAAAATAAAGTTGATCATTTGAACATATACAGACACGAAAATGTTGAACCAAAAACCAACGCTACATGACCGATGGTTGTACCAGAAATTTGTCAAAACTATCAAAGGTTTGGCACCCCTCTCTCTTTACCTCCGTACCAAAAAGCTATTATCGAACGTATGAGTTGGGAATGTCATGTGGATATAAGTACACTGAAAATAAATCATCCGAAGTGAAAGAAAAACGAGTATACACTTATCGCACACCTACGCGCCTCTCGATTAACGTACGGAAAGAAAAAAACGGGCGCGTAAGCGGGGACGAAAGCTCGATAATCACACAACGACTCGCTTCTTTGCCCTTTTATCCTCGGAAGAAAGAAAAAGAAAAAAAAAAAGGAGAGTATAGACACCCGAAAAGCCCTTAGAGCTCGGTAACGGCGTAAAGGTTGGGATCGCTGCCCTGCACTTGGCTCAACGTCGACACTTGCTGCTGCTGTTGTTGCTGTTGGTGCTGGTGGTGGTGCTTCTCGTGCCTTCTGTTGTACGTGCCGTACATGTTGGGCACTTGGGTCGCGTTACCTCCACCCACAACCGAGTGATTCGGCTCGTATCCGTTGCCCGCGTGGTGATGAGCTCGCGAGAAGTTCCGGTCCAGAGTTCGCACCTGGTCCTGCATCGATTGCTGGTGCTGCTGGGGCGGTGGTTGCTGCTGCTGCTGCTGCTGCTGTTGATCCTGGATGCGCACACCGCTGGACTTTTGGCGCACGAGCGAGCGAAACTGGTTCATGTTGGTCTGCGAGCGCGACTCGATGTCCCAGCTGTTGTTGCCAATGTTGGGATTGGGCAGAGGCCGGCCGGTCTGGTTCCACGCGGGGGTCGGCACGCGCTTCAGGTTGGCCAGGTTCTTCGGGTCGAGGGTTTGGGTCTTGCGAGAGTCCTGGAAGGTGGCTAGGTGCTGCTGGGGGCCGCCCATGCAGCCGTGAGAGTTGTGGGCCAGAGTGCCGCCGGTGAACGAAGGCGCCCACGGCGGATCTCTTCCTAAGAATTCGACGTCGACAACAGTTCATACACCCATGTTCTCTTCCCTTTTCCGTCTTGTACTGTATGTATTGTTAAGGATTGTGACGTACCCGGTCCCGAGGGGGCGTGTCCTCAGTAGAAGTCGTTCGGCTCCAGAGTCTTGCATTGCTTGCTCAGAGTCGCGTACTGGCCAGGCTGATCCCCGAGCCCGGAACGATGGTGGTGGTCGGCTCTGCCACCCGACGACTGATTGTGCTGACTCGATTTGTGGTGATCCCCGGCTCCGTTAATGCCCCCACCTCTGTGGATTTGCCAAATTTCACGTTTTACATATGATCAACCGTGACCGTCGTTCTCAACTAATTAACGCGTTTGACTATTTTTTTTTTTTTTTTTTTTTTTTTTCCGCTGTAGAGTGTGAGTGTTTTGTACACAAAAGTTAATTCGTCTGTTCTGTAATGTATTTACGAGAAAAAGAAAAAAAAAGAGTGCGATTTTGATGATCAATCAAACTCACGCGCGAGAGTGTAACAAATTAATATAATGTCCAATGAAAGTTTGGAATTTCAGTGATTACCTTGCGTTACTGATCTCCAAAATCACACACCCAAATATTTCTATTTTTTGTGTACGTATATTATGTATGTAGGTACTACTGTTTTATTCTCATGAATTTGTAGTTTGTGAGCTTTGCGTGATTAATATAGAGAACAAAAAACACTTTTCTAAACATCATTGATATCTTATGAACATTCGCAACAACACTGACGATATTTAAATAAAACTGGTCCTACAGACCATCTTTTTTTGTGACGTGTGATTATTTAAATATGTTATGAAGAATGTCGAAAAAAAAAAAAAAGAAAAAAAAACAAACAAACAAACAACGAGCACACTAGACTTCTTTCTAATTGTGCGATGATGAAACGTAATGCATGACTCGTCAACATAAATTATATCGTCAACATATTTATATTATACGATATTAAATTTTTTGAAAGAACAATCGTTTGAAACTCACTACGAAACTATTATTTTAAGAAATAGAACTGTTTCTTCTATCTTCACTTTGTTCATGTAATTGAATACAATTTTATTTGAGAGAAAGTATGTAGGTTCTATTTCTCAATACGAATATATGAGTAACAATAAAATGTATAAAAATATACAATGAAGCGAACATTAATAACGATCATGTACATGATGAAAAAATAGAGTTGCAGTATAATTCAAAAAACTTTGCTAACCGAAAATTAAAATTGAAAAACAAAAAAAAACAAAAAAAACAAAAAAAAAACAAACGTGTAAAATTTGAGTGAAACATTACCTTTTGCTCTAATACAAATATATAACGAACACTAACAGCAGTTTGAAGCGCACCAATTTTGTAATATTATTTAAAAATATATTTTTAGCAGCACAAGTTAAATTGTTTTTTTTTATATAAAAATAATACTTAAAAACTAGCTCACATACATATTAAAAATTCTGTATGAACAATATAATTTTAAAAACTGCCAAGCTAATTTAATTATGTTGGTATGATTATCTGATAAAATAAAAATGCTCACACAGTTTACCAAGTTATGGAAATTTATTTATCTAAAACTTGTTGCTCGAAAACTCGGTAAACTTTGTGAAAAAGAAAAAAAAAAAGTAAAATAAACGAGGAAAATATTATCGACAACGTTTCAAGTATTTATCGACGTCGACTACACCAATCGTCCCGTTATCCAATTAAACTGCAAAATAAAAACGAAAACAATTCCCTTTAAACGATTGATCAATGCAATGGTAAAAAATGTCACGTAATCGACGAGGGACGTTTCAACGTCACAATATTTTCCTCTCGGTGTAGGTAGACGGGTGGGAATCATCGAGGAGTAAAAGAAAGAAGAAAAAAAAAAAAAGGAAGAATATCGGGATGGACGAGGAGGAGGGCAGTGGTATGGATAAAATTGGGTAAAAAAAAATGATGATCATGCACAAACTTGGACATGCTCTCGTGCATCTGACGTGCGCGGGCTGTCGCAGTAGCGTAAGACGGCGGGGGCGGCGTTAGCAATAGAGGCTGCTTAATTGTATGATTGCCATGAGCATTCGGATTAAGAGGAGGGGCTGTAGGCGGGTACGACCCTTGGCCTCGTGTTAGCGTCCGGGCTGCTATCGCCTGCGAGGCCGCCGACGGCGGCAAGTACGGGTCCTGCTCGTTCACCTGGTGATAATCGTTCCTGCCGAACCACACCCACGTACCATTATATATACATATAATATGGTGTCATCGACAATTATATACATATTGAATTATATCAGCCGGATGGGGGATTATACCGTTTTCTTATGTAAATCCACGTGTGAGAGTCCACCCAGACGAGGATCGTGAACAAAAAGCCGGCAGCCACGCTCGCCGCGAGCATCAGCGTCAGTCCGAATCTGCAAAGTACGAGTCGTAAAGTCAAGGAGGGGGAAAAAAAAAAAAAAAAAAAAGAGCTAAGCTTATTGTACTCACAGGCCCAAGTGGCAGAGGCTCTTGGCGGCGTGGAGGTACTGCTTGTGCAAGGGTTTGCAGTCGAGGAAGGCTGTGAGACTGGCGAGTTGTTTGTCGACGGTGTTGACGTTGTTGGCCAGCCCGTCGAACCTCGGCTGGAGCTGTTGGTCCTTGAAGAGCTTGTCGGCGAGGTGTTTGACGGTCTCTAGGCTCCGGCGCGTGTAATTGGCCGACTGTCTGGCGTCCCGCAATTGCTGGGTGAAGGGGTTCGTGCGGGCGTTCTCGCAGTGGGTGTAGTACGAGAGCACCTCGGCGGCGAGCTGGGAGCGCGCGGTTTTGCCGACGTAGCCGTCGGGCGAGACGCAGAGGTCGCCCAGGGCCACGGAGCTCGCCAGGTACACCGACGCCATCAGCCACGAGGTTATCACCGCGAACAGCCCAAACACGGAGAACCTAAGCTCGACATTATGCATTTTTTTTTTTTCTTTTTTTTTCGAAACGTGGAAATCTTTCGCTTTAAAGAGAGCTCCCTACGTGGAAATCGGTTACTTGTACATTAACTGTTCGTATGATGAATTGAAAAATAGTGGGAGCATCGATAAAGAAAATTTGCACGATCCTCGATCGGCGTGTGCACGTGGAAACAAGTGGAGATTGGGACTCACGTGATGAGGGCGCATCTCGAGTGTCGCGCGACGCCGACCAGCAGGACCACGCAGAGGATGAGCAGGGCGCTGAGCACGGCCATGGTGACGGGCCACCTGAGCTGCTCGACGCGCTCGGTGAGGCCCACGGCCCCGGCCAGGCTGATGCCGCTCAGCGGCTTGCGTATCTCGTAGCTGCGATTCGCGGCGAAGCTCGTGTTCAGCCTCATCGAGTTGAGCGCCTCCATCAACGCCGCGTACATCGTCTTGTTGCTCACCGGCGAGTCGAACTTGTCGCCGAGGTCTATCAGGTCGTTGAGCACCTTGCGCTTCAGCGTCAGCTCTATCGCCTCCGTCTGTTTTTTTTTTTTTTTTTTTTTTTTTCGGGGAATGTAACGACGGCCATAACGATGTTTCGATGAGTCGTTGTTTAACGGATTTTAGGTGGTTTTTTTTTTTTTTTTTTTTGTTTTTTTTTGGGACGCCATGTACTGTGTATATAATATTATGTATTATGTAATAGTCCTCCTCGGCAACGCGTGCGTTTTAACAATATTATCCAAAAGTTAGTACGATAAGTGTATACAGCGTGTTGCATGCATGCGGCNTATTTTAAACGCAAGCCCTTGATCCCAGACCCCGCGTAGAAGCAGGTACACGCACATATTTATAGCTCGCGCCGAAATAGCCTCGCCAAGTTGAGGTATAAATTCACAGCGCCGGCATGGGCTTTGTATTTTTAAGCGCCCCCTCCCTCACCCCCACTCGAACCAAATATAGAGACAGCAATTAGACAGACTATAATTACACACCCTTATTGATATCTCATCGACAAGATAAAAGTGTTGTGCTTATAGTTTGTCAAAAGGCAGGGAGCGCGATACGTGTTAAAGCTCAACCAAGCGCAAAAAAGCTCCTCAAACGGGGTAAACTTTGGGCGAGGTATGAGCTAGTAATACAATGTACATACGCATATATATGTGTCTCACCTGGTTCTTAACAGCCACGATGGAGTTGTCGATGTTTTTGGCCGCAGCGACAAGTTGGACGACGCCGTTGTGGACGTCGTCGTTGCCGTAGAGGCCAACGGCGACGGCACCGCAGCAGAGTATCGCCAGTATCGCCAGGCAACACTTGAACAGGGCGATCGAGCGCCGGTGTCGGGGCTTTCGGTCGCAGCATCGCGTCACCAGGTACACGAGCAAAACCAACAGCGTCAGGATCAACAGAGCCGCTGGTATGCTGCCCAGGATGCCGAGGCTCTGCAAGTTTGTTGTTTCTTTTTTTTTTTTTTTTTTTTGGTTTTTTTTTTTTGTTTTTTTGTACCTGCACAACTGTCGCAATTATATACCCTGTATATTATATGTATGCATCAAGCGCGCAAAAACCCAACAGTGCAACCCGGCGTGCCATACACTTTATCTGTCCTTTGTACAACGAAACAAACCGATGATAAGCCGAAAGACCGATGTACATATATATTATATAAACTGCAGTTGTGCCGTCTAATTGTAATTAAGGCTATTGGTAATGGTCCATTTCCTCTTTGGGACGAGCATGTATATATATACGCATACAGTAGAGAGCCTGCATCATCTTCATATATAATATATTAGGTACGTATATATGTATGTATACACATGGACGCACAAGTTGAAACGATCGCCTACGATCGAACGACGACGAATTGATGGCAATCAAGCGCATTTACGTTGTGCATTACCTATAACTTGATTAAAAAATTGAGCTGAAATTGAATTTGTGCGGCAGGCTTATGGGTAATATGTGCGTTGATTACAAATGAATGCAAGGAGGTTCGCATATGAAAGAAGCAGGATTTTTGGTTAACGCGTCGAACGTAGGGGGTGTGCGATGGCGATTCTTAGCTCGCCCTCTGTGCCATTTTGTCCGAAGAAAAAAGTCATCCCATGGATGTCGTAAATAACACTCTCTGGGAGCTTATGTCGCGAGAGTTATATTGGACCGGCTGGGGGGTGATAAGAAAGCAAACTCGAGAGCGACGAGATAAGCGTGGGGGGGGGGCAAAGGATCCACGCGAGTGGAAACGCAGTGGTGCTCTATCGGCTCCGATACGCCGTTCTTTTTTCCTTCTTTCCTCCGTGCGCGCGCCTCGTACGCCCCTCAGTAGGCCATCGAATTTCCTTCGCTGCCTCATCTCTTTCTACTTACTCTCGTTTCGTATACATACATTGTCACAGTCCGCGAGACTACACAGTGAGCAAGTATATTTATGAGACTCAACGAAAGCGCGTATACGCGTACTTGAGAGAACTTTCTTCTTGGTAGTCTTTTTTTTCTTCTTCTCCTGCTCGGATGGGTGTGCGAATCATTTGCGAGACTCGTTCGGGCTTCTCAATTTAATTGTTCTTTGCGACAATTTTCAACGAAAAGGGCTTTGTAGAGACAATTTTCGTGCTCGTTTTGCGAACACGTTTTACCAATTTGAACGAAATTGGATGTAAAAAAAAAAAAAAAAAAAAAACAAACAAACAAAAAGAGAGAAAAATATAAACATGAAAAAGACGCGCCATCGGGAAAACGCTGCAGCCGAGCCGTAGCATCGTCGTCGTAGTGACGCGTCGCTCCCGAGTGGCTCCTTTGGCACTCCCTCACTCGCTCAAGTTCCCAAAAGGAGGGTCGAGCGGAGGTGGGCGCAGCTTTTAGTTCCACGACGACGACGTCGACGTACTACACGTATATTTGCGAGGAGCACAGCCTCGGGCGCTTCAGCTCTCTTCGGCGTACCGGAAAATGATCGGCGTAATTGAAATTGACTTTCGCCTGGGTGCAAGAGCAGGCAGGGGGAGGGGGTTGATTTTTCGAGCGCGGTTTTTTGCCTTTTTTCCAGTAAGGAAGGAAAACGTGCTTTCTTGGGAAATGAGGGACAACCTCTCGGGGACGATGACGGCGGGAGAGAGAGAGAGCGGTGATAGGGGACTCTATAATTGAATGAAAAATTAATTATTCTCCCGGCGTTGTCCTCCCCCTTGCCCAAACCGAGGGACGTTTTCTTTTTTTCCTTTTTTTTTTTTTTTTTTTTTGTTTTAATGAAAAAAAATATAACACACCATCTACATTGTTCGTTTACTTCACAGGGAAAGCTTGGGTCAAGGAAAGAAAAGAAAAGTCTCTGTCCCTTGAAAATGCAAACAAGCAAAGCCACGTACCTTCTACTCCTTGAACGTGTATATACATACATTCACCTAATTTATAACGAGGAGAAAATGACGCAACAGAAGGTGCATTGAATCGTACGCCCTCCATCCCGCCTTTCTCTCGAAAATTATTCAATGCTATAATCACACAAGGATAAAAACCCCCCGCGAGGATTTTCATCGTCCAAGACCATATTACCTATATTATATACATATAATATTTGCCAAGGGCGAAGTAAAATTCGAAATGGAACAAAGTAAAGAAAGAAAGGACGAGGGGGCGGAAGGGGATATGAATTGTTGCGCGGCAGAAAGGAAGTACGGAGAGAGAGAACGAGATCAAGAGATTAGTACCTATATATATATATACCACGAGCAGCTAGTGCACCCGGGGTATTATATACAGGCGCTCCGCTGGAATGCGCTTGAGAGCGCGATAGAGGTCGTTCTCTCTCTCTATATATATATAATACACTATACCTCTTGCGCAAAAGAGAGAAAGGAAAACGTTGCATGTGTATATATATATACGTATGTATATAAATGTGCACACACACACACGTATAGGTGTACGAAGGTGAAGTTGAAATTGAAGAGGTATATATACACACACACGAATGTATACTTATAGAAGTATAAGGTATTGTTTTTCCATTTAATGCCCGAGAGTTGGGGAGGGAAGAATGTATATATGCACCCCGTTGGCTCGCTCGCGATTATTGTCATGCAAATTCGAGAGCCGCCTTTTGTACATATATTATACCCTACGGGTTTTCGTATAGCCGCGGACGTTGAGTGGTATTTTCCAAGTGCCATCGCCAGAGGTACGTACCATGGGTTGTAATTTTTCGGCCCTTTTAGAAATCTCTCTCCAGCACGGGAGGGACGAAGTGAAGAATGAAAAAAAAAAAAAAAACAACAACAACAACAACTTGGCCCGGGCAGGTGTGCGGGAGTGGACTATCCAACTGCTGGTATTTAGCAAGAATGACTATATACACTCGAGCTGCAAATCCCAACAAGTTAATTTATCCACGCGCATTGGTATGGGTACACACGTGTCCAAAATCATCATGAAGCCTCGGAAAATGTATTAATATGTTATACTTGAAGAAAGAAAAAAAAGACCCATTATATGTATACATTTGATGCAAAAGCCTGTAAACTCGTCAAAACTGACCATGCAAAGCTCTTTGGGTGCAAGAGGTAAGCCCAAGAGGTCGAAAAGGGGTGGGGGTGGGTGGAAAGCCAAAGAGAGTTTTCCGACACCTCGGCGAAAGCGCCGGGCAAACGAAAGCTCGGATTTAATTATCCTTTGGCGTCGGGGGAGGCGATACTCATCTTCCAAAGGGAAAATCCATTAGGGATCCAATCTCGGGAAACCCAAACCTTTCCCACACTTCTGCGCGTATCAACCTACCAAAAATAAGATCTTCTCTTGCTCCAATGCAGGAAAAAAAAAAGCTCCGATCCCATTAGAGAACATCCACCGCACGCGAACGGTGTATATGTATACAATATGTGGTTGTTGGGGGGGGGGGGGAGGGCGGCAAAGCAAAAATGTATTGCGCGTGCCAAAGAGCCCGGCTGCCCGTATACGAAAAGCAAAAAAAAAAAAAAAAAAAAAAAAAAAACCGCGGCGT
This sequence comes from Copidosoma floridanum, assembly GCF_000648655.2. The sequence continues at coordinate 140,571 of NW_019379667.1, forward strand.
CGGCCAGCTGTTGGCTTTTGTCGTTGCGTTGTGGGCCGCGGTGCACAAAGAGAAAGCGCGAACCCTTTTTCCCACTCTCTCTCTCTCTTGGGCTCTGGGACAACAAACGGCACGCGAGACAAAACGCGCGGAGAAGGATATACGTGTATGGGTATGCGTGTGTAGGTGGTACACAATACGCGAAACCCGAACTTATGAGAAAATGCACGCGCACACGGACGACGCGTGTTTTCCGCGGTGCACTTGGCGAAGGAAGAGACGACAGATCTCTGATGGTGTTCCCCTCCATTTCGCGCTTGCGAGTGTCCACGCGTCTAATATATATACGCGCAGCACACATTGCCGAGGGTTTTCCCGTCCACGCGAGCTTGCAATGTTTGCATACTTGCTTTCTGACCGAGCTTTTCCTCGGCGACACACGAAGCATGTATATAACGTTTACCGTATAATATAACAGCTCTCCCCCCCGTTATCTCTCGCGTGCATATTATGTTGTGCGTTTGTTTGCGAATTTATATATGCTGTATGTTATATACACAAGTATGTGCGACACCATTGTGCTCTTTGACGTATTGTACACTTTGTGTATTCATGTACTATCTAATTTCGGAGAGTAAGAGCGCTCCTCCTCGGCAATGGAAGGGAAAAAGGAGCAACGCGACGTAGACGACGGCTATAGTATACGCTATATGTGACATGGATAGCGCAAGGAAGGACCTTTTTATGTTGACGCGCACCTAAAAAGTCAGCCCAAGAAAGGTATGTACCTATTTTTTTTAATTTGTAATTTTAGTTAAAACTAACTACGAATTTTATTCCTTCAAGCCTATACGATCAAGATGATTTATGTAGGGGCTTGGCTAAGTATATATTTAAAATGTGTATTCCCAAGAAAGTGCGTGTAAAAAAAACAGATGTATAGGTATGACGTAACTCACCTCGATGTAAATCTCCGAGTGCGGATTGAAGGTATTGTTGATGATGTGGAGCGTGACATTGAAGTGGGGAAACTCGTGGAAGATCTTGGCGAGCGGCGGCACCTGGTACTGCTCCGTGAATAATTGGCCGACCGCCATTTCTCAGGTTTATCGAGCAAGGCCCCTCAATGGCCGGCCGAGTGGTCAACCCGTGCGAGGTACGCGCCCCTTCTTACTTGTCAAGACATCCTAAGCTATGCTTTCCTTCTTCTTCTTCTTCACTTCTGCAACAATTTCACCAATAATCAACCATTTAAACAAAATTCTTGTTCCGTACAATATATTATTATTATTTATTTATTTATTTCTTTTTTTTTTTTACAATTATTATATGATTCCACTTTGCGCACAGCAGTGTCAATCTCGGCGTAAATATACCGTACTCGAATTACAAGTGCAAGAGTTGCTCGCTTGATTAACCAACTCTCGCATTTCCACAAACACGCGCGTCACGTGAATCTGCCATGTAACAATGTAACACGCGATAATTAGATCACGCCCTCGGCAGTGCGTCTCTCACGCGAGGATGAGACTTGACGGTCAAACATGTAGGTAGGTAACACACACGCACGCAAACGACGCAAAACTATAATCTGTATGCACACGTGGATGAAGTTGTTAGTAACGAGAGCGTAACCGGAGATACCCAAAATTTAATTATAGCGTCTTCTCATTTCCCACCGATACCATACACACGTATACAATGTATTTAAACAGATATGCGCGTGCTGGCAATATATTATATGTTGTGGGCTTCCAGTAACAAAGAGCTATTGTCGATCTTATTCTCGTTAGCTCATTATCATCACCATCGTAAGAATAATACCACACTACGTAAACACATCCCAAGCGAAGGGGCGGATGGAAAAACACGACTTGTACAGTATGTGGACGATGGTGGTGGATTCTTTTTCTTTTTTTGTTTTTTTTTTTTTGTTTAGGGGTTGCCCATAGGTGGGACACTAAGCTCCTGGACGTGGGCGTCATTTGCCGTTGAATCGGTGCGTTCGTTTGAGGACAAATAAAAATAAACCAAGCCAAGAGCACTCGATGCTCGTTTGTCAGCTACATCAATGGGGTGCCTGATTAACACGTGATTACTTATCGCGCTCCGTTATACAAATGAGTAATTGTCTCAACGAGGTGGTGATGGCGTATTGTCCAACGAAATGATGATGATAATGCGTAAAGAGAGCGAGAGAACGAAGCTTGTCACGAGTTTTTTACGGGGCGATGAAATTACGTCAGGTTCATAGTACCATCGGCCCATGTGCGTAGATGGGGAAGGTGGAGAATCCGATGGGTCGGAAATATGTCACCGACCGACTAATGGCCCCCGCACTATTATACGTCCCCGTCCGATTCTTCCACATCGGATACATTGTATTCGCGCCCAATCAAACGCCCCTCCCCCTTTTCTGTGTATATATAATGTACGAGCAAAAAGACACTTGGCACGAGCCCGTGCCAAATGTATAATTCGCGATTTGTATGAATCGCCGAAGAACCCAATAACCCGTTCGAGCGTAGAAATAGCGGGAAGAGTAGCCGAATCGACGAAAAAAATAATCGTCCATAGCTGACGCGAGTTTCGTTAATTAAACGCTCGTTCGAATCGAATCTCCAAAGTTTTTTTTTTTTTTTTTTATATCATTGCCAAAGAAGAGAGCCCATGAACTTCGGACACTATATCTTCTGTGCAAATACGCGAAACGGATCGCTTCTTTTTTTCCAATTGGAGTGTATCAATCGAGCTTGGAGCGCTCGGCAGATCGGTTGAGCTCTCAGTTGGTACACGAGCTGAACTAATCTTGGAAAACAACCATCAATAATGTACACAACACCGCTTATACGCTCAGGTGGGACACGAGAGTTCGTTATGTATACGAGACGAGACGAAATCGGTATGAGATCGTGTACACATGTACGCCCGAGAAAGCAGGGGAGATGGGTTTGCCGGTCATTGGCATTTTAGCGGAGCTACAGGATACTTAGTTGTTGGGGACGAGATTATACGGCTCCATACATGGACACATACACGTAAGTGGGATTTATTGTTCGGCATCGGCTTTGTCTTTGCTCTCGAGGTCCAAAGTTTCACTGTATGGGTCGGGGCCGTCGAAATTTCGAGCCAATTAAACTTTGGAGTAAAATGAAAGACGACGTGGTGTACAATTTAGACTGACGTGACCCAAATGGGGATTGATGTAATTTTCGTAATTGAAAAATCACTGCTGCGTAAGTAAATATCGCGTTAGTTGGATTCGACAGAGTTCCCGCTGCTTAAAGACATAAAATTACAATCGAAATTTACCATCTGTGTTCATAACAGAGCGACAGTCGAGGAAAGTAGTCACTTGTATATACACCGTGTGCGTGTCAGAGTTTTCGCGGCTCCGCTTCCCCTCGGAGAGGCAGATAAAAATCTCGACAACGAAAAAAAATAATAATAATTTTTAAAAAGTAACGTCGCCAAAGCGGACTCGTCCAGGCAGTCCACGCGTGGCTTTGGACGAGTTCGGATGTGAGATTTCGCGAGTAAAAGAAATATGAAAAGCGTCCGGCTATCGTTGCTGGTTATCATCGTCCTCGGGCTGACTCAGTGCAGCAGAGTCGCCCACGCGGCCGATAAGACGACGACATCCCAACCGGCGACGCCACCGGCGACCAAAGGCGATCGGTCCCTCTTTCGCACCAGTTCGACAGCAAATCCGGGGCGATATCCGAAAGGTATACTACGTAGTTTTTTTTTTTTTTCTCTTACATTGTTGTTAGACGCGAGAGCTTATAAGCTGTGGGCGCTGGTACAATGAAAGGGTGCGGGTTGTTTTTTTTTTTTTTCACTCTGTTGGCACTAGACGTTCATTGTGCTCCGTTATTTGCGTTTAGCTGCGTGTGTTTTATGATGGATTGTGTAATGGACATTTCTTTTTTTTTCCCTTACTATTATCTTGATTCGCTCCCCGCTCTGGCTCGTAATTTTTTACTTTTTACTGTAGCCTGTAACTCATTTGGCTTAGTTTCACAGCTGTTGCGTAAGCGCGAGCTTGAGCGCTTTGACTAGTCCGGAATGTTTTATGGAGTGGAGCGAATCGTTCTTTCTCACCTGCACGTTAATAACGAATGCAAGTGAAACGGGTGCAAATTGCGTATTTTTTTTTTTTTTACTTTTAATAAAAATGATATCATGTGTTTCGATTGCAGCAAAATGCGGGACGACCGGCGACTGCACTCTCAACTGCCCAAAGTCACAGTACCCATCGTGTCTTCGCAACGTTTGCATGTGCAAATTGCACTATCCGTACAGTACGTAAAATATGTATCAATTGAAATTCATGTCTTTTAAATAAAAATGCCTGAGCAGCTTACTGTCAATTAGATGTCTTTCTGAGATTTTCCAAGGTCTCGATGAAACTTTTTTTGTGCTCTATCCCACTTTGTAGTTTAATGAAATAATCCATACAGATATATCCTCAAAACACTTCCTGGTGAGTACTGATAAATAAAAGGATACGGATTCTCTAAAAAAAAAAAAAATAGCGACAGTGGAAGAGGATGGTAGGGAGAAGGTTCTCTTGAGCTGCAATGATTGTGTAGTATGAAAGAAAAGAAAACCAGTAACTCGATACAGCCAATTGTTGCCCAATCGTGAAAATATCGCAAAGTTCAACAATATTGTGGCGCCTATAATCGATTGGCACTCTCTCTCCCTCTCTCTACGCGCACGCACTTTTCTTATATTATTACAATAGGATTGGACGAAAAGAAAGAGAGAAAAAAAAACGAGATACATCACTGTACATGACCGTACAACTAAGCTCAGCTATAAGACACTTGGGTTTTTTCAGCGTTGCGCACAATGCCTGCCCGTGGTGCTAATGAATATTCACCTGGTAAGTGTATACACAGAGCAATTCAAGAAGAAAAATAATTTCCCCGTTTAGTCCTTAAAAAAAAAAAGAAAAGAAAAAAAAAACAGCACAGGGATCTTGAAACCCTCAGCACTTGCGCAAATTAAAATTCATGAAAAACAAAAAAAAAAAAAACCGAGCAAGCAGCAACGTCGACTAAAGAATTAATTCTTGAGCGGAGGAACAAAAGCGCGCAATCAACGATATGAATCGGTGCCTCGCCGAGGGAGTGAGAGAAAGACAGGCAGACAAAGACGGACACACGTATATAAAACACACATACACACAAAGAGGGGTGCGAAAGAAAAAATTAGCGCAACTGCAGCAAAAACACTCGACATCAGCAGCTGTGTGACTATGCTCTTGGCCTGTATATATATATATATGTATACAGTAGAAGTGGAGGAGTACTTGGATACACACACAAATACGTATATAAAATAAGTACAGAGCTATATGGAGAAACACACACAAAGCAGCAGCAGCTTCGAGCAGCTTAGCATGTAAGCGCCATCAGCCAGCCACTCGGAACGTTAACCTTAAGCAATTCTAGAGCGCGAAATAAAGCTCTGCTCTATCTCTCCTCTCGTTCTCCCTTCTGCCCCTCTCTCTCTCTCTTCCCATATATACATAATAAACTTCGCGACGGCGTCGTCCTCTTTTCCATTCAGAAACAATAACGATCCACCACCACCACCAGTCCACCACTGCTAAGCCCATTCGTGTACATATATATATACAATTTTGCACAATATCATCGTCATCGTATCCACATCAGGTATACATACATGCATACATACGCCCGCATATATATCGTGTACACCTTTGCCAGCACGAACTAAACGATTGCGTCACGATTCGCGATATTTATACACCCACGCCCGCGCTCTATCGCCTCCCAAGCTCCGTGTCCATTACCTCTGCTGTCCCTGTATACTCGTCTCTCCTATCAACTCAGCCCTTAACTGTATGTGGTCAGAGAACCACCGTGTACCTTCATTTGCCTCTCTTCTACGTCTGTGCAGGTCTTTTCACAAAAAGTTGAGCTTATTCACCTCCTGAATGAAAAAAAAAAACCGTAGTGATTATTGGTCATTCCTGTGTAGTTATACCTGAACTAAGATTCATATGTGTATATGTATATTCATTTCGGAGGAGAGGCGAATTTGCTGTGGGTACCTATACCTATATACCTGCATGTATGAAATTTGCATATAGGTAACTGGAAAAGTTCATCGGAATATACATACATATTAATTATATTCGACACAAAGTTTGAGAACCCGCGTGTGCTCGTATTGGTGATGGATCGAAATTATTTATGGTAAACTATTGCAGAGCTTGTATATACATAACGTATATGGACATCCCCAAGCACTAAAATCACCAAGTAACCCGTGAATACTGCTACCGATGTTTCAATGCATACCGATCGATCGATCGTACATTCACTTGATTATTTCGCGAACACCTGTAGGTACATACCCGACGTTGTATACCCACACTCGTCCACAAAGTTTCCTGCCAAGAAGATATTAACACCGTTTCAACTAAATGCGCCTAATCACGCGGCTGCATTACGTACGTATACACTTTACTTGATTCTTTGATAATCCAAGATTAATTACGCAATCAACGGTTATATATCCCTGCGGGAACACGATTTACATGCAAATACGTATATGAGCGCGCGATTGCGTTTTAATAATCAGCGTTGGAAACCCCACTCTTTTACCAACATGTATATATACAATTTTGAGTTTCAGATCAATCGTAACTATTGATTTTTGTTGTTTGCATCCCACATTTTCTTCATTTTCACGATTTATTCTAATATGTGGTGTTAAAAGAAAACCCAGTCGCCCCCTTCTACTACACGTCAGTTACATGTACAGACGCCCTCGCGGAATCTCATTTTTTTTTTATTTTTTTTTTTTCCAAGACGCTCACACTTTTTTTGATCCAGAAAGTGTGAGTTGGTCGTCGTTTTGGAGCGCGCTCGTCGGAAAAATGCATCGTCAGCTCGCAGGGAGCAAAAAAAAGGCGTAAGCGCTTATTAAGTATAGAGCCCGTGGAAAAAAAAAAAAGAAAAAAAAATCCAAAGAGAGTCGGGGCGGATATAGGTAGTGGAAGAAGAGGCGAAAAATAGGTGAAGTACCGCCTTTTTTTTTCTTCTTCTCCTTTTTTTCACGTCACTCCTAGGCTGCACCCATTTGTTAAGAGGAGTTAACTCTCGAGCTCTAATGAGTTTTTGCGGATGCATATACTTACGACCGGTTAATGGGATCCGATGATGATTTTTGTTGTTGGGCGTGTTATCGTTGTAAATTTTCATTAAAGATACATATACATAGAACGCGTTTACGTGAGAAATCGACCGAGGAGCTGGCAATATACACGCTCAACAGGATGCCTCGTGTCTTTTTTCCCTTCTCCTTCTCGCTAATTTACGCGACTACTAACAATTTGTTGGTAAATACATTTTGGATACTTTCCGTACATTTGTTGAATAAAATAACGATTACTTCGAGTCCTCGATGTGATGCCGTTACTCCCACTCTTGTGTATACACATTAGGTATATATACATTTTACTGTTGTGGCAGTATAAACGTGACCTCATGTATCGCGTGTTGTATGATGAATGCCTTATTGTTTTTTTTTTGTATTATTATTACTTGCGAATGGACGGACGCCTTGATAAAAGATATTTTTAAAGTAACGCACCGCAAGACCGATATATCATCTTATACTTGTATATGCTATACATGAAACAATAGACCTCGTGAAGTAAAAAAATAAAATAAAATAAAAAAATTTGATCGATTTTCCTTATCACGTTTGCCGTGTAGAGTCACGCAACAACGACATTGGGATCAGCCCAGCCTCATAATCCACTTGAAATAAATAAATAAAAAAAAATAGAGTCACACTCCTCGACCTCCCCAATTGATTCCACGTTAAACAAGCGCCCCTTGGATCTCACGCCAAGATCGAGATGGACGGAAGGAATTAGGATTGATATGTATTTTTTTCCATGAAACAAAGCCCGCCCGCAGACATTGGTCCCTCGAAAAGAGAAGCGTCCATCCGTGAAACCCTGATGAGCAGCGAGAGGGAAGTAGAGAGGAGCCCGCATCACGTCCATACAGTGACGCTCGAAGAGCCAGTGTTCGACAAATCTATCTTTTTTTTCCTTTCTACGCACGTAACTGGCCACTCACAATGGGGGTGAGTCCGAAAGCTCGCAGCAGAGTCTCCGGCGCATACGAAGTACGGATGATGATGATACTATCACGGATTTTTCTTTGGAGCCGAGGGTAAGAGGGAAGCGTTTTCATTAGGGCTGCAGCTCGTGAATGGACAAGCGAGTGTACGGGTCGGGCAGTTGTATAAACTCGCTGCTTTTGTCTATACTTATATATACGTGCTGCTGAGAAAGGAAGGAAGGAAGCTTCTTCTTTTTTTTTCTCCCCGTAGAGAGAGACAAGGAGGTCGGATATGTTGAAAAGAAATTCATCCGCAGCTGCGAATGAAAGAACTCGCTAAATGTCAATGAAACAATAAATGTGTATATATAGGTACATCCTATCTTGAAAAAAAAAAAAAAAAAAAAAAAAAAAAAAAAAAAAAATGAACCGTATGGTGGGTCGGTTGGGCGCATCAGCAACTGCATGTCCACTAATGCGACGACATTCCAAAACTGCACGAGCTTATCTCATCGCGTCGCATATATATGTACACCACGTTATGTGCCACTTTAACCGCACATTATATACATGCATAAACTCGGTGAACGCTGAGAGTTAGCTTGTAACATTTTTTGGCTGCACCAACAACGGAATATTTATATATACTTGTTGTTTGTTTTTTGTCGTGTACATATTATATACATTATATATAAATTATATATCCACTTATACATAAATTAATGATACACGTAAGTACGTGGTAATAAATTTATTCGCTCGTTGGAATCGACTTTCTGCACAGAGCGTGGGAAATGTAATATTTATTATACGATGCAAGTTGGTAAAAAAATGTTTGGGTTTTATAAGTGTATACCTGTGAAGATTCATTGTGATGAACCTACATATATACATATATTTTCAAACGTACGAAACGCACAATGGGTATAGAAACGTTTCATACTAGTGGACGAAAGACCATGTGCGCTGTACGTCACCCCCTCGGCGAAATCACACCCCTTTCATTTCGCATGGCCAAAAACTCGATTAACTCGTATTTATAATCAAATCGGCATCCCTGTAGTATAAGTATACAGCAACGGTATTATATATACACATCGGCAAAGCAAAGAAAGCCGATCTCCCGTTTATTTGACACTCGAAACCCTTACTAATCATATATATACATGTAGGTATAGATTAGACCCGTCCACGTGGATCTGAGCAGCGCAAAGGAAAGGGCCTCCCCGCGATTTGTTGTCACTTCATCGATAAACATCATCGCGCGACCCCTTGAAATTATCACAACCGTCGTCGCTTGCAAATTGAGTTCTCGTGTCACAACAAATCTCTCGTCCCCCTATACTCACCCGTCCGAGTGACAAGCCGGAGCGTTCAGGGCACCACTTGACCGGAACATACACGATGATGGTCATTGCGATGTGGCTTGGTAGTTATACAGAAATTCGTAAGAGGCGTAGTATACAATATTTTTGATTCAGGAAAATATATGGAGCATGCGAAAAAGAGAGTGCAATGTCATAAAATAATGAATAAAAGGGGCCTAAGCAGAGAGCACGGTGGCAATTAATTTACAGGGCTCTGCAGGCCCCCCCACAACAACATTACGGTCGAGCTGATCGAGTTATCATCAATATCAGGTGCGGTAACTCGAGAAACGTTTTACATACACATAAACACGTGGCCAGGCTATATCCTATTAGCTCTTTCTAAGTGCACATGCATTCGAGAATATGTAGGTCACCTTAATAAACGCCACCTCCCCCCCTACACGGCTCTCGCGTATGTGTACGTATTTTACAGTCTGTGTTACAACGGTGGCGGCTAGGCGGCTCTCTTTTTACAATACGAGCTCTATCCCCCTTAATACAAGCGTATACCTACTACACACAGTTTACGATCGTATATTATATAGGTACCCACACAAAGACTCTAATTCATAGCGGAATCGGCTATTACGCGAGAGAGAACTTTCTCTCTGCTACGTATTTCTTAATTAATATTATGTGTACTTACCCAATGTTGCGTGGATTTTTCTATATTTGTACATCTATACTTACAGGGCATCATACGTTTTACATTTGGGTATATATTATTACTTCGTTGTTTTTGTTGTTGCTTGCACTGCATGGGAACAATTAAATGTGGTCGCTGCTGTTTTACACGGAGGTACCTGCTTTGCTTTAATTACCATCTCCCCCGCAATAGCTGTTTCGTTCTTTTGTGTGTGTACATGTATAATATACGCGTAATATGGGTAATGGTTGTTGCAAAGTTGATGTCTCGGGTCACGTTGCGCCAATTTTTCCCACCACCCCATCCTACCCCCACTGGAGAGATATGTATATAGCACAAAAAAAAATAATAATAATAAATAAGTTAGAGTGTGGCAAGAGTATAATACATGAACATTTGACGTATATAACACGCCCCGCGGAGTTCGCGGAGGTCGTCCGCGTGCCAGTGAGGACTGTAAAAGTGCACCGTCAGAGAGAGGAGTATGTATACTATATTATATGTACCCACTATACCGATACTACAATGTATTGTAGATACAACTCCTCTCGCTAACAGACTTTGTACGAAGAGCCAAACGAAACTCTCGCGGAGGGAGAGAGAGAGAGAGAGAGAGAGGTATCTTTCCTTCTTTTTTTTTCATCTCTCTTGTTCTTTGATGGCTCAGCTGCGCCGGGAGGAGCCAATATATTTTTTAAACATCTCGATGCGACGGTATAACAATAGTGTACACGCGTGTTTACTCAGAGATATATACCTATACACGTAAAGGCCCATACAGGGCCACAAAGCGGCGCTTGCATCCGCGGGGGTAAGACTGCGGAGCTCACTCCCGGATAAGAAAACGCCCTGCTGAAGCATCACCGTCGACACAAGTGGTAATATCTCTTTGCCGATCGTCTCTCGTAAATCATATCGGGGACCGAGCGTAGAGGACATCGCGTTGCGTTGCGTCACACCACCGCGTATACAATATTCTATACGATGTACCTCGGGACTTTTTGTTTTTTTTACACGTATACATATAATGTATATACACATCACCGATCTTCGTCAAATATACATATATTATATACGTACATCGTGATATATCATGGATTAATTTCGGACGACCGGTAGGTGACGGGTGCCCGTGCGTGTGCATGTCGATGCTCATTTGCGCGCCCGAGTCTCCNTATAACAATATGTCACCGATTTTTGTAACCGGTCTTTTACTAGTGCTCATAGATATAGTGTTATTTAATGTGCAAAAACTGACGCCGGTCGTGGTGGTGGTCATTGTTTAAACTATTCAAAATGTGGATGGTGATTGAGTTTTTACAACAATCGGACAATCTAAAAGTCCGTGTTTTACAAAGATAGCGAGAGAGAGAGAGAGAGCGTGGTCTATAATCTCTATTGGATAAAAAAAGATGAAGGGGAAAAAAAAAATCAAGTCATCGACCGTCGCCGGTGGCTCTTTTATCGTCGTTTCGTCGATATCGCTACTCGTACAGTCATGCATAGAAGAGTGTACGGTACACAGGCGCCGGAGCCCGCACTCGTAAATTTCTAATCAGCTCCCTCGTATGGGTGTACACCTATAAACCTCGGATATAGATAATTGGAGCAGTTTGTATACATATATATACATATATATATATATACTCGTGGGTACACACCTACTGTAAAACATGTTGCATGTCCGCGCGCATCCCTATACCCATATGTAAGTGCACTCTTATCTATTCCATTTCCAGAAGCCATACGTACCTACTGTGTTTACACCCTATGGAGGAGCCGTACAAGTCGCGTATCATCACGCGCAGCGTTAAAAAGCTCATGCGCCGCACCTATTTCCGGCTCTTCCGCGTATCCATCCATCCCTATACTATATATATTATATTATACGGTCCTATCATCCTAGACATGTGTATATAACATATACATCCTGTCCTTCCTCCGTCCGCCAAACTGAAAGAGACCACCATGTAGGCAATGTGCAGCCGAGGAGTGTATATGTGTGTATATATATAGCGAGCAAACCCTCCTCTCGGGGCATGGGTATATATAAATGCCACACTTCCTCTCTCATCTGCTTTTTTCATGATGATAAAGTGTTGTATACATATGAACACTCGTATGGTTGCAAGGTGCACCTGAACTCGTTTGGATGGACGATTTTATATTTCGTGGTGGTGATGCGCAAGGGTTGTACACCCTATAAAATATACCTATGTATATATACCTACAGTTGTACAGCAGCAATTCGATGGCAGAAAGAGGAAGGGTTCCCTCCGTCCCCACACTGTATACGTTCAGCTGTTGGAAGTTGGCTTGATTTTGCGATGCACCGGGGTATTGTATGGGTATGGGGTGAGACGGACGCGCGTGCCTGGCGCGTGCCGCGTCCGGTTGGACGTTCTACTGTACTTGTGGGAACGCTTCGTGATGTGGGGTTGGAACGGGAACGGCTCTCGTTCCTCTACTCAATACAGTATTTTACGATAAACTCGTTATAAATTGGTTACTTGGACTCCTGTATATGGTTCCTACTCCGGTGTCGAAATAATAAGTATTACAAGGTATAGCTTTGTTCTCAAACAATCATACGACTAGATGGATTTTTCAATGAACGTGCGACTGTTTTAATAACTATATCTTTCATATGAATTTTTCCAAAAATAGGGGTACAATTGTACGATGAAAAAATTACCATTTTATTTGGGAAATCGTGCAGGGGTTTAACCACTTGTACGATATATTTTTTTGCCAAATACTCAACGAAATAAAGAACAAACTATATTTGATTGTAAATTATTACAGTACATTCTTCCTCCCTCAAATGATAAAATGGTAATTTTCACTATGCCAAACTTTTTTCTCCTCGCACCCCCTTCCTTCCTGGGGAAAAAGCGCAGTTGCAATACCCCCGGTGGTGGCGTCGTCTCCCTCATTTTCCCAAGAGATCAACGCACACGGTGCATAAAAGTCGAAGAAAGGGGGGAGAGAGAGGGAGAGAAAATTCTCATGCAAATTACCAATATGAAAGCATCCCCCCATCGCCCATACATGTATATATACCTATATATTGCACGGCATACGAGTACAGAAGACACGAGGGTGCACGCGATAGAAAAGTAAGAAGAAACAAGAAGAGTAAAAAGAAGGAAGCCCTTCGTCGTCGTCTCTTCTTTACAAAGACGCACGAAAATCCCCGTGTACGAGTGCAATGTGTATCCAAGTGTCAATAACCCAAACTAATGCGCCCCGCGTATAAAAGGAGAATAAGAAGAGAAAAAAAAGTATACATCTCGATGCTTAGGTTTTTCTTAGGTAGACACACACACACACACACACACACACACACACATATATATATATATATATATATATACTTATGTGCGCGCATGGCTTTTTATTAACACTGCAGAGACTTTGCACTTGGACACAAAGGAGGAGAGGGAAACCATATCTCGCGCGTGTGATCTCCTCCTCGCTGTTGCTGCCTATACCATGGCACTCTCGAAGCTATAAATATGTCTAGTACTTATACGCGGTACGTATACGTATACCTACGTGGTGTACATCTTTTTCTTCCTCGCGATAATCTTTCCAGACCCAACTGCCGATCTCCCGTGTATATATGTTGTACCTTTTTCACTTGCGTTATACATATATACGCGGGTAAGTACGGGGTGCGCGAAGCCTCGTTAGTTTCCGAGTAGAGGAGCTAAAAGGGGTGGGGGGGGGGGGCGAGCTACTGCCTTTTTTTTCAAGGTTTAGACGCTAAAAGCTACATACGGGGTTATTTTTGAGCTTTTTGAAGGGAATAAAAAAAAAAAAAAAAAAAATTACTTGATTGCTTTGACGCTTGCGGTCCGACGAGAAAGGTCACTCGCTTATGGGTACACGTACGTGCAAGCTGAAGCTTTGAAATGACACGCGTGTATGTATATGCTTCGGCGAAGATTAAAATATTCGCTGGAGGGAAAAGAGAAAAATTACGTACATTTATCGCAGTTAACGAGAGTTTCCATCGTCGTTATATAATCCTCTCGGTTTTCCAAGGTAAAAAGGATATACATGTATATTTATATGGGTGGGCCGCGAGAGCCGAGATTGGAGCTCGATTTAACGAGGTCAAAGGAGTAGGAACGCGATAGATGAGCTTCCGATGGGGCCTTTGCCTCCGTCATCGTCGTCATTATAAAGCACAAAAAACCCGGAGTAACAATAAGGGATAAGAAGGAGGAGATAATCGAGGCACGCGCTGCAACTCGGGGAGGTATTAATAAACTCGTCGCATGAATATACGCTCGGAGCTATTTTTATTTTTATTCTTTTTCCCCCTCGTGTTTTTCAATTGCTGCTACTGTTACGCGCCGAGTGGATAATGAGGTTATTAGCGAGAGGCCCGACGAGATTTTCGGTAAAACGCGTGGGGCGGGGTTTTGTGTGCTTTTTCTTTCTTTTTTTTTCCCCCTCGATTTACGCATGCGATGGATTAAAAGCGCTACGAAGCTCATCGGCGAAACAGTTTTCCTTTTCAATCGCAACAATGGAAACGCGGTATTTTTAACCTTTTATTTTTTCTTAGTCATTTCTCTCATCCAACGATGTACTTGTTGCAACGCACGACGAATGCGTAACTTTCGTAATGCTTTCAGTATACCCATGCCAGCCAAACCGGGCGAAAGAGTTTGATTTGGACATTATTTCCAACGAATGTTGCAATTTGTGTATTGCGTGGGCGCGTCACCGACCAACTTTTTACTATTGGTTTTCCAAACCGAAGGGGGGGGGGAGTACATCACCGAGAGAGCCTCTGCGATGCATCTTCTTCTCACCCGGAAATATGACAAAAGAGGGAAATAAAAGTTGCCCTAACGAGGTACGTCTGGCCGCAAAAAAAAGCAAAGGACAGAGCCATGAAGAAGAAGTAAAAAGGGAGCCGAGGAAAAACTGTGTATTTACAGTGCAGGTATACCTACGTTAAAAAGGAAAAAAAAAAAAAAAAAAAAAAAAAATTGCCGAAGCCCGGGGTGATGCATGCGACCGTCTTTTCTTTTGTCTCTCCGAGGCACTCGAACTTTTATGATGGATGCCACCTCGTCGTGCTCGTAAAGACTCGAGTTGCGCCGCGAAATCGTGCCAGGGAGAGGATCCTCGGCGAAAAATGGGCCGGGCCAACGGCAGAAGCTCCCTGACGGATCGCCGAGCTTTTCAGCTCGAAGCGTTCGATCTTTTGTCCGAAACGTGATAACGTAGAGGCCGCCATGTTTATTTTGAGTTGGGAAGGTAATACGAGAGAGATCGAGCTATACAGGGTTGGGCGGATTTTCCGTGCCGCGTAGCTTCCAAGGAGGTTCGTCGCAAGAAACGAAAATAATTAAAAATATCGAAATAATAAGAGTCAAACAAAAAAAGGGCGGGTTTTTCCTCTTTTTTTTTTAGGGTAGTGGTTACTTTTATTGTAAAATTCTTGCTTTTTCATGTAGCGTCTTTCAGCATCACCGCAATATTTCTCTTTGTTTCAATGTTACGCGTACTTACAAGTGCAGCTGACGAATGAATAACAACGTGCAGGGATATGTATACTTTTTAATTTGTACAAGAGTCGAGTGGATTTTTATAGTGATTCTCGACAATACACATGTAACCGAGGACGCGAAATCTGTTCACAAACTTTGTCCCCATACCCACGGAGAAAAAAAATTCAATTTAAGAACGAAAGTTCGAAAAAGTAGGGCAGTTTGTTCGCGGAAGGGATTTCGATATTTGCTGCTGAAGGCTCGCGTCTCTCCGTTTAATTTTTTCTTACCTTTGAAAAACAACGGAGTGCACGAGAAAATTCGATTTCACCCCAGTATACCGAACGAAACGCGAATAAAATACACGACACTGCTTTTACGGTTCGTCAACTGCAATTGTACAACATAACGAAATGATAAGCGCAAAAAGATTGAATTCATCTCAAATGTATGTGTATGTATGTGCACACATTCAACAGCCAACACGGAGTATGCCGCGTAATAATATGAGAAAAGAGAGAGCAAGCGATAAATGGTTTAATGAATCGCACCACGTGCACGTGTACACGGTATATTAGTTACAATTTTACGCAGCTCAGCAATTACTCATGTATCGAGTTTAGTTACGACGAATTACGCATACTCACTCAGCGTTTACACATATATGTATATATATATATATATATGTGTGTGTGTGTGTGTGTGTGTGTGTGTGTGTGTGTATACGTTACCGCGAGTGTTGTGTTTACAAGTATATAATATACGCAGACTTTGATACGCGATAATGTTACTGCATTCGGAATGTAATATCACTCGGCTTGTAAAAGACGAACGACTTTGTTTGCTTGAAAAAGTTATTTGTTTGCTTATTCTACCAAAATTTGGGCTACTCGTAAATTCAATGGAAATGGTATCATAAAATTGCATTTTTTTTTTTTCTTTTTTAATTAAAATTCACATACGTATAAAATTGTTGTACCAATCGTTTTTTCTCCCTTTCACCGCCTCAATTGAAAGAGCTTAGAAGAAGTAAAGGCATTTTATGAATTGGAGGTGATTCAGTAACTAGTAATTGCAGAGACATTGGTACTTATATTCTCAGGTATATTTTAGTAATAAAAAGTTTACCTATACACTTGAATCGAGTAGACGAGGTTCTCGTAAATATAATTGTCAAGTATCCTCGAAAATTGCCGATTGTATCGTCAAAGTTCCACGCAAGCGCCATGTACGGCGCACCAATGAAAACAGAAAACACCCCCAACCCTGTCAAACTTTACGGGTGCCAAACGTTCCCACGTGCAAGTATTACTTGTTAAAAACTCCCGAAGTAATAAGAATCCCAATTGCGATAAGCTTCCCTGGCCATTGGGGTGCATGTGGCGCTTCAAGTTCACCACGAGGCGACCGACACCCATAGGTACACAGGGCGCACGTATCGATCGTCCGCACCTATACCTA
The DNA here is from genome assembly GCF_000648655.2 of Copidosoma floridanum. The sequence goes on from NW_019379667.1 coordinate 157,657, forward strand.
TAACCGGCGACTCGAAAATGACACCCGCCCCGATCTCCCCTTCGAAGCGGTACAACGGCAGCAGGAGCGGTCGAGGAAAGTTAATTTTAAAAATTGCCTGTATCCACCTCCCGTCGTCCTCGTCGGCAGATGTTACATCGATATACTGCAAAAGCAGCGGGACGTTGACTTGCACGAATGAACCTTTCAATTTTCAAAATCCACCACCAAAGCCCGAAAAACACTTAAGTATACACGTTGAACATCGCTGATCAACGCGATACGTGCAATCAAAAAACGAGCTTTCAAAGTGCTCATAAGTTTCGTCCCCGTCGTAAATAAGGAAAAGGGGCATCGAGCCTCTTGTACACGTTATACCCTATACTTCTTCCCGACAGTGCCATACGTAACCATTGTAACTCGTTCAGTGAGACATTACGTATACTTAATACATCTACGTACGACCACCACCCTCTCTCCGAGATTTTTTTTTTTTTTTTTTTTTCTTCAACTCTAGTGCTCCTGAAAAGTGTCCTTTTTATACATTTTCACCCTTTTTTCTTGCATATCTTTAGATATATCGTCATTGTTATCATTTGCACTTTTGTGGGTATACACATATCATATAGATTTACATCGATAAAGCATTAAGAAGAAAACCTCCAACTCCTTCTCTATTAAAGTAAAGGTATATAGGGGGAGAAGCACAGCCATCAGGGGGCAAGGAGTTGGCGTCGCAAAGGGTTGTATATATATACTTAATATGTATAAAGTAGCTTCATTGTAGCGCACGCAGGGCTTTGGCTTTGCTGCCACTGCAGCTCTTGGAGAGAACAACATCATATAGGGCAAGGCGTGGGCGCGGTGGTGCAACAATATATATATATATATATATATATATATATATATATATATATATANATACATATATATATATATATATATACTATACAGAGGCTTACGTTACGTGCACGAGGGAATTGCTTGCGAAGCGAGAAGAAACAGTTTGGGAGGGTGACGAGAGGAGGTATATTATATGTACATACACACCATCGGGTACCGTATATACGTGCACGTGGTATATAGCGGTAGGCTGGGGACGCGCGGTGCAGCAGTGCAGTTGAGAGTTATATCGTAAGTATATATGTTTGGGACAGGAAGAAGCCCAAGAGAGATGTGGGCCAAGGGAAAAGGAGACGAAGGAAATTAAGAAGGATGGGCCCTCTCTTTCAGTCTAGTCGTAGTTTTTTGGATAGGAGTGTCTTGTGTTTTTTATTATTTTTTTTTTTTTATTTGTCACATTAAAAAAAAGGGTAACTCTTTGTTAGATAAATTCTCGTCCCATGGATATTACGTGTACGCAATAAAATTTTTATGATAAGTCAAATGATCATCTACTACGTGTATACTACTTTTCATTATTTTTTGAGATAACTCATCGCGTGAGAGATCAGTTTTTCAAAGTTTTTACCCATAGTTCGGAGATGGCGCACATGAACAAGAAATGGCCTACGACTCTTACTTGCACAGGATCACGATGTAACAAAATGTTCATCTAGTCTCACGTTTAATCACGCGATTCTCGACGCAGTAAAAATATTTCATAATTGATAAGAACTTAGACTTTACTTACACCGAAAAAAACAAATCAACTTGTTTCTTGGCGAGCGACAAAAAAAAATTAAGAAAACAAAAACGAAGAGATCACTTGACGAATGAAAAAAAAAAAAAAAGGGTACGAGACTAAAATTGCTCGCAATCGCCGATCAAGAAAAGAAAAGGAGACAAGAGAGAAAAAAAGTCTCTCAATGAAGCCAACACGCCCTCGAGCAACAATAGCACGTCCATGCAATACCTATAACCTATACGTAGGTATATATATATACACACATAGGTAGGTAGATCAGAGCGATAGATGGAGGGATGCGCTATAGTAGTCTTGTAGTTCATATTCGCACGCTTGTACATTGTAGTTGTACGAGTGCAAGCGACACTCACATTTACCAAAGGGGAGGCTATATTATACGTATTGTAGCTTGTATACATTGGTGGCCGAAGGCGAAGGCTGGGAAGCGGGGGAGGGCTAAATCGATTGGCGGAAGTAGCCCGACGGCTTACCTCCTTCCCCCAAACCACCTTCTCTTATATATATATATACGAGTCACCCGGGGTGCGCGACCCCGTGGCCTGCGCGTCCATGTGCGCGCCCACACGTATTACCTACCACCTACGGAACTTGGATCGCGTAAGACGATGACGCGTTTAGAGAATAAGATACAACGAGTCGTTACTCCCTCGCACACGGGCCATCGGTCGAACTTACTGTAAAAAAGTACTCCTGGACACGTACAAAAAATGGGTTCTCATAGGTATACGCGCGTGTATATGGTAGCGTGACCTCGAAGGCTCGAAATCGAGTATATATATATATATACAGGGGCGTGCCCGCTGGGAATTTCACTGGCACGTCTTTGTCGTCGGGTCAACAGCATCTCTATTTTTTTCTCGATTTTTTTCTTTTTTTGTGTTCATCCTGCTCACAATACACGCGTGTTTCGTGCGATACGCGGATATTTCGCAACGTCTTGCTCAATTCAAATGTCTTTGCAAACAGTTTTATCATTTCTGCAGTACACCTGTAATCTATACAGTGCCGAATTTGATTTGACTTTTCTTCAAGAGTATAGGTGTACTATAGGTATAATTGAATAAACAAATGTTTTTCGAGGATGAAAATAACGGAGAAATAGTGAACCGACATATTTATTATAACGATGTACGCGAAAATGTATATAGTCCAAAGAGGGTAAAAAAGGGGGGTGGGAGAGTATAGTATATATGTTATTATTATTATTATTATTATTATTATTATTATTATTAATGTCAATTATGAAAAAAGGGCGCCTTTGCGAAAACGGGTCGCGGGAGAGGGCGGAAAGTGTGTCGAGTCTCATTAATTAACCTTTGACTTTGAACCGGAGGGGCGTCGAATCGGGAGCCCGGAGCCTGAGAAAAGAACAAAGCGAGAGTCGACGGACAGAAAGATGGTACGGATGAGGTACGTAGGTACGGAGTAAAAAAAGAAAATTTCTTTGTCCGAGACGATTCAAAAGGAAAGCGCTCCGGGATAACGTATATTGTCGTTGGCGAAAAAAAAGACGATGGGTGGGGATGTATGTATAAAGATAGAGGGTCACCAAAGTTAATTAGGTTTCATTTTTCTCTTGTTGTAGGTGGGAGCAAGATCTAAAATCCTTCGTTTTCCGGTTGCGGGAAATCGGCAAGGGAGAGAGTTACGCGACCGTTTCGCGCGTAAATGAAATTGCACTGCAGACTCGAGAAAAGTTGATCGAGTGCTTCACAGATGTTTACAAGAAGAAAAAAAGAAAAGGGAAGAGGGGGGGGGGCAAGAACAGAGCTATACACGTCCCGTGAAACGGGTCCTTCTCATTTTTTCACAGCTCCAAAAGCCACAGCGTTTCCTCGGAAAGACAATATACGGTACGATGACGAGAGAAACCCCTTCTCGTTCGTATCTGTGCGTCTCTCTCCCTCTCTGACCTTTACGACGGGATGCACATGTATGCCTATGCGACGCGACTTTTACACTCACGTATATAACACCATGCATCTGGGGAAATACATCCTGCGGACGCGCGAGCGCGGAATTCTAAATTTAAGCCGGTATAGGGGCTTTAGAGAGGTCCCGGTGTAGCGTGTGTTCTCAGATACTTATTTCAGCTGGGCAAGAGATAACGCTTGCGCGCAGATTAACGTGTTGTGCGAGTGGTAGGTATGTATATATATATATACACACACCTATACGGGAAGATAAATGATGCGCTTTACCGTGGAAATAGTTTTACATTTACCATTTTAGCTGGAAAAAGTAGAGGTAAAAGGAGATATTTCCTTTTTTTTTTCCTTTTCTTTTTTTTTATAAATGATCGAATATAATATCATATTGTTTTAACTATTGGCAAAGTAATACGGTATACAGCTATGATTTTCACACCATATGATTGTGGATAAGTATAACATTGTCTGGTACTACGCCAATGGTACTAAAAAAAGCTATGCACATTGAACGTAAGATACAGTTTGCGTGAATAATTAAATCGTCAACAAAAATTATAATTTCAAAAAAAGGTTGTGATCAAGTACCTTCCACTTTTTTGTATTCCTAAAGGAAATATCAAACTCCAGTGCTCTAGTCCGTTAGCCAAAAGATAAGGTTACCAAAAGGAAAAAAAGTCCAACTCTGCTTACCTGCAACAGAAAAAAAAGGACACAACGTCATTAAATTTAAAACTCATACCGGTCACACCTTGCAATCGTCACACGCGCCTCAATATCACATCCTTTCCTCCCCGCCCCCTTTTATTGAGAATAACATTTTTTTTTCTCTCCACCCACCTTTCGGGTCCTCCCCCTCGTCTCAATTAAAGCGCCGCGCAGTGTAAGGTATATGTCCATATATAACTTGCGACCGACCGATAATTTTTCCGCAGCCACTACGGAGCAATCCAGCCACAAGCACCCGGTCTTTTATATGGAAAAACGGCTTAATCCCAAGCGAACCACCCCAGCGGGAAGCTGTACAGTGGCTCTTGTGTATAAAATTAATCTTCCCCCCTGGACCTCTTCGCCCCCCCCCACTTTTGATGGGGATAATTATTTGTAATTATACGTGCCATAGCGGGAGCCAAGAGAGAAGAAGAGCAGATTAAAATTTTTACGCGTTACGAAAAATTATACTTCCCTTGGTGTACCTCTCTTTGGTGATCTGCTCCTTTTCATTGTTTTACGGTATACATGTATTTTCTCATCGTATGGGAAAAAAAAAAACGATGGAGATTGAGTGGTAATTATTTCAAGACAACTCAGCCGTGGCGTTGATTTGCATCCTCCGACCGACGAGTCTGTGTTTTTAATGAATAGGCGCGCGTGTCTTGTACCGATGTACATCGGCACTATGGGGTATCCGTAATTACATGTATGACCAACGAAGGAGCTGTAGTAAAGTTTTCGCGCTTCGTCGAGGCCGCTATTATTTATATTGCATACGGTTAAGCTTTGGCAAAGTATAAGTGATTATATCCAAGGTTGTTGGCACACGTCGCTTCCTTAACACGTGAGTTGAGCCACCGATTTTTGGGATAAGATCGCTTTGTTGATGTTTCGCCTTGGACGGACTTGGATAAGTAGATTAAAAAAAAAAAAATATTTTCGTTTACTCTTATCGATGTTTAATGTATTTCTTATCATCAGTCAAAACAAAAAGTTCGCTCCAGTGTGGAAAATATTCCGATAGTTGGGTAATGAGCTTGTCTAAAAGCAATTTAAAGCGTAGAGATAGTGTAGTGGATTGGTTTACGTAACATCGATCGAGTTACACTTAATCGAAAGAAGATTGTGAAACTTATTACCATATATACATACATGAGACGGAGGATTTTTTTTTTTTTTTTTATCTTTGGGACTACGTAATCATTATCGCTTCATTTGGTATTATCTAAGATTGTCTTTGAAAGTGAAGCCAAGTATATACCTACTTTTAAATATGAAAATAATGATATCGAAAAATTTTTAAATAGTCATAGATGAATAATTCAACACGTGATTTCTATACGATGAAAAATATGCCTCCATGCGTGCTTAGAGTACTGTTTCAAGAATAATTACAACAACAACGTACCCTATACAATGACGTATTCTACACTTTTTCAGTAATGTCAAAAATGATGAGCTTTGGATCATCTTTAAAAAATTATTCACGCGATGAAGCTCCATTAAAAAAAAAAAAAAAAAAAANAGAATATAAAAATTATTGAATATCGTAGAGCCTATAATAGGAAAAACAACGATAATAATGCGAATTTTTTTTTTTAATAGATGATTTCCATATAACACATGATAATAAATAATAACACTATAAGAAAATGGCAATAGAATAAATGATAATGTAGATAATATTAGTCATGATAACAATAAAAAAGATTGTGATAATGCTGAGAAAAATAATAGTTATCGTAATAAAAATATGTACAACAATGATAATAAGTCTAAAGATAATTAAAATGATTATGATATGTAGAATGATAACAATAAGAAGAAACAAATATTAAGAACAATAATATTGTTAATACTGATGCCGGAGATAAAAATCAGTATCCATTATTGAAAAAAAACTATAGTAACTACGATGATGTGAATGATAAAGATAATGATAGTAATGATCATAGAAGTAAATAAGGTAATGATAATGATTATAATCATAATAAAAATAATTACAATAATAATAATAATAACTAAAATAGTCAAAGTCATAACAATAGTCATAATGGCGAGAACTATAATAATGTTAATAATGACAATAATTTGGTGTGCGGTATGGGGGCTTGCATAATAGCTTGAACGTGGGTAGGTTTCTGTGGACCGCTTCGCTATATTATCTTTCTGCCGATGAGCAGCTGTACCTCAGTAGCTTAAGTCTTTACCCCGTGGGCTCTGCGGTGGGTGTGCTCCTTGCGCATTTGTTGGGGGTAGCTGGGTATGAGCTTGGGCTGGGGAGTGTCTGCTCATTATTTTGCTTCTTCCCTCCAACTGAACAAAGAAGAGCACTTCGGATACATGCCAGGGAATAGAAAATACCCTAGACAACGCAAAAGTTACTAGACGTTCTGGTAACGGAACACTGATAAAATTCCGTATCAGGGACTAAGCCTCCGTGTTCCCAGCTTAAAGTGTACATGGGAGAGCAGATATCAAACGGGATGTCCTGGGGGACAGGTTTTGCCAGTTTAGTGGGTTTGTTTTCAACGAGTCTCACACAAAGAAGGATTCGTACACCCTACTATAGTGCATAAGGACTTTCTAGACAACCTTACAAAAGGAAAAAAATTATAATAATAGTAACAATAACAACAGTAACAGTGACCATAGTTGTAATAATAATTGGCATAATCGTACATATTAAAAATATTTTGAAAGGAAAAAAAATTTAGTAACACACACCAAAGGCACACAATCGCCCCGAGATCTCGACTATTACGTTGCCTATATACACGCGTATTCGAGGTCAATTGCGGAGCTCGTAACTATACACTCGCCTACGCGCACGCGGTAAGTACCATAGATTTTGCAGCGCACGCGTTTTTTATCTCGTCCCATTTCTTTCTTTGCTCTTCGTTTTATTTGTCATCTTATTTTTCGTGCATTTTAAAGTTCTCCTTTTTTGTTCGCGGGGTCGATGACATTAAACGTATTCGAGGCTCTCGCACGTGATTCTTTTTGCCCAACCTTTACATGCTATATTGCGACATTCAACAATGGAAAAAAAAAAAAAAAAAAAAAAAAAAAAACCCGCACAACTTCGTTAATGCGACTCCTCAATTGATGTACCACACACAATACACAGCATCGGATATGACTTACTCTCGAAACGAAACAGCAATCAAACGTGGCGAAAATTCAATTCCCATGGCAGCTACACGCAATACCCATTTGTGCGCTTGGTTTCATCGCCACAATGAAACTTTCGTTGAAGCAACAGTGGAAAACGCAGCTAGGGCCAAAGTTTTCATTGAATTTTCCATGCATTCCCCACGCACGCGCTAAACGAGCTCGAAAACTCATCGCAGATGTTAATAAACGAGATAAAACGCAATGTATACGTATGTATTTCAAATCCCAAAGTTCCCCCCAAGCACTGCGTCTCCTTTTCAAAAGACACACACAAGAGGCGAAAGAGCCAGTAGGGTATAGGTAGTATAGGCAATAAAAGCCCTCTGTCTTCCGTATATATAATGCCTCCCTATGGTAGATATATTATAGCGTCTTACATCTGCACGCATATTACGCACGCGTAGGTATACACAACAGGGAACAGCGACGCGGGGCAGATGTTGGGCTGTATACCGATGCCGATATGCCTCGTAAACGCGCTCCACGCGAAAGGTACACATATATAAGTATACGGACCACAAGCGTACACGAATTCATATTCTGGCTTCGGACAAATAAAATGTGCTCACCAGATGTGTGTCCCACTGATTTCTCTCTCTTTTTTTCTGACTCCTCCATGGGCCAGCTAGCTTTTTTCTAGTTCTATGTGCTTCGAGTTCATGGCGCACGTCTCCTTTTTTTTTTTTTTTTTAAAGACTAGTTGCAACGCGCTCTGTGAGGATCTTGGAAAATCCGTTTTACATGGAGGATTGGTTAAAGAGTTACCTAATTTAAATTTAAAAATAATGGCAATACGTCGAGTTTAAAATACTTTTTTTTATTAAAAATACAATCGATGGTGTATATACGTTGCAACAGTTTCAATAAATATCGAAACAAATGAACTAAAGAGAAAGAGAGACCAGGGAGTCGCAAAAAGTAAGAATCCATCCGTACAGTCGCACACTGTAAAATCACCATCATCATCGCCAACGAAGAAAAAGAAGAAAGCAAAAGTTTTTACACGCTGCGCGCACGTGAGTATACGTAGTATAAGTACGTGTAACACGAAGTATCATCGTGACGTTGCTTCTTCTCCTCGAGACCTCGTCCGCGCAACATAAAGGTATAGGAGCGAATAGACAACTCTCGTTAAAAATCAATCGCTCCATCCTAACGGTTAACCTCGAGCCGGACTCTCTCTCTCTCTCTCTCGTCCCATTGTCCGATAAAGCATATAATATACTTATATTCAGGTCTCGTGCAGCTGAGGGACGCGCGAAGCGAGAAACAAAGAAAAAAAACAAAAAATCGACGAGCCAAAATTACATCTTCTTAGATTGCATCTTCGGTATATATACGCAAGAGAGCCGACTGAAATAAAAACATTGTGCCTTTTCTACCTCTGTTCCTTCTTTCCAAGCTTTCATACTTGTTGGGTAAGAGAGCCATTTTCACGACTCACCTACACACCCTACTTTCAGTATGGCTATATTACATTTCGCTATCCGAAATCGGCGGAAATAAGCTCCACCCTCTATACGTGCATATACCGACGAGTATACCATAAACTCCGTGCTTCTTATCCTTGTCTTGATGCCAGCTGTTTTTTGTTGCTCACCGTTTCTACGGAGAGAAAGAGTTTTTTCTATATATACAATCGCTTGGCGCGTTAAATCACCGCTAATGCACGGGCATCAGCGTCTAATTTCGTGATCGCCGGCTGCTACTTTGTTTTTTTTTTTTTTTTTTTTTTTTTTTTTTTTTTTTTTTTTTTTTTT
>NW_019379667.1:167282-182186 GCF_000648655.2 Copidosoma floridanum
AGATTGTGATAATGCTGAGAAAAATAATAGTTATCGTAATAAAAATATGTACAACAATGATAATAAGTCTAAAGATAATTAAAATGATTATGATATGTAGAATGATAACAATAAGAAGAAACAAATATTAAGAACAATAATATTGTTAATACTGATGCCGGAGATAAAAATCAGTATCCATTATTGAAAAAAAACTATAGTAACTACGATGATGTGAATGATAAAGATAATGATAGTAATGATCATAGAAGTAAATAAGGTAATGATAATGATTATAATCATAATAAAAATAATTACAATAATAATAATAATAACTAAAATAGTCAAAGTCATAACAATAGTCATAATGGCGAGAACTATAATAATGTTAATAATGACAATAATTTGGTGTGCGGTATGGGGGCTTGCATAATAGCTTGAACGTGGGTAGGTTTCTGTGGACCGCTTCGCTATATTATCTTTCTGCCGATGAGCAGCTGTACCTCAGTAGCTTAAGTCTTTACCCCGTGGGCTCTGCGGTGGGTGTGCTCCTTGCGCATTTGTTGGGGGTAGCTGGGTATGAGCTTGGGCTGGGGAGTGTCTGCTCATTATTTTGCTTCTTCCCTCCAACTGAACAAAGAAGAGCACTTCGGATACATGCCAGGGAATAGAAAATACCCTAGACAACGCAAAAGTTACTAGACGTTCTGGTAACGGAACACTGATAAAATTCCGTATCAGGGACTAAGCCTCCGTGTTCCCAGCTTAAAGTGTACATGGGAGAGCAGATATCAAACGGGATGTCCTGGGGGACAGGTTTTGCCAGTTTAGTGGGTTTGTTTTCAACGAGTCTCACACAAAGAAGGATTCGTACACCCTACTATAGTGCATAAGGACTTTCTAGACAACCTTACAAAAGGAAAAAAATTATAATAATAGTAACAATAACAACAGTAACAGTGACCATAGTTGTAATAATAATTGGCATAATCGTACATATTAAAAATATTTTGATAAAAATTTTTTAAACAATAAAAATGAGTGGATATAATGATGAAAAAGAGGTTACAGTTACAATAAAAATAAAATAAACTGTGAATACATTATATTAATAATGGCAACTAATGTAACAATAAAAAAAGTAACGATAATGGTAATAATAATCATGGTAAGAATGATAGTTATAATGATGATAATAATGATGACAACGATAATAATAATGATAATAATCACGCCCCAGGCTGGGGCAGTCAGCCTATGGGGCACGTGCTCTCCAGGTAGAGGATCAAGGAAAGCTTTCCACGGGTGTATGGCTTTCACGGGTGTGGCGGTTGGAGCTTGTACCTGTGGGTGGTTGTAACGAAATAAAATAGTTCTTATAGACCAAAATACCAAGGAGAAAACCTCGTAAAAAAATCTAGAGTTGGTTCCTGAATGAAACCAAACATAGGTGACGCTAATAAAAACAACGTACCATAGGTGGTAACCTCTCAGAAAAAATCCGCCGCCAGTTCAAACCTGGTAAAAGCCTAGGTGACTAGTGTTGGTTCCACGAAATGTGGGGAAGGCCACGAAGACGTTCAGCACGAAAGTGCTATGCTTTCTGACATAGAAAAGCAAATGACAACTGGTGGTTGGTTAAACGATTGGATCAACAAACCACAGGATATAGACCAGAATGGCCAGAATAAACATTAGCTGAAACTGACTCAATTAACATTAGTCGCTCACCTACAGAAAACCTTGAACGACACACAAAAGGAGGAAGAAAAAATACTAGGTAGGATGACAGACGTCCTACAAAGTATGAAAAAAGCAATTGACAGGCAGCCAAACGTCAGTAGCACAGTCAAGGAAGCCACAGTTCACCTGGAAAAAGTCTGTGGAATCTTAAAGAACCTTAAACGCTGCCACCAGGAGACCGTGAGAAAGATGTTAGTGTTGCGGACATCTCTGTTAGCTCGTGTAATTAGACAGCCTCCAAAAAAGAGAGGTAGAGACGATGGTGGTATCGAGAATCGGAGCGTATCAAAAAAAAGCAAGAACGACGACAACAATGACGAACTGTGGAGAAAAGTCGTAAATAAAAAAAAGCAGGCACTCGCAAATCGCAAGAAGCAAGCGGCTGCTAAAAAGAAACTAGTAGGTAGCACACCGACTCCAAACAAAGGTAAGCTAGAAAAAAAAATAAACTAGAAGAGTAAGGCAAATAAAAGAAGCAAAGCCATCCTTGTAAAACCAGCAAACAAAAATTCATACGCAAAAGTATTGGGAGCATTCCGTAACGCGGTCAACCCGAAAGACTGTGGCGCAGAAGTTACCAGAATATGGTACTGCAACTTAATGGCTGAATAAATGGATTAATTGTACTCAATGGCTAGTTGTATTCTGGTGAAGTTTGCTAAAAGCACCAGAGACAAGGAGAAGCGGACAAAGGCCATCTCACTGGCTATTGGTTCCACAGAAAAGGTACAGTCAAGAAAACCTAGAGTTACCTTGGAGGTACTAGACTAAAAGAAAGGCGCTAACAAAGAGTAAGTTTTAGCAGTCATCTAAATTGCTGCCAAGACAAAAAAAGACCCATGTGGAATAAAAGTGGCTATGCTATCACCAAACCCATGACAGAAAAGAATAAGGCTGGCCGAAGTGCACAAGGCTGGCGCTCTGTCCCTTTTAAGAAAATGGACAATAGCAGTGGGTTGAATCTGGTACCGACTTAGCCAAAGGATTATTGTCCAGTAATGCCACAGGTGCTTAAGATATGGGCACACATCCAGAGGCGCGAACCGATAAGGTCTCTGCTGGAGGTGTGGTGAAGACAACTACAAGGCTAAGGACTGCAAGGCCAAACCAAGATGTGTCCTATGCACTGAGTCCGCGCATAGAAAAGAGAGCACTCATCATATTCCCAGATCTGAAGCATGCAGGATCTTAAGACAGGTCCTGGACTAAAGAAAAAAAAACCCTACATAATGTCCAGAGTTCTCCAAGAAAACACAAACGGGGCAATTAACGCAGATGCCCTTCCGCCACAAATATTATGTTAAAAAAGGGTAGACATAGCGCTTATGAGCGCGCAGTACAGAAACTATAAGCCGCCTAAGTAGTTTAGCAACGCAGCAAATATGTCGGCGATTGCAGTTCCTAGATTAGACAAAATCTGCCAAGACGCCGGTGGATCAGAAATACATTTTGTCTCGTTCAAAAGTTGAGGCAATACGTATGTCAGCGGCTACTTTTCACCAAACACTAGTATCGAGGAAGACAAAAAAAGGATAAATTACCTCGAAAATACAATAAGGGACGACATTAAAGGGAACCTATTGGTCACCGAAAACTTCAATGCAAGAGCAGTAGAATGGGGAATGCCTGCAACGAGCTCTAAGGGCCAGGCAGTCCTAGATATGGTGCCAAGGCTAGGACTGGTCGTTGTAAACGAAGGAAGGCCAACGACTTTTCGAAGGCCCGGGTTTGGCGAATTAATACCAGATATTACACTGGCCTCAGAGTGCCCTGCGCCAAGAGTAAAGAAATGGCAGGTAGTCTTCAGAATCACCGATACAATAGACGGAACGCAAGACAGGATGGAATGTTGAGAAGCTACGCACAGAACAACTAGCAAAAAAAGTTGAGAATGGCATCGCTGCCATTCAAAACGATGAACAAAACCTGAACACAGCAGCAAGAGTACAGAAACTTACCGAGGCAACCATGCAACATCTAAAAACCACTAGCAAGGCCTCCATGCCCAGAAAAATAAGATGGAACGGCAAACGTTTAACTCACTGGTGAAACAAGGAAATTGAATAATTGAGGCGCTGATGTCTCAAACATAATCGCCTGTATTAAGGGGCCAGAGACAGACCAGAGGCCGGCTAAAGATACTCCGAGAACCAGCTTGCAAGAAAGATAATGCGAGCTCCTATCAAGAACAGAAAAAAACAGTGCTGGCAGACTCTGTGCCGGGAAGTAAATAACGACCTTTGATGCAGATCATAGAAGATAGTGATGAGGAAACTAAAAAGACTAGCACCAACTGCAATCAAAGACGCAGATATAATGAGACATATCGTGAATACGCTATTCCCGACGCATCCAAAACTCAAGAATAAAGCAGACTTGGATCTCATAGGAGAGGTACCTTAATTTACCCAGAAAAAACTGGAGCTAGCAGCCAGATCGCTTAAAAACAAAAAAGCTCTTTGACCAGACGGTATACCTGCAGAAGTCATGAAGACAGTGGTGGCAAAACACCGACAGCTGCTCTAAAACCTATACAATGCATGTTTGCAGAGAAGGTTGTTCTCAACCCTATGGAAAAAAGCACGGCTGGTACTGATTGATAAAGGCAAGGGGCAGCCTGACTCCTAGTCATATTTCAAGCCCTTATGCATGCTACATATGCCTGGAAAATTAAACGATAAGCTGCTCAAGGCCCGTATTCTATAAGCCATACAAAACGCAAAAGACTTATCCAACAGGATACACTGATTAGGAAAACAAAAGGTAAACTATAGGAGCAGTAGAATAAGTCACCTTAAAAAACTCGGGGCAAATGCCATGGAGCCAGACCCCTCATTTTTCTGGTGACCTTAGATAAAAAGAATGATTTTAACTCAGTGAGATGGAAGGACATGCTCCAAGCTCTGAAATACACATTCAGAACACCAGACTATCTCTTGAGAGTTTCAAGAGATTATCTTAAGGACCACTTTTCAACCTATACGAAAACAGAAGGCGAAACAAAAGAGAAAATTACTGCAGGGGCATTCCAGGGTTCGATACTTGGATCCGATCTCTGAAGTGTGTCATACGACGGACTACTTTGACAGGAAAAGCCAATGGGGACGTTTTTTACGGAAGGAGAACCACGGACTCGAAGTTGCAGCAGAAAAGACGGAGATGGTACTATTGACGAGAAAAGAGATGGATATCATCATCCTCCTCAAGATTCAGAAAGAAGCAGTAATGACGAAGGAAGCCGTAAAATACCAAAAGGTGACGCTGTATATAAAGCTCACGTTTTAAAGCCACCTTAGGCAAGCAGCGGACAGGGTGGTGGCAAGAGTAGCAGCATTTAGCCGAATCATGCACAACGTTAGAGGTTCAAAGCCTGAAAACAAAGGCTCCTTATGTCTACGGCCCAGTCTATTATTTTGTACGGGGCTAAAATATGGAAAGATGAGATAAACGTCAAAAAACAGAGAGTGAAAATCAGCTGAGTTTTAAGAATGGGAGGCCTGAGGATAGCCTGCACTTATCACACAGTCTCAGACTCTGTGATTATGGTAGTAGCGAGCGTAATCCTCATCAACCTCCTTACAAGGGAAAGAAGATTGAAGCACCTTACGGAGCAGGACCTAGGAAGAATGGAGGCCAAGAAAAACGCCTGGTAAACACCCTGGGAACGCTGGCAATGTAGACGGCAAGAGGAATCTTGAGGTAGATAGACGGCACGCCTGATAAAAGATGTCAAGAAATGGACAGAGCGGAAACATCGGGGGTAAATTACGACCTCTTTTAATTTCTCTTAAATTACAATTATTTCTGCTCGTACTTTAACAAGATGCAAAAAAAAACAGACAGCTGCTTGCAAGTACTGTGGTGATGACAAAGATGACGCAGAGTATTCGTTCTTTGACTGCATCAAGTGTTAAGTCGAACAAAACGTGCTGCAGGAAAGAATCAGACTCTTTAATCTTGACAACGTGATAGATAAAATGCTAACGAAAAAATGTGGACTGCAATAGCCCAATACATACATTTAGTTCTCTAAGCCTAAAAAAAGGATAATTTTTTAGACAACTAAGCAGAGATGGTGCGATCGTTGATATGGTGCCATCTCGGGGGAGGGGGGGGGGCACGGGATTGTGTTTTAAGCTGTGGCTCCTGGGGGGTTTAAGGGGGTCGGTGGCAGGCCTTGGAGGTGGAGCCGTTGGGGCGTGGCCACAGAGCGGTTGGTGTGCAGAATGAGGGCCTGCGAGGGTAGCTGAGCACGTGGAGATTTCTTTAAACCACTTCACCTATCACCGTTCTTTCTTCACCAGGGTTTCTGCCCCTCTGGCTCTGTGGAGGGTGCGCTCCTTGTGCCCTTGTTGGAGGTAGCCAGGTTTGAACTCGCGCTAGGGAAAATCTGCCTATTATTTTGCTCTATTTCTCCAAGTTAACGAAAAAAAGCTGCTCGGATGCACGACGAAAAATAGAAAATATTCTAGAAGACGCAAAAGCTACAAGACAAGTTTGCAACGAAACACTAAAAAAAGCCCGAACAAGGATCTAAGCCTCCGTGGCCCTGGCTTAAAGTGTAAATGCAAGAGCAGAGTCCAAGCCAGGTGTCCCAGGAGAGAAGACTTGCCAGTTTAGTGGGTAGAGTCATAACGAGTCCCACACAGTAAAGGGTTCGTACACCTTTCTATCGTGCATAAAGGCATCATGGATGACCTCGAAAAAGAAAAAAAAAAAAAAANCAAACGGCACGTGCTGCAAGAAAGGATCAGAACATTAAATCCCGACAACGTCATATTAAAAATGCTACTCAACGAAAAAAAATGGACTGCAGTAGCCCAATACATACATAAAGTTCTCCAAGCCAAAAAGGAGGACAGTTTTCCCGTCAACTAAGTGGAGGTCGTAAGCACGTGGATCTGGTGCCATTGCGGAGGCGTGGGGTGGTATTTTCGCTGCGGCCCTCAGGGGGTACAGGAGAGTGGTGCTGGTACTTTGGGGGTGGGACCACCAGGGCGTGGCTGCGAGGCGATCAGTGTAGGGGATTGGGGCCTGCGTGAGTGTTTAAGCACGTGCAGACTCCCTTAAATCGGTTCGCTCTCTCACCTTTCTACTGATAAGTAGCTGTACCTTGTTGACCTAGGTTTCCGCCTCACGGGCTATGCGGTGGGGGCACTTCTTGCGCCTTTCTTGGTGCCTTCCTAGTAATCACAATGTTCATGATAATTATAATAATGATAATGATAATTGTAATAATGGTATTGATAATAATAATAATGAAAAAATGATGATCATAATAATAATAGTAAAAATGATAATAATTATAATAATGTTATTAATATTGGTGATAATGCTGATATCGATGATGATTATGACAATAATGATGATCACGATAGTGGCACTATTTTAAATAGTATTATTGATAATTGAGATGATTTTAGTAATAAGAATAACAATGATAATAATAGTTATAAAAAAAAATGACGTTCAAAATATTAGTAATTATGTTTATGGGTAGACCTCATGGATTCTGGGGGTGGCCACAAAGGCGTTTAGCACGGAAGTACTATACTTTTTGACATCTAAAAGAAAATGACAACTGAAGGTTGGTTAATAGATAAGACAAATGGATAACATGGTATTGACAAGAATAGCTGAAATAAACATTTGCTAGCATTTTCCGAAACAACGGTAATCGCTTACCTACAGAAAACCCTGATTGACACATAAAAAGAGAAGAAAAAAGTACTAGGTAAGATGAGAGACATTCTATATAGTATTAAAAAAAATATTTAACAGGCAGCCAAACATCAGCAGTACGGTCAAGGAAGCCAGAGTTTACCTGGAAAAAATCTTTTGGCTCTCAAAGCACCTTAAAGGCCACTGCCATAAAACTGTGGGGAAGATGTTAGTATTTAAGACATATTTTCCAGCTCGTGTGATCACACAGCCTTTGAAAAAGAGAGGTAGAGACAATGGTGCTACTCAGAATTGGAGCGCATCGAAAAAAAAGCAAGAACGAGGATGATGACAAACTATAAAATGAAGTCGTAAACGAAAAAAGCAAGCACTTGCAAACCACAAAAGCAAGTAGTTGCTAGAAAAGAGCAGGTAGCAAGTACACTGACTTTAAAAAAAAGTAAGCAAGGAAAGAAATAAAGTAGTGGTGAAAGGCAAAAGAAAAGAACGAGGCCATCCTTGTAAAACCAGCCGATACAAAATCATACGTAGAAGTACTGAGAAAATTCTATAAAGCTATTAACCTGATAGACTGCAACGCAAAAGTTACTAGAACACGTATTACAAGGCGGGTTGTATTCTAGTAGAGCTCGGCCATCTCACTGGATATTAAAACCACAGAAAAGGTACTATCAAGAAAACTTAGAGTTACCTTGGAGGTATTGGACTAAATGGCAGTTGCTGATAAAGAGATAGTACCAGCAGCTATTTAAAAGGCTGCTGAAACCAGAGAAAAAGACTCAGGCAAAATTGAAGTGGCTATGCTATCACCAAATCGATGGCAGAAGATAATGATGCTGACCAAAATAAACGAGGCTGGCGCTCTGTCCCTTCTAAAAAAAGGGACAATAGCAGTAGGATGGATCAGGTGCTGACTAAGGCGAAGGATCATTGTCCTGCAATGCTACGTGTGCCTGTAAAATAGGCACACAAAGCATGACTGTAGAGGCCCAGACCGATCAGGCCTCTGCTGAAGATGCAAATCAGTTAAGCAGAGAGATAAAGATTACAAGGCCAAACCAACATGTGCCCTATGCAGTGAATCTGTGCAAGGATAGGAAAGCACCAATTATGTGTCTAGATCTGGAGCTTGCAGAGCCTTTTCACAGTTTCTGGACAGAAAACAAAGAAACCAAATCTAATGTCAAGAGCTCTACAAGTGAACATAAACAGGGCACTTGATGCAGATGCCTTTCTGCCACAAATATTATACGTAAAAAGGGTAGACGTCGTGCTTATGAGCGAGCAGTACAGGAACTATAAGCCATCTGAGTGGTTTAGCAACACAGCAAATATGTCGGCCATTTCAGTTCTTGGATTAGACAAAATCTACCAAGACGCCGGCGGATCAGAAACACATTTTGTCTGGTTGAGGCAATACGTGTGTCAGTGGCTACTTTTCACCAAACACTAGTATTGAGGAAGACAGGAGAAAAATAAACTACCTCGAAGATACAATTAGGGATGATATTGAAGGCGACCTTATAATTACTGGAGACTTTAATGCAGAAGCAGTAGAATGGGAAATGCTTACAACAAATTCTAAAGGTTGGGCAGTTCCAGATATGGCGTCAAGACTAGGACTGGCTACTGTTGTAAGCGGAGAAAGGACTACGACTTTTTGAAGGCCAAGATTTGGCGAACTTATACCAGAGATGACACCGAGTTTGGAGAGCCTTTGCGCCAAGAGTGAAGAAATGACAAGTAGTTGAGAGCAAAAGCAGTAGCGATCACCAATATATCGTCTTCGAAATCACCGATACGATGGACAGAAGAGCTATTTCACGTGAAATAGGATAATAGGTGAAAAAGTGAGACGCAGAACAATCAGTGGAAAAAGTCGAGAATGGCATCACTGCTATTTCAAGTGATAAATCAAATATTAACGCAGTAAAAGTAGTAGAGAAGCTTACCGAGGAAATAATGCAACTCCTTAAAACCACATGCAAGGCTCCCATGTCCAGAAAAAAGATGGAACGGCAAATGCTCAACATACTGGTTAAACGAGGAAATAGCTGAGTTGAGGCACCAATGTTAACACAGACATCTTTATCAATGGGCTAGAAATAGACCAGAGGCCGGACAAAGGTACGCTGAGTACTAGCTTACGAGAAAGACGATGAAAGCTGCTATTTAGAACAGCAAAAAGCAGTGCTGGCAGACTCTGTGCCAGGAAGTAAATAATGACTCTTTGGGAACAGCATACCAGATAGTAATGGAAGAACTGGAAAGCCTGGCATCAACTGAAAACAAAGACGTGAATACCATAAGGCATATTGTGGATACGCTGTCTTTTACGCATCCAGAACTCGAGGATCAAGCAGACGTGAAGCTCATAGAATATATACTTTTATTTACCTAGAAAAAACTGGGGCTAGCAGCCAGATCGCTTTCAAACAGAAAAATTCCCTGGACCAGATGGCATACCAGTGGAAGTCATCAAGACAGTGGTGGCAAAACATCCACAACTGCTTTTAAACAATACAATGCATGTTCGCGGAAGGGGTTGTTCCCAACTCCCTAGAAAAACGCATGGCTGGTATTGATTAATGAAGTTAAGAATAAGCCTGACACTTCATCATCACTTAGTCCGTTATGCATACTGGACACATCTGGAAAGTTATACGAAAAGCTGCTTAAGGGCCGTGTTCTACGAACCATGAAAAACGTGGGAGACTTACCTGACAGGCAGTATGGATTCAGAAAAGAAAGGTCTACTATAAAAGCAGCAGAAAAAGAAGTAGAAGCAGTCCAAAGCATCAGACACATACCATGGAGCGAGACCCCTCGTTATTCTGGTAACCTTGGATGTAAAGAATGCTTAAAATTTAGCGAAATGGAAGAATATGCTTACTGCTCTTTAACACACAGTTAAAAAACTATACTATCTCTTGAGAAAATTAAGAGATTATCTTTAGGATAGCTTTTTGACCTCTACGACAACAGAAGGCAAAATAGAAAAAAATAACTGCAGGGGGATTCTAGGGATCCATACTCAGACCTAATCTCTGAAACGTGTTATACGACAGACTGCTCCTTCAGAAATTGCCAGAGAGGATGTTTTTGGTGGAATACGCTGATGATGCTGCTGTAGTGATCATTGAACGCACGATGGAATTTTTCAAGATACGACTTAACCAGGTAATGCGGAAAGTGGTTCCATGGATGGAGAACCATGAGCTCAAAGTGGCAACAAGAAAGATGGACCCCCTTAAGGAACAAAAAAAAAAGTAATGACAAAGAATGCCATAAAATACCACGGGTGACGCTGGATAGAAAGCTTACGTTTTGGAGCTATCTTAAGCAAGCAACAGACATTGCGGTGGCGAGAGTAACGGCACGAAGCCAAATCATGTTATAGCGTTATAGGTCCAAAGCCTGCAAAGCGCAGGCTCCTTATGTCTAGGACCCAGTTTATTATTCTATACAGGGCTGCAATATAGAAGCAAAAAATAAACGTCAGAAACAAAAGAGTGAAAATCAGTTAAGTTCAAAGAATAGAAGCATTGGTGATAGCTTTTGCCTATTGCACAGTTTTGGAGTCTGCGATCATAGTGATAGCAGGAAAAATCACCATTGACCTCTTAGCAAGGGAACGACGATAAAAGCACCTCATAGAGGAGAACCCTAAGAAAACGGAGGCCAGGAAAAATGCCTGGGAAAGAGCCTTGGAAGGCTGGGTACATAGATGGGAAGAGGAAACTAACGGTAGATGGACGGCACGCCTGATGAAAGATGAAAAAGTAGATTGCTATCTCACTTAATTCCTTTTAAATCATGGGTATTTTCGCTCATACCTCAACAGTATGTGGAGAACACAGACGGCTGCGTGCAAGTACTGTGGCTACGATAAAAATGACGCATAAGACTTGTTCTTCAACTACACCAAGTGGCAAGCCAAACGTCATAATCTGCAAGAAAGAATTAAAACTTTAAATCCCCACAACGTAATTAATAAAGTGCCACTTAATTAAAAAAGAAGGAAGGCTTTCTGAATGACGAAGTAGAAGTGGGGGGTTCTCTGGGATGTAAGCGTGAATCTGGGGCCGTCATGGGGTTGCGGAACGGTGTATTCGCTGTGATGCTTGCAATGGTAACCTTGCTTATCAAAAAATTAATATAAATTATTATAAAATTCAAAATTATTATACAATAATCAAAGTACAAATGAAAAGGGTATTATAAAAAAAAATGATTTTCACTGATACTTACAAAGTAATTCATTCTCAGATTGGTAATAATAACAAAAAAAATTGTAAAGATAATGTAAAAAATAAGAATGATGATAATGGTGATGTCACAGAAAATAATAATTATAGTTGTGTGAATAATGATCATCATATCGATGGTGATAATTATAATGATAATCATCATAATTATGATATTGTTAACAAGAGTAATGTTTATGAAAATAATGATAATGATTATAACAATGATACTAGTGATAATTATAACCATAATCATGAACAGTAATATTAATCATAATATGAATAATGATAATAATTAAGACAAAAATATTATCAATAAAGACGATGATAACAATGATTATAATTACGATTCTAATAACGACAATAATCAGGAGGACGATCATGAGAATAATGATGACAATAATATAAATGATTAGATTCGAAATAAAAATCATTATTGTTATTTTTTTTGTCACTAAAATTTTAGCTAACAGTGTCAATAACTAAAATGATCATACTTTCAGTAAAAAGATAGTAATAATGTTTTAAAAAGTAAGGATAAATATGATTTTAATTATTTAAATGTCACTTCTACAAATAGTTTTAAAATTAAATATGATAAAAAACAGTCGTATTTGAATGAACTCAATAAAAAAATGATAAAAATTGAAATTATTTTTATATGAAAAAAAATCTGAATAACGCAGAAAGTATTAATGACGATTACGAAAATAATTATTGTTATGGTCAAAATAATTATAATTGTCATATAAGTGATGGTGACAAAAAATTTAATGAAAACAATTTTTAAAATTGATAATGATAACGATGATAATAATACTTATAATGACAAGTATTATAATACTTATAATAATAATACTGATAATAGTGATAATAATACTTATAATAATAAGTATGACAATGATAATATAAATAAAGATAATAACAACGGTTACAATAATAATAATATAAATAATGTTAATGATGACAATGATGACCATTACGATGATAACAGTGATACTAATAATAATAACGTTAATAAAGATAATTATGACAACGATTGTTATTATGAAAATATTAATAATTTTAATGATAATGATAACGATAATGATGATGATAATGAGAATGATAATGATGATGATGATGATTATGATAATGATAATAATGGTGATGATGACGACGATAATGATGATAATGATAATGATGATGATGATACTAATGATGATTATAATAAAGATTATAATGATAATGATAATAATGATAATAAATATGTTAGTGATATTGTGAATGATAATGAAACGAATACCTTAAATGATAATGATAAAAATAACAGTGATGATAATTATAAAGGTGTTGTTTTGTTTGTGATAATATTTATATTAATAATAATTATGTTTTAGGAAACTTACGAGAAAGACGATGAAAGCTGCTATTTAGAACAGCAAAAAGCAGTGCTGGCAGACTCTGTGCCAGGAAGTAAATAATGACTCTTTGGGAACAGCATACCAGATAGTAATGGAAGAACTGGAAAGCCTGGCATCAACTGAAAACAAAGACGTGAATACCATAAGGCATATTGTGGATACGCTGTCTTTTACGCATCCAGAACTCGAGGATCAAGCAGACGTGAAGCTCATAGAATATATACTTTTATTTACCTAGAAAAAACTGGGGCTAGCAGCCAGATCGCTTTCAAACAGAAAAATTCCCTGGACCAGATGGCATACCAGTGGAAGTCATCAAGACAGTGGTGGCAAAACATCCACAACTGCTTTTAAACAATACAATGCATGTTCGCGGAAGGGGTTGTTCCCAACTCCCTAGAAAAACGCATGGCTGGTATTGATTAATGAAGTTAAGAATAAGCCTGACACTTCATCATCACTTAGTCCGTTATGCATACTGGACACATCTGGAAAGTTATACGAAAAGCTGCTTAAGGGCCGTGTTCTACGAACCATGAAAAACGTGGGAGACTTACCTGACAGGCAGTATGGATTCAGAAAAGAAAGGTCTACTATAAAAGCAGCAGAAAAAGAAGTAGAAGCAGTCCAAAGCATCAGACACATACCATGGAGCGAGACCCCTCGTTATTCTGGTAACCTTGGATGTAAAGAATGCTTAAAATTTAGCGAAATGGAAGAATATGCTTACTGCTCTTTAACACACAGTTAAAAAACTATACTATCTCTTGAGAAAATTAAGAGATTATCTTTAGGATAGCTTTTTGACCTCTACGACAACAGAAGGCAAAATAGAAAAAAATAACTGCAGGGGGATTCTAGGGATCCATACTCAGACCTAATCTCTGAAACGTGTTATACGACAGACTGCTCCTTCAGAAATTGCCAGAGAGGATGTTTTTGGTGGAATACGCTGATGATGCTGCTGTAGTGATCATTGAACGCACGATGGAATTTTTCAAGATACGACTTAACCAGGTAATGCGGAAAGTGGTTCCATGGATGGAGAACCATGAGCTCAAAGTGGCAACAAGAAAGATGGACCCCCTTAAGGAACAAAAAAAAAAGTAATGACAAAGAATGCCATAAAATACCACGGGTGACGCTGGATAGAAAGCTTACGTTTTGGAGCTATCTTAAGCAAGCAACAGACATTGCGGTGGCGAGAGTAACGGCACGAAGCCAAATCATGTTATAGCGTTATAGGTCCAAAGCCTGCAAAGCGCAGGCTCCTTATGTCTAGGACCCAGTTTATTATTCTATACAGGGCTGCAATATAGAAGCAAAAAATAAACGTCAGAAACAAAAGAGTGAAAATCAGTTAAGTTCAAAGAATAGAAGCATTGGTGATAGCTTTTGCCTATTGCACAGTTTTGGAGTCTGCGATCATAGTGATAGCAGGAAAAATCACCATTGACCTCTTAGCAAGGGAACGACGATAAAAGCACCTCATAGAGGAGAACCCTAAGAAAACGGAGGCCAGGAAAAATGCCTGGGAAAGAGCCTTGGAAGGCTGGGTACATAGATGGGAAGAGGAAACTAACGGTAGATGGACGGCACGCCTGATGAAAGATGAAAAAGTAGATTGCTATCTCACTTAATTCCTTTTAAATCATGGGTATTTTCGCTCATACCTCAACAGTATGTGGAGAACACAGACGGCTGCGTGCAAGTACTGTGGCTACGATAAAAATGACGCATAAGACTTGTTCTTCAACTACACCAAGTGGCAAGCCAAACGTCATAATCTGCAAGAAAGAATTAAAACTTTAAATCCCCACAACGTAATTAATAAAGTGCCACTTAATTAA
>NW_019379667.1:190502-223030 GCF_000648655.2 Copidosoma floridanum
AATTCGAAATAAGCGCCTTTAAAAACCATTGATACGTTCTTCAATTGATACGTTCTTTAACTCTATTCTACATGTTTTTTTTTTTTTAGATGTATTATTTAGAAAATAAATACACAATTTATTATGAATTCAATGTATTATTAGTGAATGCATGTAAAAAAGGAATATTGTAGTTACGAACCATACAATAAGTACAAGAAACCGAGTATCTGTAGTCGGCAGTGCTCGTAGCAGAGTGGGCAAGGTATCCAACTCATATGCAGGAGGTGGAGAGGTTTAAATCTCTTTATTGGAATGTGTTTTTTTTTTTTTTTTTTTTTTTTTTTAGAATTGTAGAAGACAAAAAATTCTTAGTCAAATAAAAATTATAGTGGAAAAATAAAATTAAAATTTGTTTAAAAATTAATTGCATGGGAGTGTGAGGGTGGATGGTGGGCAAAGGTGTGCAGAGGAGTAACACGACACGGTTGGCCAATATACGTATATAGTAGGGAGAGGGGAAGTGTGTAGAGAACAGTAGGTAAGGTGGTCGGGGTAAGGAGGGAAACTTGAGAGTAAGAGACTTCGGGTAAACCACGTTTAAAAAAAAAATCTATCAATTTTAAAATTTCAGCCTCCCGAGTACTCGACATAAAGAACTCCGTTCTAAAAATTTCACTTTTTCAAAAATACTTATGATGTTTACTGCGTTAGTGATGGTGATGCTGATTATAATAACGACCATGATAATGATGACAATGATCACAATAATGATAAAGGTTATGTTAATCGTAATCATAACTAAGACAATATATTTTATGACAACGATAAAAACAATATTAAGAAATAAATTAATGATGCCTATAATAATAAAAGTAATAGTGACAATGGTTAGTGACAGATACGACTTAACCAGGTAATGCGGAAAGTGGTTCCATGGATGAAGGACCACGGACTCGAAGTTGCAGCAGGGAAAACGAAGAGGGTACTATTGACGAGAAAATATATAGATACTTTCATTTTCCTCAAGGGACAAGAAGAAGAAATAATGACAAAAGATGCCGTAAAATACCTAGGGGTGACGCTGGATACAAAGCTCACGTTTTTAAGTCACCTTAGGCAAGCAGCAGACAAAGCGGTGGCAAGAGTAGCAGCATTAAGACCAATCATGGTAATCGTTAGAGGTTTAAAGCCTGTCAAACGCACTCTCCTTATGTCTACGACCGAGTCCATTATTTTTTACGGGGCTGAGATATGCGACGATGAGATAAACGTCGAAAAAAAGAGATTAAAAATCGTCCAAGTTCAAGGAATAGCCGCCTTGAGGATAGCCTACGCCTATCATACAGTCTTAGAGTCTGCGATAATGGTGATAGTGGGTGTAATCCCCATCGATCTTCTTGCAAGAGATAGACGATTGAAGCACCTTACGGAGCAGGACGTAGGGAGTATAAAGGCCAAGAAAAGTGCCTGGAAAATTACCTGGGAACGCTAGCAACACAGATGGCAAAAAAAATCTAGAGGTAGATGGACGGCACGCCTGACAAAAGATGTCAAGGAATAAACAGAGCAGAGACATGGGAAAGTTGATTACTACCTTACTTAATCCCTCTCAAATCACAGGTATTTCCGCTTGCACCTCAACAAGATGCGGAAAACACAGATGGCTGCTTGCAAGTACGGCAGCTACGACAAATATGACGCAAAACATTTGTTCTTTCACTGCATCCAATAGCAAACCGAACGAATCGTGTTGTAGGAAAGGATCGATACCTTCGTTCTCGACAACGTCATAGATAAAAAGCTACTCAACGAAGAAAGGTGGACTGCAGTAGCCCAATACATACACACAGTTCTCTGGACTTAAAAAGAGGACGGTTTTCTGTACAACTGAGTGGAGGTGGTGCGAGCGTTAATCCGGTACCATCGTGGAGGGGGACGTGGGGTTGAGTTTTTTGCTGTGGCGCCTGGGGGATTTAGGGGAAAGTGATGGTGGGGCCTTGGGGGTGGGGCCGCGATGGCTTGGCCGCGGGGCGATTGGTGTGTGGGATGGAGATCTGCGTGAATGCTTAAGTGAGTGTAGACTTTCTTAAATCGCTTCTTTCTATAACCTTCCTACCGATAAGTGGCTGCGGCTTGGTGGCCCATTCCCTCAGACGCCTCGCTTCCGTTTTTTTTTTTTTTTTTTTCCTGGCTTCCTGGGGTGTGGTTGTTAAAAGGTTGGTGTGTGGTATAAGGGCTTGTGTGGATGCTTGAATACGGGCAAGCTTTTAAGAACCGCTTTGCTATGTCACCATGCTACCGATGAGCGGCTGTACCATAGTGGCCTGGGTCCCTGCCTCTTGGGCTCTGCAGTGAGTTCACTGATTGCGCCTTGTTGGGTCAAGCCGGGTTTGGGCTTGCGCTGAGGAGCATCTGCCTATTATTTCGCTCCATGTCCGCCAGTAAACAGAAAACATCAGCTCGGATGCATGACAGAAACTAGAAAATTTCATAGAAAACGCAAAAGTTACAAGACAATATGGTAACGAAACACTAAAGAAAGCCCAAACCAGGGGCTTAGCCTCCACGGCCCTAGCTTGAAGTATGAATTCGAGAGCAAAGTCCGAGCTGGGTATCCCAGGAGAAAGCTCTTGGCAGTTTAGTGGGTATGGTCATGACAAGTCCCACACAGGGGAGGGTTTGTACACCCTCATATCGTGCATTATAGCATTTTGGACGACCTTGGAAAAAAAAGAAGAAAATAGTGGCAATAGTTACAATAATTATTATAAAATTTGTAGAAAATAATGATGGTATTGCAATAACATGCTCATTAAAATTCTTAAAAAATAGTGATAACAATATAAATAATGTTAATTATGTTCATAAATACTTTAAAAATACTGAATTTAGAAACACTAACAGATTAATTGTAAATTGAAATTACATCAATAACTAAGAAATTCTATTGTTTGTTACTATTAAAATAATTATCAGTCTAAAATTAATGGTATTATTAATAAGAATCATAATATAGCTGTTAATAATAGCAATAATAAAAAAAGTATAGCTTCAATGATGTTAAAGATAATAAGAATTATCATATTTATAAGAACAAAACTATTGTGATAGTATCAATGATAAAGTCATTTTTATGAGAGGCTTTGGTTAAACTTCGTAATAATTGACTCGTACCCCAACTGACACAATCATTCAAAATGATTATACTTGGAATCAACAGACCAAAGTAATAAAAATCAGAAGGGTAGCAGTAACGAATTTGACGACATATTATGTCAAACATTGTGAAGTTTACTTTATTTACAGGAAATTTTACAAGCAAAAACTGTAAGTAATAAAAAACTTTGATACTTCCATTCTGATATAACTTATGTGGACATAAGAAAATTTGATTGTCATGAAGTTGTGTTTCAAGGGTAGATTTTTTTTTTTGCATTGACTGATAAATGTATTGATTAGAGCTAAGTGATTAAAACTATAAGAAATTCAACTTGTAAGGATGTTATATATTTTTGTAGTAATTTTTATGTTTTGCAAAAAGTTTAAAATAAGTAGTTACGGTTGTAGAAAATTTTACAATTATTTTTAAGTTTGTCACACAACACATATAAAAAAGATATGTTTTGCGTCTTACATAATCAGCAATTCAATTCGCTTACAGCGTAAGACAAGAAATAATCAAACTTTTTATTTCTTATGTCAAAAGAACTAACTATAGTCTGTAGAGATTCAAGACCTAAAAACTCATCATTTAGTTCTGCAACTATCAGTGAATAAAGGGTAGTACAGTTTTTTTTGTTTAGACACCGTACAGCTTTAATTTTAAGTTACTTTTTACTCATGTGGTGAATGAGCTGTTAAGGCTGCGACAACTCCTTATCTAGTATTGTCTCTAGTCTTAGCCGATCTAATGCAGCTACTACCCTTCTTGTTTGAGTTTCCTAAGTTGTGAGCCCCTCTATGGACACTTTTCTCTTCTTAGATGCTTTTACCTTGTTTATGCTAAAACAATTCTATAGTAAGATACCTGCACTGTAAGATTAAAAATAACGTTTGTTGTTGTGTACACTTGAAGCAGCTTTTTTTTCAGTGGTAAGATTCTGATGACATAATCTAATAATTTACTTCTATCAAGTGATGCGATGACTTTTATACAGATCCTTAAAATTATTTTCTGAGGTTATTGCAGCCTCTTGTACAGAGGTTTTTAACCTATTTTTTTAAATGGTCTTAATAATCAATTTTTTTACTGTATACATGTAACTTCTATGCCCTAAGACATTCTCACATTATTTTATCATTGAACTTATATTTTATAATACAAACAAGTTGTCTGCCTAAACTTAGCACTTTAAAATTCTTGCCGAATGAAGAATCTAATATTTGGCACTTTCGTTCTTTCTGCAAAAAAGAAGAAAGCTACTACTACTACTACTACTACTACTACTACTACTACTACTACTACTACTACTACTACTACTACTACTACAACTACTTTCACGACTACAACTACTTTCACGACTACAACTACTACTATTACTACTACTACTACTACTACTACTACTACTACTACTACTACTACTACTACTACTACTACCACTACTACTACTACTATTACTACTACTACTACTACTACTACTACTATTACTACTACTATTACTACGACTATTACTACTACTACTACTACTACTACTACTACTACTACTACTACTACTACTACTACTACTACTACTACTACTACTACTACTACTACTACTACTTGCTGGTTTGCTGCTGGAAGCCATAGTTAGCGCCCCACCTCCAGCTGATTTAAACAAGATCACAAATCCAGCGGAGGCCGAGGCACTCGTGAGCGGCTTTACGAGACGAGTCAAGGAATGGTGTGATACGTGTATGCCTAAGAGGTCGGCCAGGAGAGGTCGACACGCGTGTTACTGGTGGACCGAGAACATCGCTAACTTGCGCGGAGAGGCGCAGCATCTACGGCGTCTTGCACAGCGACACAGAACTCGCGAAGGCACCGGGGCAGCTGTTGCCGCGTACAAGGGAGCAAAAAAAGCGTTGGTGAGGGCGATTAAGGTGAGCAAGAACCGATACTGGCGCAAGCTCATAGATGAGATAGATAAGGACACGTGGGGCCTGGGCTACCAGATCGCGTTAAAAAGACTTCGCGGTACGGACCCGACGCCACCGATGGGACCTACCTTCTTGGAGAGAGTGGTCTCTTGTCTGTTCCCAAAGTATTCCGACAGAAGGCAGGAGGACATAAGTTTGTGCGTGGTGCCTCTCTTAACCCTTGATAAATTAAGGTCGGTGGCATCGGAAACTTCACGCCGCAAAGCTCGGGGTCTGGACGGGGTGCTATCTAAAGTCCTTAAGGTCATAGCCGCAGAAAAATTTTACGTGTGGCTGGACATGCTTAATGCGTTTGCTTGCAATGGACTGTTCAGCGAGTGGTGGAAGATCCAAAAGCTTGTCCTTCTGGACAAGGATAAACCGCCTCCCTTAGTTCCGTCATTGCTCCAACCTTTGTGCATGTTGGATAATAATGAAAAAATGCTCGAGAGGCTGATACGAACTTGTCTAAGAGGAGAAGTCAGTCTCTCGGACAATCAGTACGGATTTCGAGGGCGACAACCGATAGTCATGGCTGTAGCTGAGGTCCTTGAGTCAGTGAGGAAGTAATGAAAACGCTCACATAAGACGAGAAGTGCCTGTGTCTTGGTGACTCTTGACGTTAGAAACACCTTTAACTCGGCCAAATGGTCCGATGTAATAAGAGCTTTAAGGCGCCAGAATGTACCGGAGTACCTTAGAAAGATACTGGATAGCAATCATCAGGATCGTGTACTCCGATACGACACGAAGGATAGACCAAGAGAGAGGCGCCTGACGTCGGGAGTCGCACAGGGCTCCACCCTTGGCCCTGACTTATGGAACTTGGTCTACGATTAACTTTTGCGCCTTGAAATGCCCCCAAGGATCAAGCTGACGGGTTTTGCTAATGACATAGCAATGCACATCACAGCAAGATCCCAAGAGGAGGCCAAGCACAAGATTTGGTGGGTGGTTGCGATAGTGTCGGAGTGGCTGTGGTATCACGGTTTTGAACTCGCTATCGACAAGATGGAGATGGTCGTCCTTACCAGGCAAAGGTAATTTGGGGGGGACTTTCGCTGGAACATTGCGGGTAAGGCAATCTGCGCAAGCCCAGTTGAGTGCTACCTGGGCGTGTTAATTGACTCACGGCTCACTTTCTGGGAGCACATCAAGAGAGTAGCCGACAAAGCCGCCAAGGTTGCGGGAGCGCTAACACGGTTAATGCCGAATGTTGGGGGCTTGCAAGAGGTCAAAAGACGGCTTCTGGCGTCGGTCTCTAACTCGATACTGCTGTACGGCACGGAGGTGTGGGTGGATGCGGTTGTGAGACGGGACGTCCGAGAGCGCCTCACTTCAGTGCAGCGTATTAGATCTCTAAGGGTCACTTCCGCCTACCGCACGGTTTCCTCTGCTGCTGTTATGGTGATAGCATGAACGATCCCCATCGTGTTGCTTGCACTGGAGCGGTGAAGCAAATTCCTGGGCTCCAGTGACGAAAGTGATGGCGATAGGCGGGCAGAAACGTTGACGACGTGGCAACAGGAGTGAGATCAGGCTAGTGAGGGTAGATGGACGCACCAGCTGATCCCGAACCTGCGACGATGGGTGGAGAGAGGGCGAATAGAGGTTAATTATAACCTCACTCAGTTCCTCCCTTTGCATGGTCAGTTCGATGCCTATCGCCATCGCGTGGTAAACGCATCCCCAAGATTGCCCCGCGGTGGTTGATACCATCGAACACTCGTTTTTTGTGTGCAAGAGATGGCACCGTGAGTGCCAGTAACTGGTGGACAAGCTCGACATGACACGCACTCCTGACAACATCATCTCTGAGATGCTATGCACCGAAAAGAGATGGAAGGCAGTGGACGGTTGCATCAGGTCAGTGGTCCATCGCAAGAAAAAAGAGGAGAAAGCCGCTACGTGGAACGCTGAGGCTGCTCTTTAGGTAGCTGCATGGGAAAGCAACAAACGTTGTAGCGCTATAAAATTGGTGCCAATCTTCAGGGATCCTCAGTCCTTTTCAGGACTTGAAAGGACTAGCACCTCTAGCAAATGGTGCCAAGTCAGCTCGTTAATGCTGTAAGATGCGATGGTGTCTCTAATGTCTTCACCCTGAAGTAATGCTTACGTGGTTCCAGGGTGAAACTAAAGCCACGTGGCATGAGGGGGGGTTAAGTGGGTATGGGTGGTCTAATGAAAAAAATTCATTGAGTCCCACACTACCGCTGTCCCTACGGTGTGCCTCAATGCATTTCCCCTCCCTCCACAAAAAAAAACTACTACTACTACTACTACAACCACTACTAATTCTACAACTACTACTACTTCTGCTATTTTTGGGTGAGGTTTTGCTAGTTCATTCATACTGGGCGCTTCCCCGGGTGGCAAATAGGGCCATTCTCTCAAAATATGAGGTGACACTTATTGCCTGAGAAAAGAAAATTGTTCGTTTTCACTGGTCAATACAATTTTAAAAAAAGGCAAAAATAAAGAACGTCATTGTGCAACTAGAACTTTTAGCAGTTACCTTTCTGAGAAAATTGACTGACAGTTTTGATCTGGTGCAAGCCCACGTGACTGCCGCTGGCCCCACAGATGCTAAAGGGGCCTACAAAGATGTTTTTCATGGCCAATCAAGAATGTTAAACGTTTTATATCCTGTTCTTACAGATATAGGACGAAAAGGTAGCCTTTTAAGCATAGCCAGTCAAGTCAGTGGGGGCAGCTACGTGTTAGTTTTGAGCAACCAGACACAGAAGCAGCTCGACTGATAAGAAAACATTGATGCTAAGCTTAGAGTAAGGTTGTGGCAGCAAATTGAGCAAATTTTATTAGTGACAGAAGTGATTGAAGAGACTTAAAAGCAATTTATAACAAGTATG
Organism: Copidosoma floridanum; assembly: GCF_000648655.2. Next base: position 198,470 of record NW_019379667.1, read on the forward strand.
TAAGCACGGCTGACGCTGTTAAAATCGGTGTGTAAGAGCAGCTTTAACACCTTGAATAAGCAGAGGTACCAAGACAACAATTTAACTTTAAGAACACGCGTTAACAAGGCCTTGAAAAGATTCCTTCGAATCTCTGAAGTTGAAGAAGCGAAGAAAAAACAATAAAAGAACCCTGAACACTGCTCTTAAGAAGATGGAACTAGTAAAAAGAAATAGAAGTTCTTGAGACGGTCCTGAAAAACGCCAACAAGCCATTTCTTAAAATAAAAAAAAAAAAAAAAAAAAAGCAGAGGCCAACAACAAGATTCTTCTAAACGGCAAAAAAAAAACAGAAGAAAAGCTGGAGAGCAAATTTTTGCTGAGGTGCTAAAGACAATAAAGCCGAATTTTGACCCTGAAAAGGCTAATGCTACTGTTTAAAGTGTTATTACCACAACAAAAGGAGACATAATAATTAAATCTAAAGGTCTAAGGGATGCGGATGCATTCTTACAGTAAATTAAAATGTTGGTAGCTGAACAGAAAACTATTAAAAAAAACTTTAAGGGAGTGATACGAGATGTCTGAAACCTGGGTGCTGTTGTTAAAAATAACAAGGTTAAAAAAACTTTTGTCAGAACTTTTTGACTAGATAGCTAGGAGCCTAAAGAAGCTCTATTAAAACTTAATATTAGAGGACAGAAGCTGGCGTTGATAACGTTAGACTAATTAACTGCTAGACAAGCAGGAAATAAAGGCAGGTTAAGAGTCAGCTTAGTAAGTTGCCAAATCTGTCAAAGAATCAAAGTAACTAGATGTTTCTAATGCCTGGGGTATACACATGTCAGGCAGCTGTAAATAAGAAGATAGGTCCAAGCTTCGCTTATAGTGTGAAAGCTGTAACCACCAGAACAAAGAGTGGTTAGGCCTAGCTCAGTGTTTTCTCTGTCTAACGATTGACAACAAGCACGAAGCTGGCAGTAGAAGCTTTCGCTGCTCAGAAAAGCACTCGAAAAGGCCAGAAAAAAAGCTCAAGCATGACGCAAATGAGGTGGTACGGCCTTAAATAGAAAAATGGGCTCATGTGGATCCACACTGCTCTAAGTAATTGTACCTCTTAGTAAGGGAAAGCATCAAGCTTATAGAGGTGCTTGCTAAGTTAGCAGCATACTATAAAGCAATAAAAAGTGTGCTGGTTCTCAGAGAACCCAAGTTCTTTTCAGGACTTGAAAGGATTGGCACCTCTAGCAAATGATGGTGAGCTGACTCAGTATCTTATTTAATTTAGATAGTCTTACCGAAGAAATACGCTATTTCTGTCCTTGCAGTGTGCTTTAATACACATTTCCTCCCTACACAAAAAACTACTGCTATTACAACTACTACTACTACTACGACTACTACTACTACTAATACTACTACTACTACTACATCTCCTGCTACTACTACTCTCAGGTGGGGTTTTTGCTAGTTTCTCCATACCGGGCCCTTCCCCGGGTAGTGGATAGAGGCATCCTCTTAAAAAATAAGGTGACGATAGGCAGCTGGGGTGGCTCTTCGTGGTGGTGGTTGGGGGCGTGGATCGGGAAGCGTGTGTGGCATTGGCATGTGTATCTGCGACGGTGTGGACGGGGGACTAGTGCCCCATGTCTCCATTGGTGTGGATGCATAGGCTGGCTCTGCTTGTGCTCCTTGTTCTTCGCTTTTTGCTGCTTCCATGGGTAGCACTCTGTTGCTTGATGCGGGCCAACAAAAGTAGCACCCGTCGTGTATAGAAGTAAGCGGCGGTTAAAACATTCTTCTCAGATACATGCATTACACACTCTCACTAAACAAACACAGGAACACTTACGGATTGTTCTGGGTTGCGTGTGGCGGGTCCTTTTCTGGGCTTGCGTTGGAGGCCTGGTGGTGGGTGAAGCCGGACAATGAGGCCCAGGTAAGTCTGGGTAACCACATCTATTATGGCTGTACGCCTCATGAACAAAAAAGACGTGGTGGGCTGACGAATCTAGGCTTACTACCACTGAGGAGGCTGTATGGCAGCACCTCAGTGCCTTATGCGAGCCCGTTCTGTTGGGTTGTCAGCACGGTCTCGGGACTGTACACCTGCTGCTTGTCTCGGTGGGATGACCGTTGTGTACCGACAAATACATACATTACACACGAACACCCTACTCACACTTGTTACTTAACGCCAGGGCAGTCTCCGTGGGTGGCACTGAGGGAGATTGGCGACTTCTGGCCAGCCCGAGCAAGCAGCGGTTTTCTCTGGTAACAGAGAGGGCTGCTGCCCTGGTTTTAACCCTTTTCGAATACTTATTTCGAGAAAAAAAGGGTAGTGCTGGCCCTTACGGGTCAGTACGATATTAAAAAAGATGCCAATATAAAAAACGTCAATGCAAAACAAGTACCCCAGGCGGTTACCTCTCTGAGGGAATCCGCTGGCAGTTCCGATCCCGTTAAAGTAGGGTGACTGACGCAGGCCCCACGGATTCTAGAGGGGGCCAAAAAGACGTGTCTCATGGCCAAGAGGGACTGCTAAATGTTCCATGGCCTTTTCTTACAGACAAAGGACGTAGAGAAAGCCTGTCGAATATAGGTACTAACGACACCGAGGTTAGCAACGTGTCGGTATTTAGCCACCAGACTCAGGAAAAGCTTGCTTTTTCAGAAGAAAGTATTACTAGGCTTGGAGTAAAGTGACAGCAAGTTGCTAATGAAGTCCAATCAGCAACAAATGACAGTACAGAGACGCTACAACTGATTAATGATAAGTACGGCAACACAGCGAACGCTGTTAAAAATGGACTTAAAGCGGCGTTTAAGCATCATCAAGAAGCAGAGGTGCTAAGAAAAGGCTGTCTTATTAAAGAAGATTTGTATACCAACGCTTGCAAGTCGCCCTTTGAATCCCTGCAGTGGAGGGAAAAAAGACGAGATAATTTTCGACGGCATGTACAGAAACGAACCCTGAACACTGCCTTAAAGGTAATAGAACGAAGTAAGAAAAACAGGAGCCCATCGGACAGCCCTGAGAAACGCCAGCAGGCTATGTCTTCAAAGAAAAAGAAAACAGGCAGTGGCAAACAAGAAGAAATTCCACTAAATGACAAAACAAGCTGGAAAAAAAGAGTAGACACCACAACAACAGTAGTAGTGTAGATGGCTGTAGGACAGACCTTTGCGACGGTGCTGAAGACTATGAAGGCAAACTTTGACCCCGATAAGGCTAAAGTGGCTGTCCAAAGTGTTGTCACTACAAACAGAGGAGACATTCTTATTAAAACCAAAGGTGTAGAGAATGCTACTGCGTTCTCACAGCAAATTAAAAAGTCGGTAGCCGGACAGGGTACTGTCAAAATGATCGACAGAAAAGTGACATTAGAGGTCCGAGACCTGGATGCCATTGTAGAGGAAGATAAGGTCAGAGAGGCCTTTGCTAGGACTTCTGGACATCAGAGCCAGGAGCCAGAAGTTGCTCTCTCAAAGATAAATGCCAGAAGACAGAGGCTGGCTTTAATACAGGTGGACAAAGCATCTGCCAGACAAGTAGAAAAGAAAGGTAGGTTACGAGTTGGCTTTGTAAGCTGCCGAATTCGAAGAAGAATCAAAGTAACAAGATGTTACAAATGCTTTGGATATGGACACGTCTCGGGCAACTGTGAGAACGAAAACATATCCTAGCTGTGCTTCTGGTGTGGAAGCTCAAAGCATCGGAAGAAAGAGTGTCGAGGCCCAGCACGGTGCTTCCTTTGCCTAACAACGGACAACAAGCACGAAGCAGGCAGCAGGAACTGCCCTACATTTTGAAGAGCCCTGAAAGAGGCCAGGAATAAGGCTTAAGCATGATCAAAATAATGCAAAAAGGCCTTGAGTTGGAAGACAGGCTCATGTGGACCCACGCTGCGCTGGGTACTTTTTACCTATCAGCAAGGGAAATAATTAAGCTTAAAGTGGTGCTGGATAAGTAGGCGGCCGACTATGAAACGCTAGACAAGGTGCTGGTTCTCAGGGACCCCGAGTCCTTTTCAGGACTTGAGAGCATCAGCACGTCTAGCAAATGGTGGCAAGTTAGCTCGTTACTGCTGTGAGACGCGATGGTCCCTCTGGTGGCTCCACCCTGAAGTAATGCTATCGCGGTTCCGGGGTGGATTAAAAGCCACGTGGCATGGGGAGGGGTGTGAGTGGGTATGGGTGGTCTAATAAAAAAAAATCCACCGAGTCCCACACTACCGCTGTATCAGCGGTGTGCCTTAATGCATTTTCCCTTTCTGCACAAAAAAAAAAAAAAAAAAACTACTACTACTACTCTACTCCTAACACTACTTCCACAATTACTACTAACACTACTACTACTACTACTACTACTACTACTACTACTACTACTACTACTACTACTACTACTACTACTACTACTACTACTACTACTACTACTACAACTACTACTACTACTACTACAACTACTACTACAACAACTACTACTACTATTACTACTACTACTACTACTACTACTACAACTACTACTACTACTACTACTTCTTTTTCTCCACTGTACGCTTAACCTCGTAGAAGTACGCACTGCTTGCAACCAGGGTTGGGTGAGGGGCTTTTAACTGACGGCATACGTTCTGTCTTACACTTTTATAAATTTCTCTATCCCTTAGTAAAATTCTATAAACACTTACATACAACAACACTATCATACTTCTGTGGCGTGGATGGTATAGACCGTTTGCGGGGTTTGGCTGTTGCCCGAGAACTTGGGCCTGAGTGAAAGTAGGAGGTGAGACTAGTGATGCCTGGGTATTTTGACTGCTGATACAGTTGAACGACCATCAGAAAAAATATGTGACAATTCTCTTGACTGCAAGCCTCATAAGCCAAAAAGACGTAGTGGGCTGACTAATCTAGGCTTTCTTTTACTGAGAAGGATACCTGGTGGCACTGTAAGGGCCTATATACGTCAGCTCGTTTTGTCAGGTTGTCTGTGCCAACGTAAAATTGTATGCCTGCCACCCATCTCACTGGGGAGTCAATATAAGAATTTGGTTGAAACAAAAAATGCAGATAATAACAAAAATTTGTTCACAAAAAAAACAGATAAAGTTTTTCTTTGCAAAATTTGCGAAAAGCTCAACATAGTTACTCGATTCCACCGAGAGTCTGCATGTTGGTTTAAATCAAGAGAAACTTCATCCTATTATAATAAAGAGAATATAAATTAAATTTATTTAATGACTCTAAATAAGAATTCGAATTCAATGACCTGGCTAATAAAACTAGTAGTTCCACCATTAATTAGCGTCAAATAAGGGTTAAATGATTCAATAGATGTACTTGGAATTTACGATTCAGGATTAAACGTGTCTTTCAAAAATTGAAAATTAATAAAGTTAAAAAGTAAGAATTAAAGGCATGATACTGAACAAGCTAATTTGATGAAGATTATTGGTGTTACTTAAACAAATGGGATGATCACAGTTAGAGTAAAAAATTATGATGTAAAAGAATTGGTTAATGTGTTTGTAGTTGAAAGTAAAGATTTTAAGTGCGATTTTTTAATTAGATTAAACAAAATAAAAGAATTCAAGTCAATTCAAAATGAAAATTTCAAAATTCTACAAAAAGTAAAAATAAGTCAAAATGATAAAAAACATACTAATAAAGTTAATTTTAACAAAAATTGAAATACATTCTAGTTTAAAATATTTTCAAATACTTTGAATCACCATAAAAAAAAGAGATGACTGAATTACTGGAAAAATATAAATCAATTTTTGCAAAATACAAGTATGACTTTGGTATGGTTTCTGATAACAAAAATTAGATAGACTTACAAGTTAAAAAATATTGCAGTAAAAGACCTTAAAAGTAAACTATAGAAAATAAAATAAAAATAGAAAAACAAAAAGTTACTTCATTAAAAAAAATTTAATTGAAGAATCCAGTCGCTGCACCAGTTACTTTATCATACAAGAAAGAAGAAAGATCTTAAATCCAGGCTATGTATAGACTTTTGAAGTCTAAATAAAACAGTTATGTCTCAATCGTAGCCTTTTTCTTTAATAAGAGGTATAATAATAAAAACAAGAAACTGTAAATCTTTTTTCACTTTAGATATAAATTCAGCATTTAAATCAATACCCTTATGAATAAACGATAGGTATAAAACAGCATTTGTTACTCAAGAAAGACATTTCCCATGGACTTGTTAACCTTTTGGATTAAAAATTGCATCTGTTATTTTCAAATTTTTAAAAATATTTACAAATTATACAAATTTTATAAATTATAAAGATGAAATCATAACGTTTTCCAATACATTCACTGAGCATATTATTCATTTAAGAAAACTGTTTAAGGTAATAAAAAAAAGGTTTTCAGGATAAAATTTTCCAAATGTACGTTTGTATTAGATTTAGTAGGATATCTAGTCCACATGAAAAAAAAATTCAATTAGTCCATTAAAAGACAATTTAATATCAATAACAATTTTACCAACGACAAAAACACAAAAGAACGTCAGACAATTTTTAGAAAAGTAAACTTCCAAAATAAATACATTCATAATGCTGTCATATTTCTCGATTCTTTACATAATATACAATGAAAAGGGCACAAACTTATTTAGACCGAGATCTGCTAAGAATCGTTTAAAAAAATTAAAGAATTACTGTGCTCTAGACCTGTTCTAGAGATTTCCGATCAAAATTTGTGATCTATTAAGAAGAAGATTTTGAAAAAGTTATCAAGCTCGATATTCAAAATAGATACAGGACATAAAAAGTCATGATCTAATTTTTTCCATATTTATAAACTTGTCCCGTTTTCAATTACTGAGAATGACCCTGCTTTCCAAGAAATCCTAAGTAAAAATCCATACATAATATTATGTGAGCGAATCAAGATAACATGGATTTCACAAAAAAAACAATATTTTACCTCATTTTTTTAAGGGCAGAGGGAGCAAAGAATGTTAATATCGGTCTGTAGAGTAATATTAGGATTAGTGTCAAAAGCCTTACACAAATAACCAAGAATAGTTTGGGGACCTTTAAGGCAGATGCAAGTGTGATACTAAGAATCTTATTTAAGTAGGTGGTTGATTAAAAATAATCAGAAGGTTTAATAAACGAGAGGATTCCCTTACTGGCCAGCCTGGTAGCACACAATATTAAAGATATAATTGGTTCTTTGGTTAATGACGTAATACAATATTTTTAACTTTTTATTTTTGTTAATTCCTTTAGTATAAAAATATTGATCAAAACCACACGAGACTTACGTACGTATACTTCTTTACACAATATTTTTATCACCTTTATGTACAATATCCTTTTTCAAAAAGCATTTTGCATTTTCCTATTAGTATATTTTCAACCATGCAATATTATAGATGTACAACTTTATACTGTCGTATACTGGCACCTACTATTTACTAGTTTTTATTAACAGAACCCACTGTCCTATGTCAAAATGATTCACACTTAAACAGCTTATTTTAAATACATATTAATATATATATTTCTCTGCACGGCTCAGGACATCAATAGATAGACTTCGGACACATCAGTAATAAATGATTCAATTTTCTCTGTAACTAATTGTTGGATTATAGATATAAGTACAGTAATCTTATTATTATTTATATCTTAGTTAAAAGTGTTTCGTGTGCTAAGGTTTTTTACTGGTAATATTAGTAATAAGCTTTGTAAAAAATTTTATCTTCGTTCTTGTCTTTAAGTTGGTAAGATAAGCTGGTTTTAATACCTTCGCTCTTCTTTTGGTGAGTAGGATGACGAGAAGTAGATCAGGTGGTGGGTGAACAGCTTTAGTGATGGGAGGAGACGTTCAAAATAAAGCACGATTGGATCGTAGATGGGGTATAGGGAAAGGCGATAGCAAGATGGAATTGGGGCAGGTGCTGGTAAAAGAAAATTAAGCTACAGAGCAATGGGTACGAGGAGGACCACTTGGGCATAAACGTTCAGAAGGAGGCCTTGTGATCTAGATGCTGGTAACTGTGATGATGAATGGTACCGATGACTCTCTTCTTTTTTAGTTGCAAATTAAACTCTAATGTCTGGATGGCTTAATAAATGTGAGCTACTTATAATCTTAGCGTAAATCGAGAGGAATAAGTGTTTTTTGTCGCTGGATGGTCTTTCTTTTACTTATTATTATTATGATGTCTTAATGATTTTTTTTTCGTTTTCTCGAGAGCAGGCTTATCGAGTTATTGGAAAAAATATATACACTTCTACTACGAAAATCGAATCATGTGTCCCTTGGAACTAACCAACGCTGACTGACTTGATGCAACACTTCACCAAAAATGACAGCTGGCTCAAAAAATTTAAAAATATTTATATAGTTCTGACAAAGACTTATTATAATTTTTTTTTTTTTTTATAATCGTATCCATCTTTCCTCAGATTATAGCTAAAATTTTTTTATTAATAAATTTCCTTTACTTTTTGTTGAGATGGCTAACTGTGCCTTTCTACAAGAGGTTAGTGGTATTTTTGTTCTTTTCCATACTAAGGCTCTAGTATTTTGGTTTCTTAAAGTACAGATCCATATTTTTGATAATGACAACCATCGTAGGAATCAAAACTCTTCACAAATTTTCATTTACTTACAAAATACAATACAAAAATTACTGTGTACTTAACTGCAAGATTTACTGCAATATTTTAAATTTTTTATTTGAACCTTTTTTTTTTGCCTACACTTGGTCATCGTTTTTGTCGTCAACATTATTATCACTTCAAAGGTAACTACTAGTATAAGCAGTATTAGGTCCATCAACGAAATCCAAACTGGAAAGAATTACAACAAGAGACATGAGCGTGGCAAAACTTTTTTTATTTAACATAGATTCTGGTTTATTCTAGTAAAAATATGCTTGAAAATTTTTACACATACAGTATAATACTGTATGATATTGAAAAACGTATTCTTAGTAATGTCGTCATTAGGATCTATAAGGATAGTATTGTAATTTTACAAAAAGTTTTCCATTGCTGATATTTCTATGATGTAAAAGACTAGCATTAGCAGCAGCCTAATTTTTTATCATTTTCTAAAAGCCTAAAGAACATAACAAAGCCTTGATAATTGATAAAATATTTTGACAGTCCAAACATGTTTAGAAATTTTTAGCAAAAAAAAAAAGCTTTTACAACTTCCAATTGTGAAAACCTGTAAAAATAGGCTTCTTCTCAGCAAGAACATTAAAGAAACAAAATTCTTTTTTGTCTGATGCAATTATGTAATGCACAAGCCACTTAAATTAGGTTAATGTGAGCTTATACTTTTTAAAATTTTAATAACTAGTACGTTGTATAATAACATTTTTATTAGCTGTTGATCTTGTGAGAATAAACTTATTTTTTCCATTAACCAGATCTCCACGATGATTTTTGGTATAACCAAATATAATATTTAAAGGTACAGGCACTTTAAAATAAAAATTATCATCGGGAATATATTTTTTCTGATCAAGTTCACTTAACCAGCGTTCTTAAACATTTAACATTACTAAGAAATAATGATATTTATAACTTTGTTATAAATTAATTGATGTTTTAGTTAGAATCAATTTTAGTTTGGCATTAACCATACGTTCGTGATAATTCTTAGTGGAACCAAATATCATTTTTAAAGGTATTGGTGCTTTTAAATATAAATGATCATTGGTAATAGATTTTTACTAGTTAACTAACCAGCATTTTTAAGCATTCAACTCTACTGTAAGAAAAAGATATTTATTACTTTACTAAAGTTTTCAATCCAACACCTTTACGCGTGCCAGTTTCTATTCTATTTAGCTTATATTGTTCCTTTGAAGTAGATAGAAAATGGCATTATTGGCTACTTTTTCCCCTTAAAAAAACATTATCTTTAGTTGGTATGCCCAGAAACACGTAGGGAAATCAAAGAGGGTAAGAGACATGATTTTTTATGTTGAATTGAGATGCAAATTTTATCACTGCTATTAGACACAAATGCAATGCAAGGTTGATGTGCATAAATTTTGTAGTGCGCAACTGGCTCATTAAATATGATACCCGACCAATTCTTGACAACCTCTTTTAACACGATTCTTTTTTGTTTACAGTCAGCAAAAAGAATTTCAAATTAGTCTTATAACTTTGTGTAATTTTTTACCATGTAAATAAGCAGTTTTCTTTTTCTTTGCTTATTTTTACTTATAACCTCATCCAACTTAATTATTTGAGTACCTCATGCCCACTTCAGTTAAGTTGTTTTCATAGCCGTATGTAGAAGACTTCTCCATGAAAATTATTCAAGTTGTCTTTCTAATCTTTCATGTGGACACTTTGCAATGGAACTTTGATAATCTTGTATCCTGGTGATACAGCAAAGAAAAATGTATAGATTCTATAAGCTTTTTCTCCATCACTCCAAGCTTTACTAGTAATATTACGGTCAACTCTTAATGTGCTAAGTTTGATCATAGCAACAAGTTAATCTGAGTTGTAAGTACAGATATATCTACTTCTTTATTTAGTAAAATCCAAAAGTAGTCTTACAGAATTTTCTTGTCTAGAGTCAATAGTATGACTACACATTTCTTCACTGCAAATAGTATATTTGTTTAATTTAATGCTAATATCTTTCTTGTAAGGTTGTTATATATCTATTAGAAATAGCCTTCTATTTTACATTTTGTAGCTACTGAGTGTAAAAAGAATCCTTTATAACCCTTATCAATAATTCAAATTAAATTAAAGTTGAGGAGTACTTCTAAGCCAAAAACATAATTATGTGCTGCAGAAAACTTCAAAAGTTGTAAATACTGTGGTCCAAAAATAGATAATGTTCCTCAAACACTTATTTTTAATAATTATTTTATGACAGTCTGCCAATCACAAATTTTTCTCGAGTATTGGGATACGTTTATACAGGGTGATTATGAAGTTTTTTCCAAAAAAAAACAAAGCAATGATGGCTGCAGTTGAATGTACTAAAATTTAAGTTCATCATATAGTCCTATTGGGCACTGTTAACACCAAGATATAGCATTAGATTAATCGCTGGCTGTAGGTCACCAACACTGTCAAAATACGTCACATTATTGCCTCGCTTTATCTAGGCAACCCAGACAGTAGGAGGACCCAAGTTATGATTAAGATTAACTATTGGTAATTCAGAGAAAAGTGGTTGATTAGCAGGAAAAACCGTATAGTCACCTGAAAGCGACTAAATGGGAGCAAGTCAATGGTATGCTAAAGCATGATATGTAGAAAAATTCCGTCTTGCACGGCGAATACAAGTGGTTGCCATTCATCTGAAGTAACGCACATCTCAATAATACAATAAAATGCGTTGGACGATAGCTATAAGATAAAAGGATAAGTCAGCTGCTGATAAACATGACATGTTCAGAAAAAGTTATCATCAAGAACAATGAGGATTAGAAAACAACTGAAATATGAAATGGAACACGAAGTGCGGTAAAGTGATACTAAGCACGTATTTAAAAAAGTATACAGACCTAACTGGTTAACTCAGTAATTTGCTACAGCATAAGTAGCTCTAACCAATTATTTAAAAACCATTTAAAAAATTATTAAAATTAGCCAATTCGTAGAGAATGCTTTAAGAAAGAACTGCAGAAAGCCAATTATCCTGACAATTATTTTGTTAAATAAATTGTTTGTTGACACAAAAATAAGATATTCTTTTAGTTGTAAGGCTTTGATGAAACCCCAAACATTTGAATAAATCATAACGAATAGCTGAAATGGTGTGTCCTTGGAAGACTTTTCTAACTTAACAGTTGTGAGAGAAAATATGTATAAGACTTAATATTGTCATTAGAGGTAATTAACTATGTTTACGAATTTTTTTAATCTTTTACTATATGTGCAAATGTTATACCTTACATTAGATACATGAAAATACATAAAAACACTAAACATTTTCTAGATCATGTCATTCGTTTTCCTTTCGTCTAATAAGTATCACAAATCTAACTTTTTCTTGTATATGTACAATTAAGTATTAGTCAGCTGAAAAAAATCAACTCTATTACTATTTAAGTAAACTTAAAGATTTTTTTCTATAAATAGATCCTAACAAAGTATTAAATAATAGTTTATTATTAACACGATCCTCAGATAATTAATTAAGTACAAATACCTGGAAGGGATCGCCTAGGACTGCGTTAGACTTGGTGTTTAATATAGCATTAGCTTTTTTCAGCTTTCTCACTACATAAGTTTACCCCTTGATAAATTTTCTTTGTTCGAAACAATCTTATACAGCTCAGTTAATTAGGGGCTGCTGAATTAGCAATCACATACGTAAGAAAATTAAATGAGTTCTGAAAATAGTTAGAATATATAACAATAAGAGAGCACGTCACACATTCTTGTATCACAGCTATGCTGTCCAAAGTAATTCTTTACTACTGTAGAATTTTTTCAACACTAAGTTGTCAATGCTTTTAACTGCTTACTACATATGTGACTAAGCTCTGCTAGTTATGCTGCTGATGATATAGAATTTTCCCCAGTGAGGAACTCCTTCTATCTACATGGGCTGCTAGAAAGCTGAACTTTTCTACGCACTCTTCAGCTCTTTGTTTTCTTTTTTTTTTTAAATTTAATAATGTTTCTGTGGCTGCATATCAGTAGTGTTAGAAAAATACATTATTTAACTTTTTATGAACTTAAAGCAATTTTATTTCAATTCTTAGTGTAGAGCTTACAATAACAGGATCTTGTAATAGTTAACTCTCAATTAATATTCATAATTTGGTCACCTAAGCACTTGTTCAGTCTGTGAAGCTGGTAGTTGCTTTTCTGACGTCACTGCTGACTCTTCTAACCCATACTTTACCTTTCGCTTTTTTACTCATATATGTATTTGTAACGAGAATGCTATACGTCTAACTTTTAAAGTTAACAAATTGTAACATAATTTTTTTATTGCTTTTATCTTTAATGATCTCAACATTCTTCTCGTTATTAATTACCATTAAAAATTAGTTATTTTCTGGGTGATCTAAAGTGGTCAATTCTTTATCAGACTTGACCATTTTTCAAATGTCATGGCTTTTAATCTGATAAATCAAGCTGTATAAGTCAGTGTGTAAGAGCTTACAACTATTTTTGAGTTAACAGAGCTTACAGCAATAGCAAAAGCGATGAACAACTATCTAACATAAGTTTAAGACACTACGCTTTAAGAAAATTAACTTTTTTATTAACACCTATCTAGATTTAAGCTGTATGGCTAAGTAATTTTTATCAAAAAGATCACAGCAATGCAAAGCATTTATCCCAATGATTAAAAAGTTTGACATTGATATATTTGATCTTATTTTCCATTGTTTCTCCTTAAATATCATCATTTAATAACTTAAAAAGCATAATTGAAACTTAGTCTTAGACTTCTTTCTCTTGCTGCTACAAAGATAAATATATGTTCCAAGCAATGGACTTTAGTAGCGTTTCGGGGCTCAACAAATTTTTGTCAGTCGTAATCCATGGCTTATGGTTTGCTTTAGGGCTATAGTGGAATACGTACTAATGCTTATTATTTAATGTTGTTAATAATTAAGGCAGCTTTATACCTGGCGCTCAATTGTCTTTGGCACAAAATGGCAAGTCCTTATAGGAATCATGGAGATTTTCAGGAAAATTACCATATACTTGCAAAACATTACCGTAAGCATTTTCGTTGCTAATATTATTAAAATCATGAGGCTGTTGCTCAACATATCCAACCAACTAATATCCTTTATAAAAATTCATTAACATCAAAACCCGTTAGATATCTTAACGTTTAATATTTTTTAATACTTTTTATATAATAATCATTGGCTTTGGCATATCTGTTCCAGCAATGGCTTATTAAACCTTGTATGCTTTTTTTAACAAAAATAAGCATATTTATGTCAGTATTGACTTCTAGTGATGTCTGGAAAAAATAATTTATTTGTTGCTAAATACCAATTGACATTATATTTTTATTCGTAAAGCTTACTTTTGATATTTTTGATATTGCATCCTAAGTAAAGCATGGAGTAAGACAGTACACGAAATTCCATGAAAGAACCTCAAAGGAAACTATTTGAATTTTTTTTTTGATACGTCTGTTGATGAAAGTACATTAGTTTTAAAGTTGAAATCTAAATATTGTTTAACTTAATATCATCTTGACTAAAAACATTTTCTGGAGCATGATACTTCCTTATGGATGATCTTAACTTATTAAGTGATGATGAAAAAATCTGTAGGAGTCAATGAAGCCCACGTTTGTATGTGTGCTTTTCACTTATTTTATGAAATAATTATTTTTTCTTTGCTTACAGTATGACGTAAGCTTTTCGAAGAAAGGGAGTGACAAGTTTATGTATAAATAAAAAGGCATCATTATTACTAAGATAATAGAGAGCTATTGGTACTGCTCACGAGACTTGTTCTTTGACATTAAATCACATACATGGTGGGCTGCGCCATAATATCTGAGTAAAAAACGAGCTTTTGTTCCATGAAAAAAATTTTCTCAGTTAAAACATATAAATAAAATGCTCACTCGTCAGTCCAATGAAAATAATTCTGAGCTTTTATTAATTTTGAATATACTTTTTAAATATATGGTTTGCGTTAGCATTAAAAAATCAAAGTCCTTCTCTGCAGATAATGATCCATTGACACTAAATTGTTGTACATGCCTTATTAATTTAAGGCGAGAGCTTGCATTTCTTTTATAAGCCAGATAGCTATACTTTTTCGGCTTTACTTTGTCTTTCTCTAGAAAATGTGACGTAATATAGCTTCTTAAAAACTGCACTTTTCAGAATATTCAACATTTTATGCTTTATAGTGTTCTACTACTTGCTTGCAATTACGTATAGTTTTCAATATACAATCAAAGTCTACGTATAATGTTAATAGTATATGATTTGCATTTATCTGATTATCAACTTATAGAGTCTTATTTATACACGTCTGCAAGATCATTTCACATTTATTGACTTCAGCAGACTCTACTGTAAGTGTTATACCATTCTCGTTGCAAATGCTCATTGCAAAGTAATAGAGACAGTGGAAAAAAAACAAAAGATAACAGAGATAGGGGGAACAAAAATAGCTGGGTCTAGCTAAACGGCACTAAATGGGTATGCAACCAAACAATTGCTAAAGACACCAAAATCTGAATGCCAAAATAAAACCGTAACAATAACATTTAATAAATAACTTATATAAAATCAATGCTAAAGAAATCAGTTAGTCGATTTCAAGAAAAGTTCCTAACTAACATTATGAAAAAAGATATTAAAAGAAAATAGAGCATAAGAAAAAAGACACTAAATATAAGTGTTCAGGATTTACTATATCTATAAATTTTATAAGGGTAACTAATATATGTACAAGCGTAAAGTGTAATAGATAAGAGTAGGGAGAGAATGAATGTGGTACTGCGATCAGTGTATACAGTCAGTCGCTAGTTGATAACAGTAACGTGTGGTTCTGTTTGAGTAGTCCGACTCCAGCTGGCGTATGCCAGTTGTTTGTGTGAGTCAGGCAGTTAGCTGTGTGAGCGTGAATCGCTGTAAAGATACCTTACGTGTACTTACCTTATGAAGTATACTATTATAAAGTTACAAATTTAATAAATATTAAATATTAATTTAATAAAATTCTAAAACTAACGTGCAGTTCTTTATACCTTTTTTTTGTCTGATTTTATTATTCTATATTATAAAAATAATTATTATATTAAAAAGCTTAATTTAACAAATCAGAAGTGGGATAAATATATAAGATAAAACAGACAAAGACGATACACGGTGTAGATTGAAATTTAAATCAAGAGAAAAGGAACGCTGTAGATTTTAATGAGTGATATCGATGAGTTTGAGGACTTTATTGAAAATCGATTGACAGACGTTATAAAAAAAGGCAGCAAAATAAACGAGAAAGAAGCAGAGTTAGCGATAGCAGAAATTGAGAGGCAGAAAAGAAAACGAGAAGAAGAAAGACAGCAACACGAAATTGACATAGGAAGACTTATGTCGAAAGTGCAAGATTTAGAAAATGCTTTGAGTTTAGCCAGTACAGCTAAAAATACAGCAGACCCAGAAGAAGCATCAGGTATAAAAACAATTTTGGTTTCGTTGGGAGAAATTATGAAAAGGCAAACTAATGTAATCGAACAAGTGCAACGAGAAAATGGTGGTAATCAACAGGGACAAGCATTGTCTCTATCAAACGCACAAGACGCCATAAGTGAATTTTTTGGAACGGAAGGGCCCGAGCAATCTAGAGCATGGATAACCGAATTAATGAATTTAAAAATTTTGCACGGTTGGTCAGATGCTATAGCTTTTAGCATTGCATAAGCACGCTTAAAAGATGGAGGAAGGAAATGGTTAATGGCTAAAGTTGACACTATTTTAACTCTCCAAGAATTTGAACGAAGTTTCATTTCTACCTTTACGTATGCGCGTACACATAGTGAAAAATTAAAGGACATGGTTGAACGTGTGCAAAATCCACGTGAAAATTTACAAAGTTATTTGTTGGATAAAGTCTGGCGGTGTAACGGACTAAATTTTTCAGTAAAGGAAATCGGAGAAAAAATCGCCACGAGAATTTACTCGAGGGAGTTGTCTCAATATTTACTTCGGAGAAATTATACTACTACCGACGAAATGATTAAAGATTTGATAAAGGTAGAAAAGATTTATGAAAGTCGTCGAGAACAAGCGTTTGAACGTCGTAATATAAACAAGAAAGAAAATCAAGCAGCTCTACCTTGGCATGGAAAAACACCGAATTCCGAGAAATCATCAACAGAGGCAGAAAAGTCTACTAAGGCACAGGGTGCGAAGAGGACATCGGAGCATCGAGGTGATATAACATGTTATAATTGCGGTCAAGCGGGACATCTAAAGCGTGATTGTCAACAACCGAAACGAGAGGTAATTTGTTATAAGTGTAAACAAAGCGGACACGTTCCGTCTTGTTGTTCTAAGAATAATGGTGTTAAAATCGAGGAAATTAATATGGTTTTAAATAAAGGCAATGATCAAACAGAGGGAAAATTTATTCGCGAAATACAAGTTGGCTCCCACGTGTATACCGCTTTATTAGATTCTGGGTCATCGGTCTGTACAATAAAAAATTATATCGTCGAATTGGAGCAATTTCAAGTAAATAATAATAAAATTATTTTAACCGGTTTTGGGGATTATAATGTAGAATCTCGTGGTGCTATATACGAATTTATAAAATTAAAAGATTTAAAAGAACGTAAATTGCAATTATTAATTGTACCTGATTTTGCGCAAAAATACGATATAATTTTAGGTCGACCGTTAACTGAAGCATTAGATTTAGGGTATATTCGAAGGGGTTATGACTTAACATTTTTCGAAGTTGAACCAAATGAGTATCAAGATAAGTCGCGTGGTACAAAAGTACAATCAGTAAATGATATCACCATTAATTCGGGAGAAATAAATTGTATTGAAATTAATTATAATAATCAAGAGTTGAGTATGCCTGTAATAAATGAAGGAAATAAAAATTGTATAATTAAAGCAGGTCAAAATATAGGAGAATCTATATTAGGTATTGAGACAATAGAAAATACGGAAAAACGTGAAAATCAAATTTTGTTAGATGAAATCATTGTTGACGAAAGTATAAATAATGAACAAAAAAACGAATTATTGCAAATATTAAATGATAATCGTGAATGTATAGCTAATAATATATGCGAAATTGGAAAGACAGACAAAATAACGATGAAAATTGAATTAGAAAAAGAAATAACAATAAATTCAAAACCTTACAAATTAAATGCTCGTGATCGAGATGATTTGGACAAGATAGTTAACGAATACAAAAGAGAAGGTATTGTTACTGATACTGATTCCGCATATATTAGTCCGGCATTTGTAGTGCGAAAAAAGGATGGGACGGCTCGCATGGTGGTTGACTATAGGAGATTGAATAAAGCTACCAAGCCAGTTCCTCATCCAATACCTAATTTTGATGATCTTTTAGAAGAATTAAATAACGCCAATATATTCATTACATTAGATTTAGCGTGTGGTTATCTCCAAATGCCACTGGAGAACGAGTCAAAGAAATATACGGGGTTTTCCACTGAAACACAAACAGGGCAGTTTGAACGAGCAATGTTTGGACTCGCAAACGCACCTCGTTATTTTGCAAAATTGATGCAGCGAGTTTTGGGTGATGCTCGTCGCGAAGGCATAGTGTTTCATTTCTTTGATGATATATTTATTTATGCTAACAATTGGAAAGCGCTGATGAATAATTTGATTAAAATTTTGGAATTGTTAAAGGATGCCAAATTAACATTAAATTTACCCAAATGTCGTTTCGGAATGTGTCAGATAGAGTATTTAGGGTATATTATAGGAGAAGGTAAAATTTTACCGGGAGAAAGGAAAATTGTTGCGATTGGGAATTTTCCGACACCAACAAATAAACACGAGCTGAGACGATTTATTGGATTGGGAAGCTTCTTTCGCCGGTTTATTGTGAATTTCGCAGCTATTATAAAGCCTTTGACTATTCTATTGAAGAATGGTAATGAATTTAAATGGGAAAATGCCCAAGAAAAAGCTTTCCAAGAAATAAAGTCAAAACTTGTGTCGAAACCGATTTTGAAATTGTATAACGCGAAAGCTCACCGGACTGAACTACACACAGACGCTTCTGCTATGGGGTTAGGTGCCATGTTGTTACAAGCAGATGAAAATAAAGATCTACAATTGGTTTATGCTGTTAGTAAAACAACTTCAGAAGTTGAATCAAAATATCATTCAAGTAAGTTGGAATTAATGGCAGTAGCATGGGCGTTGAAGCGTCTACGACCCTTTTTAATCGGTCTAAAATTTACAATTTATACTGATTGTCAAAGCCTAATACATTTAAATGCTTGGAAAACAAACAATGCTCAAGTGGCCAGGTGGATCAGTGAAATATCGGAATTCGATTTTGAATTAAAGCATAAAAGTGGAGAGAAAATGAAACATGTTGATGCTTTATCACGTGCTCCAGTGATCAGTAAAAATAAAGAAATTAATATTATAACAAATGAACAATTACAAGAAGACGAATTGATGATATTTTAAAGATCTGATCTAAAAATTAAACAAATCATTTAAATTTTGCAAAAAAAAGAAGGTTGTGAAAAAGAGGAGAAATCGGAGGCTAAAAATTATTTATTACGAAATGGTATATTATACAAAAAAATAAAGCGAAATGACAAACAACTTGAACTTTATGTAGTACCCAAAGCTATGAGAAAATCTTTAGTTATTAAGTATCATGATTTAAAAAGTCATTTTGGTTTAGATAAAACTGTAGAGTGAATTAATAAATATTTTTATTTTCCGGGTATGCGAAACTATGTAAGATATCATATAAACAATTGTCTTGAATGTATCTTAACGAAACATAAAACAGGCAGACAGGAAGGTGAATTACATCCAATACCTCCAGGGCGTAAGCCATTTGAATTGATTCATATTGATCATCTAGGACCTTTTCCTACCACTCCGCGTAAAAATACTTATGTACTAGGCTTCATTGTTACGTTAACAAAGTTTGTTATATTAAAACCTGTAAAGACTGTTCAGTCTAGTGCAACGATCAAACAGCTTGAAAATGTGATTGAAAATTTTGGAGCACCAACACGAATTGTTTCCGACAGAGGAACTTCGTTTACGTCTCACAGTTTTCAAGAATTTTGCGATAAAAATGCTATTAAACATACATTGACCTCTAGCAGACATCCACAAGCAAATGGTTTAATTGAGCGCGTTAATCAAACAATTCTACCTGCTATGAAAATTGCAGCAATAGAACAAGGAGATAATAATTGGGATAAGAATTTAATTAAACTCGAACAAGACCTAAATTCAAGTGTATGTCCTGCTACAGGAACAACACCTTATAAAGCGCTAATGGGTTATCTACCACGTTTCGATAATGTTAATTTTCGAAAAATTACTGAAAAGAGCGAGTTATATACACCGGTGAACGAAATTCAAAAACATATACGCGAAAAGATTGAAATTGAACAGGCGAGGTATAAGGAAAGGTTTGATGTTAACAGACGTAAAAATGTAAAATATAAATTGGGAGATATCGTATTCATGAAGAAGAATCCAATAGCGACTAGATACTCAACAAAACTTCAGCCGGCATACACAGGTCCTTTAGTTATACCTGGCATTGAGCCAAGTGATGTTTATAGAGTAAAAAAATTAAATGAAATTGGCGATCGTGGGTTTGAGATGACTGCTTGCGTTAGTCAGCTGAAGATTTGGAAGGGTTCTAATTCTGATATACAAAAAAATAATTAGTATTCAGAGAGCAAAAGTGAAAACTGCAATAATTTATGTAACACTTAACTCGATAAAAAAAAAAATAAAACCATTACGCTCAAGAAAAATATTATTAAAGATAGTGTACATCGAAATGAGCGACCTAAAAGAATTATACGTCCGCCCGTACGGTATGGTGATAATGTTTAAATTTTTTTTTTTCTTTTCTCAATAATAATTATTTTTTATACTATGTATTCAATTGCAAAAATTTGATAGTTAAATGTTTGGGGACCAAACGTATATAGGATGGCACATAGTGAAAAATTAAAGGACATGGTTAAACGTGTGCAAAATCCACGTGAAAATTTACAAAGTTATTTGTTGGATAAAGTCTGGCGGTGTAACGGACTAAATTTTTCAGNTTTAATTAAACTCGAACAAGACCTAAATTCAAGTGTATGTCCTGCTACAGGAACAACACCTTATAAAGCGCTAATGGGTTATCTACCACGTTTCGATGATGTTAATTTTCGAAAAATTACTGGAAAGAGCGAGTTATATACACCGGCGAACGAAATTCAAAAACATATACGCGAAAAGATTGAAATTGAACAGGCTAGGTATAAGGAAAGGTTTGATGTTAACAGACATCATCAACAGAGGCAGAAAAGTCTACTAAGGCACAGGGTGCGAAGAGGACATCGGAGCATCGAGGTGATATAACATGTTATAATTGGGGTGAAGCGGGACATCTAAAGCGTGATTGTCAACAACCGAAACGAGAGGTAATTTGTTATAAGTGTAAACAAAGCGGACACGTTCCGTCTTGTTGTTCTAAGAATAATGGTGTTAAAATCGAGGAAATTAATATGGTTTTAAATAAAGGCAATGATCAAACAGAGGGAAAATTTATTCGCGAAATACAAGTTGGCTCCCACGTGTATACCGCTTTATTAGATTCTGGGTCATCGGTCTGTACAATAAAAAATTATATCGTCGAATTGGAGCAATTTCAAGTAAATAATAATAAAATTATTTTAACCGGTTTTGGGGATTATAATGTAGAATCTCGTGGTGCTATATACGAATTTATAAAATTAAAAGATTAAAAAGAACGTAAATTGCAATTATTAATTGTACCTGATTTTGCGCAAAAATACGATATAATTTTAGGTCGACCGTTAACTGAAGCATTAGATTTAGGGTATATTCGAAGGGGTTATGACTTAACATTTTTCGAAGTTGAACCAAATGAGTATCAAGATAAGTCGCGTGGTACAAAAGTACAATCAGTAAATGATATCACCATTAATTCGGGAGAAATAAATTGTATTGAAATTAATTATAATAATCAAGAGTTGAGTATGCCTGTAATAAATGAAGGAAATAAAAATTGTATAATTAAAGCAGGTCAAAATATAGGAGAATCTATATTAGGTATTGAGACAATAGAAAATACGGAAAAACGTGAAAATCAAATTTTGTTAGATGAAATCATTGTTGACGAAAGTATAAATAATGAACAAAAAAACGAATTATTGCAAATATTAAATGATAATCGTGAATGTATAGCTAATAATATATGCGAAATTGGAAAGACAGACAAAATAACGATGAAAATTGAATTAGAAAAAGAAATAACAATAAATTCAAAACCTTACAAATTAAATGCTCGTGATCGAGATGATTTGGACAAGATAGTTAACGAATACAAAAGAGAAGGTATTGTTACTGATACTGATTCCGCATTTATTAGTCCGGCATTTGTAGTGCGAAAAAAAGATGGGACGGCTCGCATGGTGGTTGACTATAGGAGATTGAATAAAGCTACCAAGCCAGTTCCTCATCCAATACCTAATTTTGATGATCTTTTAGAAGAATTAAATAACGCCAATATATTCATTACATTAGATTTAGCGTGTGGTTATCTCCAAATGCCACTGGAGAACGAGTCAAAGAAATATACGGGGTTTTCCACTGAAACACAAACAGGGCAGTTTGAACGAGCAATGTTTGGACTCGCAAACGCACCTCGTTATTTTGCAAAATTGATGCAGCGAGTTTTGGGTGATGCTCGTCGCGAAGGCATAGTGTTTCATTTCTTTGATGACATATTTATTTATGCAAACAATTGGAAAGCGCTGATGAATAATTTGATTAAAATTTTGGAATTGTTAAAGGATGCCAAATTAACATTAAATTTACCCAAATGTCGTTTCGGAATGTGTCAGATAGAGTATTTAGGGTATATTATAGGAGAAGGTAAAATTTTACCGGGAGAAAGGAAAATTGTTGCGATTGGGAATTTTCCGACACCAACAAATAAACACGAGCTGAGACGATTTATTGGATTGGGAAGCTTCTTTCGCCGGTTTATTGTGAATTTCGCAGCTATTATAAAGCCTTTGACTATTCTATTGAAGAATGGTAATGAATTTAAATGGGAAAATGCCCAAGAAAAAGCTTTCCAAGAAATAAAGTCAAAACTTGTGTCGAAACCGATTTTGAAATTGTATAACGCGAAAACTCACCAGACTGAACTACACACAGACGCTTCTGCTATGGGGTTAGGTGCCATGTTGTTACAAGCAGATGAAAATAAAGATCTACAATTGGTTTATGCTGTTAGTAAAACAACTTCAGAAGTTGAATCAAAATATCATTCAAGTAAGTTGGAATTAATGGCAGTAGCATGGGCGTTGAAGCGTCTACGACCCTTTATAATCGGTCTAAAATTTACAATTTATACTGATTGTCAAAGCCTAATACATTTAAATGCTTGGAAAACAAACAATGCTCAAGTGGCCAGGTGGATCAGTGAAATATCGGAATTCGATTTTGAATTAAAGCATAAAAGTGGAGAGAAAATGAAACATGTTGATGCTTTATCACGTGCTCCAGTGATCAGTAAAAATAAAGAAATTAATATTATAACAAATGAACAATTACAAGAAGACGAATTGATGATATTTCAAAGATCTGATCTAAAAATTAAACAAATCATTTAAATTTTGCAAAAAAAAGAAGGTTGTGAAAAAGAGGAGAAATCGGAGGCTAAAAATTATTTATTACGAAATGGTATATTATACAAAAAAATAAAGCGAAATGACAAACAACTTGAACTTTATGTAGTACCCAAAGCTATGAGAAAATCTTTAGTTATTAAGTATCATGATTTAAAAAGTCATTTTGGTTTAGATAAAACTGTAGAGTGAATTAATAAATATTTTTATTTTCCGGGTATGCGAAACTATGTAAGATATCATATAAACAATTGTCTTGAATGTATCTTAACGAAACATAAAACAGGCAGACAGGAAGGTGAATTACATCCAATACCTCCAGGGCGTAAGCCATTTGAATTGATTCATATTGATCATCTAGGACCTTTTCCTACCACTCCGCGTAAAAATACTTATGTACTAGGCATCATTGATACGTTAACAAAGTTTGTTATATTAAAACCTGTAAAGACTGTTCAGTCTAGTGCAACGATCAAACAGCTTGAAAATGTGATTGAAAATTTTGGAGCACCAACACGAATTGTTTCCGACAGAGGAACTTCGTTTACGTCTCACAGTTTTCAAGAATTTTGCGATAAAAATGCTATTAAACATACATTGACCTCTAGCAGACATCCACAAGCAAATGGTTTAATTGAGCGCGTTAATCAAACAATTCTACCTGCTATGAAAATTGCAGCAATAGAACAAGGAGATAATAATTGGGATAAGAATTTAATTAAACTCGAACAAGACCTAAATTCAAGTGTATGTGCTGCTACAGGAACAACGCCTTATGAAGCGCTAATGGGTTATCTACCACGTTTCGATGATGTTAATTTTCGAAAAATTACTGAAAAGAGCGAGTTATATACACCGGTGAACGAAATTCAAAAACATATACGCGAAAAGATTGAAATTGAACAGGCGAGGTATAAGGAAAGGTTTGATGTTAACAAACGTAAAAATGTAAAATATAAATTGGGAGATATCGTATTCATGAAAAAGAATCCAATAGCGACTGGATACTCAACAAAACTTCAGCCGGCATACACAGGTCCTTTAGTTATAACTGGCATTGAGCCAAGTGATGTTTATAGAGTAAAAAAATTAAATGAAATTGGCGATCGTGGGTTTGAGACGACTGCTTGCGTTAGTCAGCTGAAGATTTGGAAGGGTTCTAATTCTGATATACAAAAAAATAATTATAATTCAGAGAGC
>NW_019379667.1:269366-281675 GCF_000648655.2 Copidosoma floridanum
TCTCTACAAATCTCTGGCCAGCTTGGCAAGCCTTGATGAGTAGAGAGATGGCTAACGTTAATGCTATGCTGCAAGATAACTTTTTGTCACTGCTCGGGGCAACCCGCCGTGGCTAGCCATGAAACCGAGTTCACATTTTGTTGAAGTACGAGACTTGTATCAAAGAGCGTGTGCCTACGAGAGGAGGAGTTAACTTGCTTGAAAATAAGCATACAGTCGCACATTTTCGTGACACGTGGAAGGGGTATACCAAATGTTGGCCTACGAGGAGAGGAGCGCAAATAGTATTCATAGCTCTATACTTAGCTAAGCACACTGATAAAGCAAGCAACGATACGAGTTTTTCGCTTTTCACTGCAACCGAGTATATGCTACATATATTTAAGTGACTTGCTGTCTAGCTCTTACTTAAATGTTATGTATTATCACTAATTAATTGAATCGTGAAACTAAAGGCTTTTAATCATATGCACAGAATTTAATTTAAAAATCACTTTTTTTTAATTTTTTTCGTTTGTTAATACTTATATTCAAATCCAGTAATATTTAAAAAAAATATTCTGCGATTTTTTAAAGAATGGCAGCTTAGCTGTAACCATCTTTTGTTATTTTTCCTTTATATTTAGAAACGGAACAATAAAATGCTTAAAAAAACAATTATTGCTTCTACAGAGTTTAAACAATTTTTGATTCAAGTTTTAAAAATCTTCAAAAATATAAAAAAATTGTAGGAATAATTTCTAAAAAAAGTATGCCCATAGTTTAGTTATTCGGCCACAATAAGGCACTCGAGACGGTAGCAAAAAGTAGCTTGCACCGTGACATTGCAGTCAGGAATTTCTCTACAAATCTCTGGCCAGCTTGGCAAGCCTTGATGAGTAGAGAGATGGCTAACGTTAATGCTATGCTGCAAGATAACTTTTTGTCACTGCTCGGGGCAACCCGCCGTGGCTAGCCATGAAACCGAGTTCACATTTTGTTGAAGTACGAGACTTGTATCAAAGAGCGTGTGCCTACGAGAGGAGGAGTTAACTTGCTTGAAAATAAGCATACAGTCGCACATTTTCGTGACACGTGGAAGGGGTATACCAAATGTTGGCCTACGAGGAGAGGAGCGCAAATAGTATTCATAGCTCTATACTTAGCTAAGCACACTGATAAAGCAAGCAACGATACGAGTTTTTCGCTTTTCACTGCAACCGAGTATATGCTACATATATTTAAGTGACTTGCTGTCTAGCTCTTACTTAAATGTTATGTATTATCACTAATTAATTGAATCGTGAAACTAAAGTATATTTATTTTATTTTTATAGATGAGCAACGTTCGTTAGATTTATAATAATTACAATTATTGCAATGACGAGTGCTGAGGTAATACCCGAATTCTATTTATCAAACTTCAACCCAGGAATTTCTTTTGAACAGGTACAAGATATGAGGATGATAAGCAAATTTCGGTCCAAAGTGTTTCACACAGACACTGAGCATTTCGAAGAAGCTTACAACAACCTCATCCACATTTTTTCAAATCTCATCACCACTCTTCTAGAAAGAAACATCCATAATGACACCTTGTCTTACACAATAGAAGAATTAGCAATCAAAATTTAAGAACAATACAACCTTAACTCTATATTCTACAGATTATTAACATTGAATTAAATGAGCAACGCAATAACTCATTCTAAAAAAATTAGAACTTTCAAACATATATACAGCACTAAACAGCACTAAGCCAAAGGGAGAAAGTAGTTACAAAACGACTGGAAAACTAGCTAATCTTACTGAATTTAAGAAGAGTACAAGCACCTTCACTGAGGTACAAGCGTGAGCAGACGTCTTGTTAGATGAAACCTACCACATCTTTGTCATCTTTAAAAAGCTCGTGGAAAAAATTATTAACCCAACACAACAAAAGAAGTTTATATTTTAAGTAAGATTAATACAGTGTGTTCGTTATTTAATTGACACCATTTCTCAACAAGAAATGCTAATTTCATAATTCAGAAGCAATAAATACTTAATCCTTATATAAATACAGTTAACTATAACTTTATTAAATCCATGGGGAAATCATGATGAAATTCATACTTTCACTCGTACGAATAATAAATTATAAGCTATTTCAATGCATATTATTTAAAAAAACAAATTTCCAGTATTTCAAAAAACGTATAGCCACAATATCACAATTGCAGCTCGCATAATACTTACAACAGATTATTCCCCACTAGTAGGTAGTCAACGTAAATACCGTTTTACTGATTAATCAGAACTGAGTAAATGTCTTTTTACCGACGTATGTTTATGAAAATCACTAGCCCGTGGCATAAAACCGAGCTCTTGTGAAATAAAATTATTCCGTAATCCTAAAAATGTTAATCTCTACAGGTGTAATATAAAAGTATTTATCGCTAGGCCGTCTTATATTATGAGAACACACAACCCCTCTTATTGGCTCTTTTCGATAGGAACTGAACTTGATATTACTTTCCTCTGCAGAGAAAAAAATATCAGTCATTATCAGTTGGATATGGCATTATGAAACCTTAATTTTGATACACCATAAAAGAAGTAGAAAAACGCTTTGAATTCAACAGCAATAGATACGTATACAGCAATATAACTATTTTACCACCCACTATGACGATATATGAACCTGAAAAATTGTTAAACTGTACTTGTACATATTCGCCACAACAACAATTTCTTGTAGTTAATTCAAAAATCCAGACGAACCTCAGTATAGCCACTACAATACTTTCGATAAGCTTAACGCTATCCCTATCAATCCTCATTATATGTTATGTAGTTTTCACTAGAACGGCTTTCGAAAAGCTAATAACAAAGCTCGAACAAACCAGCATCAGCTATACACCTGTTGGTAGCATTCACCCCGAACGTCACTGCAACTTTAAAGAGCCCACATGCACTTTAGAAAATAATTCAAACCTCACGGCCAAAAAACAGAGTAAATTTACGATGTCCCGAACTTTTCTGCTTTAGGAGTTGCGCAAACCACAGTATCCCTGTATGGTGATGGGAAACGTGTCCCAGTCATAGAAGCAGCCACAACAAAGACGGTGCACTATTTAAACGTTTGCAAAGAGAATCGAATGACTCTATGACAATAACATCAAGACCTCCGACTGCGATTGCCACCCGAGATTCCAAAGTTTATTTGAAAAATTCCAAGAAAACGGGAGTGGCCGAATTGCACACCCAATACCTTCGTCATTGAATAAAATTTTCCAGCAGTTAAGCAATTGGCCCCAAATTCGTTTAAAGATAAAACCATCTTTTTGCAGCTCCAATTAATGTAGAAGAGCAAAACTTGTCATGCCTGTCTCTTTTGTACAATATTAAAACAAGGAAATTCTAAGCGGTATTTAAACACGAGCTCAACAAAATTTTCTAATTATTTTTTGAGTCTTTAAAACTTATAGTACCTTTAAATCCTCCACTCTGAAATTTGTTATTTGTAAAGATGGCTCCAATTTCGATCATGACAAAAAGGAATCCTGACATCCAAGATCTGCGGGACGGTTGTGCTAACGCTGTTAGCATTCTGGATTTTTGTACGAACGGCCACGTTGGCTTACGCTTACGTTATTTCAAATCTTACTATCCACACATAAACGCCTAACTTATTTTTTTTAAATCCATTGAGTGTCATATCAATGGGCTTATGGACTATAATACTAATTCTGATCGCTAGATATTCGTTGGATAAATACGCGAAAACCATCGATAAACAAATACAAAAAGTGAGGATGACTTTTCCAACTAGAGGGGGTGACTCATCGCTTGTCGCATACCAACCCATACGCAACCAGCCGCACACACATGGAAGCAGGAAACCAACCATTGCAAAAAATCTGGAAATGAGAGAAATCTTATTGGAAGCAGCACTTTGCATCCTCAATATGAGGCAAATACGAACATTGGACAGCACTTGCATACTCGTATAGCTTTATTAAAGATATGGTAATAAATGTATGACTGGACAATTCAAAATTCATTTCCAAAATCACTATCAAACACAAAGCAAGGCGAGCATTCAAGGGATTCCTTAGAAACTTGAACAACAGCGTTTAGTATTGTAAGGTAAGAAAATTCATAAAATACCCCGAATAGGATCGAGCCAATACTCATGACCGAGAGCAAGCCACAATCAGCAAGGCTGGTATGACATACGCCCATTTTTTACAGCAATTTTCATTGGGAGAAGAGGGTGATGAACGTCATGTAATTTCTAAGCAATGCAAAATTTGTGCCTTAGACATTAAACCCTGGAATGATTGCTGTGCGTGTACCATGCATCATTTCCAAGGTAATGAAGATGACACCATGGCGAGAGGCCAGTTTGAGTGCTTCAATCCAGTACACCACTGGAGCTTACATTGTGATAGTAGCCGTTACTGTTAGTTCACTTTGGGCTAATTGGTCTTTAACATCGTGGTCTAGCAATATTCATCCTTTTTTTTCCTCCCATCCCATCTAAATGTCATCAATACTGCCTCTTTACTTCATTAACTTTATACCATCATAATCAACTGTAAAAATGTTCTTAAGAAATTTTACCAACAATTAAAATTAATCGCATTTTCGATAACTTTAAATATTTGCAGTGT
The DNA here is from genome assembly GCF_000648655.2 of Copidosoma floridanum. The sequence goes on from NW_019379667.1 coordinate 274,004, forward strand.
AACGACTCAATTACAATATCCTATTTGATTTTATTTATATTTCTTACACATTGATATTTTGTAAATAATAAAAAACAAGAGCTAAACAGAATCGCTGTTAAATATGTTTATAGATTTTTATTTTAGTGATTACGACTTGTACTTTGTGTGACTTCGCACTGAAAATGTTTGAGCTTACGTTGATATTAGCTGCAGTATGTACTATTTGTACGTAAAAAAATTTTTACTCTTGTAAGTCTATACTTACAGAGTATAATCGTTTGAACCGTGAAATATCCACACTTACATCAAATGCATTTTGGTTAGATAATGGACAATAAGCAGAAGTGTCATTTAAAGTTTTTGTTACATTACTAGACGGAAAATTTGTAAACGCAATCGTAGGAAACAAAGCTACATGTAGATGCAATATTTTCTTTTGCACTAATTCTCAATTCGATAAAAATATTTCAACCGATTTTCATCCCATTGATGAATCATTTATGGAGCTTGGCCTTGGTCTTCTACATGCTGAAATAAAAGCGTTTGATAATCTTACCCAAATATCGTACATACTTGCTTTGCCAACATGGGCAATTAATGCTAATATTGAAGGTAAGATATAAATTGAAAAACTCTTCTTTTCACTAGTCTGTAGCACATGCAGTGACTGTAGTTGATGTGTCTTCTTCGTGTGTAACTAAAGAAAGGATACGAGATATTACTTTCTTTAGACAATTGCAAGACGTAATTGTAACTATTAGGCCACGTTTTCTGTCCTAGTTATGTCCTAAAGGTTGTACCTTCCAAGTTTGATCAATCGTTTAAATGTAAATAACTATTATTTACTCATAGATATTCATGTAAAAACACACATATCATCGTTTTGAGTGATGAAGGTAGCATCCAAATACGATTGGGTTTTCCAAATGAAGCTTAAAATTGATTGCTAATGGATATTTTAATAAATAACTGTGTTGAAAAACTCAAATTTACAATGCTTCTTCAGAAATACAATTGTATATCCACAGTATTCTTCAATATAAATATTATTGATCATGAACGAAGTTGGCCTTTGTCAAATATAGCTATTACGTCTTGCAAAAAAGTTCATATTTTTAATTGTTAACAAAAATGAAGTTTCAAATCAGTAACCTAACTATATTTATTTTGCATAGTAACATCCATTCTATTTCAGAAAAGGCGGATGAGCGAACTCAAATTTTACGAAATAGAATTTACGAAAACCTCAAGGTTCGAGTTGACTAAGTTCTTCAAGTGCATAGTACCACTATAAACGGTAACGTTGCTCGAAAGTGCTTCGCGGAACCAGAAAAGTTTGCTGAAGTTCTTGAACTATATAAAACGCTGGTGAAAAACATTTAACTCGTAATATCATTATTTAAAAACAAGCACGCACTAGTTCTGAGCAAAATAAGTACACTGTGCATTGGAACTTATAAAAAGTATTACGAATGTTATCTCTGGGAAAAAATGAGCCCCACATTACACAAATTGCTTGCTCATAGTTGTGAGACCACGAAAAAGTTTCCTTTACCTTTAGCATGCTTTTTCAAAGAGTGTAGTGAAAGCTGGCACAAGTATTATCGCAGAAATTAGACTGCACACGCACGACAAATAAGCAGGAAGCTTAGAATTCTGAAAGTTCTCAATAGGGCAGTTTACATAACAGACCCTATCATTTAATTAGAGTTCATTGAACAAAGACAACGGCTGAAGACGAATCATAAAAACGTTCAAGACTTAAGTGGGTTTACGCGATCATAGTAAGTAAAATCACTTATGTAGTATCTACAAAGTTTTTTTTAATGTGTAAATTTTAGTGTAATATTGATTAAAATTAGAGACAGTCAACAAGTAATGGACTTCAAAAATCAATACAGGCATTATATTGTATATTACCATTGTTAAAAAATAATAATATCCTATTTCTCTATGTAAATGTAGTAATTACATCGGAAACTCTAATTACAGTTGTACTATACGCTGGGGAAAAAAAAGATTACATAATTAATTTGTCACTCTATGTGCAGTATCTTAAACTTGTTATATTTACTAAGCAAAAACAATTACTTTATTTTTTAATCAAAAGTTAGATTTAATTGTATTTATAATTAAATTTCAACTAAATGATTTTATCCTGTTTCAAACCAAGACTGCAGTTGCAATACTTTTGATTAAAATTACGTCTTGAATTGTAGAGAAGTGAATTATATGATACTTTCTTGATCACTTTGATTACAAAAGCGACGAATACTTTTCAATAAAACGTTGCTACTTAGTACATCTTATATTTTATTTTGAATGATGGCTATTATTTTGAATACCTAATGTCAAGTAAAAAACATGCTGTTTTTTCTCTTTACTATGGTATTAAAACAATATTTTAGAATTTAGTATTACTTTGTTTAATGAATTTTAAAACCCGTAATGGTGAGATAGACTGATTATTATGCNTAAAAAGTCACTTTTTTTGTCAAAATGAAGCATAATTCAAAAAAAAAAAATTACTTCCTTCAAAAAGTTTTCAGAAGTGTAAGTTGTGGCTAGGTATAATAAATAACTACTTAATAATATTAAAAAAAAAGTTAACCTATGTACTCATGTCGTATTTGGAAATTCGTTTCGTGTTTTGGAAATTCTTTTTTGTTTTTTTTTTTCAATATTATCGTTATATGCAGCAATAGATAAACAGGTTACTGTTACATGGCTTATAGCTTTAGTTACTAAGTCTTGACACGGAGGTACACTTATTTGCGTATTACGCCGGGTGCCAAAATAGGTGAGTGTATTAAACTCAAGCAAAGTGCATTACCATCCTTGATTTATCCAGTCAACGCATTCCAAACAAACTTATTGTATTGATTCTCATAATTTACGTGCTCGGGGTTTACTGTTGTGAGCTCTAGTCTTCTGTCTGTATTACACATACTTATGGCAGAATTTTAGGATACGTGCCAAATAGATTTTGAGAACTGTCAAAAGGTTTTGTTTTATCAAACGTAAGAAGAAAGAGGTATTTCCGTAGGACAGTCATGTTATGTGTGTGCTAAGTAGAACAGTTTTTATCGTGGATGTAAGTGATTAGTAAATATCGGCAAGTAAGAATTGTGTATTCTCTTAGTGCTCGTATCATACAGTTGCTGCCGATAGGTTCAACAATTATTTAAAATATCGTAGGAAACTTTAAAACGTTTACTCTCCATGCTATAAATGTTAATTGTTAAGATAAAAACGCTCACTCTTCATGCATTAAATGTTAATTGTTATCAGTCTATTAAATTCAAAGAAGTACATTTATTCTTTGATTTTCCTAATGCTAAAAGTTATAGAGCTACAATTACAAGTAAAAAAAACCTTAGCTGCGACGTTATCCTCGTAAAACATTAATTGTCATGACAATTAGTGTCGTCATAACCTTACTTGTGCACATTTGGGCTTACGGAAACGTATATAACTTAAATAAATATAAGTATACTTTAAATATTTGCAGTGTAACGACTCAATTACAATATCCTATTTGATTTTATTTATATTTCTTACACATTGATATTTTGTAAATAATAAAAAACAAGAGCTAAACAGAATCGCTGTTAAATATGTTTATAGATTTTTATTTTAGTGATTACGACTTGTACTTTGTGTGACTTCGCACTGAAAATGTTTGAGCTTACGTTGATATTAGCTGCAGTATGTACTATTTGTACGTAAAAAAATTTTTACTCTTGTAAGTCTATACTTACAGAGTATAATCGTTTGAACCGTGAAATATCCACACTTACATCAAATGCATTTTGGTTAGATAATGGACAATAAGCAGAAGTGTCATTTAAAGTTTTTGTTACATTACTAGACGGAAAATTTGTAAACGCAATCGTAGGAAACAAAGCTACATGTAGATGCAATATTTTCTTTTGCACTAATTCTCAATTCGATAAAAATATTTCAACCGATTTTCATCCCATTGATGAATCATTTATGGAGCTTGGCCTTGGTCTTCTACATGCTGAAATAAAAGCGTTTGATAATCTTACCCAAATATCGTACATACTTGCTTTGCCAACATGGGCAATTAATGCTAATATTGAAGGTAAGATATAAATTGAAAAACTCTTCTTTTCACTAGTCTGTAGCACATGCAGTGACTGTAGTTGATGTGTCTTCTTCGTGTGTAACTAAAGAAAGGATACGAGATATTACTTTCTTTAGACAATTGCAAGACGTAATTGTAACTATTAGGCCACGTTTTCTGTCCTAGTTATGTCCTAAAGGTTGTACCTTCCAAGTTTGATCAATCGTTTAAATGTAAATAACTATTATTTACTCATAGATATTCATGTAAAAACACACATATCATCGTTTTGAGTGATGAAGGTAGCATCCAAATACGATTGGGTTTTCCAAATGAAGCTTAAAATTGATTGCTAATGGATATTTTAATAAATAACTGTGTTGAAAAACTCAAATTTACAATGCTTCTTCAGAAATACAATTGTATATCCACAGTATTCTTCAATATAAATATTATTGATCATGAACGAAGTTGGCCTTTGTCAAATATAGCTATTACGTCTTGCAAAAAAGTTCATATTTTTAATTGTTAACAAAAATGAAGTTTCAAATCAGTAACCTAACTATATTTATTTTGCATAGTAACATCCATTCTATTTCAGAAAAGGCGGATGAGCGAACTCAAATTTTACGAAATAGAATTTACGAAAACCTCAAGGTTCGAGTTGACTAAGTTCTTCAAGTGCATAGTACCACTATAAACGGTAACGTTGCTCGAAAGTGCTTCGCGGAACCAGAAAAGTTTGCTGAAGTTCTTGAACTATATAAAACGCTGGTGAAAAACATTTAACTCGTAATATCATTATTTAAAAACAAGCACGCACTAGTTCTGAGCAAAATAAGTACACTGTGCATTGGAACTTATAAAAAGTATTACGAATGTTATCTCTGGGAAAAAATGAGCCCCACATTACACAAATTGCTTGCTCATAGTTGTGAGACCACGAAAAAGTTTCCTTTACCTTTAGCATGCTTTTTCAAAGAGTGTAGTGAAAGCTGGCACAAGTATTATCGCAGAAATTAGACTGCACACGCACGACAAATAAGCAGGAAGCTTAGAATTCTGAAAGTTCTCAATAGGGCAGTTTACATAACAGACCCTATCATTTAATTAGAGTTCATTGAACAAAGACAACGGCTGAAGACGAATCATAAAAACGTTCAAGACTTAAGTGGGTTTACGCGATCATAGTAAGTAAAATCACTTATGTAGTATCTACAAAGTTTTTTTTAATGTGTAAATTTTAGTGTAATATTGATTAAAATTAGAGACAGTCAACAAGTAATGGACTTCAAAAATCAATACAGGCATTATATTGTATATTACCATTGTTAAAAAATAATAATATCCTATTTCTCTATGTAAATGTAGTAATTACATCGGAAACTCTAATTACAGTTGTACTATACGCTGGGGAAAAAAAAGATTACATAATTAATTTGTCATTCTATGTGCAGTATCTTAAACTTATTATATTTACTAAGCAAAACAATTATTTTATTTTTTANCGGCCACAATAAGGCACTCGAGACGGTAGCAAAAAGTAGCTTGCACCGTGACATTGCAGTCAGGAATTTCTCTACAAATCTCTGGCCAGCTTGGCAAGTAGACATGAGTAGAGAGATGGCTAACGCTAATGCTACGATGCAAGATGACTTTTTGGCACTGTTCGGGGCAACCCACCGTGGCTAGCCATTAAACCGAGTTCACATTTTTTGAGAGTACGAGACTTGTATCAAAGAGCGTGTGCCTACGAAAGGAGGAGTTAACTTGCTTGGAAATGAGAATACAGGCGCACATTTTCGTGACACGTAAAAGGGGTATACCAAATGGTGGCCTACGAGGAGAGGAGCGCAAATAGCAACTATAGCTCTATACTTAGCTAAGCACACAGCCAAAGCAAGCAACGATACGAGTTTTTCTCTCTTCACTCCTTCTGAGTACATGCTACAAATATTTAAAATAAATGACAAATTCAATGCGTACTAACAAGAGTTATATTTAAAGTTTATAACAGAATAATGAATTGCATAAAAAAAATAAATAAGAAAAAGAACTAACAGTGATTGGAATCGAGCCCTAGATTGCAAAACGATATTACTTGTGGCATAAGCCGTACACATTTTAGCTGTACAAACTTTGAACGTTATTAAATCAGAAGTGACATATCTTTGTTGATAACCTCTAGAGCTTGGCCTGTAGTTAGTAGTGGCTATAATAAGTTAAATTGATAAATTTAATTTAAGGTACTAAAAGCAATACTACCAACCTTAAAAACAGTTTGAGTGTAATATTTCTTTAACGCACTTTCTTAAACACACCGTATTTTAATAAATTTCAGAGTACAGAACAAATTAGAAAGTAAATGCCTCAAAAGTCTGTGATTGTAATTGTAAGAATTTAATTGTATTATATATTTTTCGAATATTCAAATGGCTAGCCTCATTAAAACTTTTATACGTAATAAAATACTATAAAATAAAAAAACGTTTTTTTTATTTTATAAACATTTAATGAGAAATTTTTTTTTTTTTTTATTCTACCTTAAACACTATAGTTTTTTTTGAGGAAATATATCGAGAAAGACTTATCACACCTTACACTCATAACTTTTACTATGCTATAAACGGTTATATATCCATAAAGCTGTACCCACCATTTCCGGTCTTCTATTTAAAGGTACACATTCAGTACACCCCTTTCACGCGTCTCCAAAGTAAGTGCCTACATGCCCGATTCAACGCAAATCCGTAGGCCTACACTTGGCATACCCCCTCCTTGCTTCTCAAATAAAAAAAAGTATGCCCCTGGTTCGGTGACTGGGCTACGACGGGGCACTCAAGACGGTAGCAAAAAGTAACTCACCCGGTAACATTGCAGTTAAAAATCTTTCTACAAATCTCTGGCCAGCTTGGCAAGCAGATATGAGTAGAAAGATGGCCAACGCTAATGCTATGCTGTAAAATGACTTTTTGGCACTACTTGGGGCAAACCTCCGTGGCCAGCCGTTGAACCAGGCTCACATTTTTTGAGAGTACGAGACTTATATCAAAGAGCGTGCGCCAACGAGAAAAGGAGTTAACTCGCTTGGAAATGAGCATACAGGCGCACATTTTCGAGACACGTGGAAGGGGTATACTAAATATGTGCCTACGAGGAGAGGAGCGCAAATAGTAACTATAGCTCTATATTTAGCTAAGCACACAGCCAAAGCAAGCAACGATACGAGTTTTTCTCTTTTGACTGCAACCGAGTACATGCTACATATATTTAACTGACTTGCTCTCTAGCTCTTGCTTAAATGTTATGCATCACCACTATTAATTTAAATCGTGGAACTAAGTCTTTTTAATCATATGCACAAATCTTAATTTAAAAATCACTTTTTTTTCATTTTTTTTGTTCGTTAATACTTATATTCAAATCCAGTGATATTTTTAAAAAATATTCAGCGATTTTTTAAAGAATGGCAGCTTAGCTGTAACTATTTTTTTGTTTTTTTTTCTTTTATATTTAAAAACGGAACAATAAAATGCTTAAAAAAACAATTATTGCTTCTAAAGAGTTTAAACAATTTTTGTTTCAAGTTTTAAAAATCTT
>NW_019379667.1:284892-311117 GCF_000648655.2 Copidosoma floridanum
GTGTTTATAGTGTTTTTTATCTACAAACTTTTTAAAAAAATTAGAACGATAGTTATGTAAATAACAAGTATTGTTAAAGTAACAATTTGAACTTAATCCATCTCTTTCTATAAACTTTCATGTTGCTTTTAGGACACTTTTCTTAAAATATTTTTGAAAGTAAGTATTAACGCACGAATAAAATAACAAAAACATGATTTTTAAATTTAATACTGTGCATTTAATTATAAGCACTTTGTTCCACGATCTAATGGAATAAAATTAATAGATAACATTTAAGTAAGAGCTAGACAGCAAGTCACTTAAATATATGTAGCATATACTCGGTTGCAGTGAAAAGCGAAAAACTCGTATCGTTGCTTGCTTTATCAGTGTGCTTAGCTAAGTATAGAGCTATGAATACTATTTGCACTCCTCTCCTCGTAGGCCAACATTTGGTATACCCCTTCCACGTGTCACGAAAATGTGCGACTGTATGCTTATTTTCAAGCAAGTTAACTCCTCCTCTCGTAGGCACACGCTCTTTGATACAAGTCTCGTACTCTCAAAAAATGTGAACCTGGTTCAACGGCTGGCCACGGCGGGTCGCCCCAAGCAGTGCCAAAAAGTCATCTTGCATCATAGCATTAGCGTTAGCCATCTCTCTACTTATGTCTGCTTGCCAAGTGGACCAGCAATTTGTAGAGAGATTCCTGACTGCAATGTCATGGTGCGAGTTTCTATTTGCTACCGTCTTCAGTGCCCCATCGTGGCCAAATAACCAAACAAGGGTCATACTTTTTTAGAAATTATTCTTACAACTTTTTAATATTTTTAAAGATTTTTGAAACTTAAAACAAAAGTTGTTTAAACTCTGTAGAAGCAATAGTTGTTTTTGCATGCATTTTATTGTTCCGCTATTAAATAATATGGAAAAATAACAAAAAAACGGTTATAGCTAAGCTGCCATTCCTTTAAAAATGGCTGATTATTTTCTTAAAATATTACTGGATTAGAAAATAAGTGTTCATGCACGAAAAAAATAACAAAAAAAGTGATTTTTAAATTAAATTATGTGCATTGAAATATAAGCACATAGTTCCACGATTTAATTGAATAAAGTTGATGGATAACATTGAAGCAAGAGCTAGAGAGCAAGTCAGTTAAATATATGTAGCATATACTCGGTTGCAGTTAAAAGAGAAAAGCTCGTATCTTTGCTTGCTTTGGCTGTGTGCTTAGCTAAGTATAGAAGTATAATCAATATTTGCGCTCCTCTCCTGGTAGGCACACATTCAGTATACCTCTTTCACGTGTCTATAAAGTGTGCGCCTTTATGCTCATTTCCAACCGAGTTCACTCCTCTTGTCGTAGGCGCACGCTCTTTGATACAAGTCTCGTACTCTCAAAAAATGTGAACCTGGTTCAACGGCTGGCCACGGCGGGTTGCCCCGAGCAGTGCCAAAAAGTCATCTTGCATCATAGCATTAGCGTTAGCCATCTCTCTTCTTATGTATGCTTGCCAAGCTGGCCAGAGATTTGTAGAGAGATTTTTGACTACAATGTCAAGGTGCGAGTTACTTTTTGCTACCTTTTCGAGTGCCACATCGTGGCCAATTAACCGAACCAGGGGCATACTTTTTTTTTATTTGAGAAGCAAGGAGGGGGTATTCCAAGTGTAGGCCTACGGATTTGCGTTGAAATAGGCATGTAGGCACATACTTTGGAGACGCGTGAAAGGGGTGTACTGAATGTGTACCTTCAAACAGAGGACTGGAAATGGTGAGTACAGCTGTATGGATATATAACCGTTTATAGCATAGTAAAAGCTATACAGACCCATTACGCGAAACAGTCAAGCCTTTTTTACAATTATAGAAGTATTTTATCTAGTAGTATACAATTGTGTTAAATGATGAATTAATAGATTTTTTCCTAAAAATCAGTTATACCTTAGAATTTAGCTTGTTGACTTACGTATGCAAAATTTTTATATTATGTTTGCTTTTCTTCACAATAAATTTAATATTCACCAAAAATACTATGCCCAAGATACTTACATTAGATATATTCACAGGGGTCAACCTAACCGTAGTGCAATGGGAAGGCCTGATCCTCGAAGTTCTGCCTTTTTGATAATGGAACGTTCTGCGCCAATCAAAGTTTTGGATATTATCAACATTAATTCAACAATAACCTTTTATTTATCTTGTTTTACTTCTCAATAAAATTTTATTTTATTTAGCATGCCATTGCTTATTTTTAATTTTTCGTCACTCCATAACTTTTTTGGACTTCTTTTTTTTTTCATAAGATAACAATTACATTTTAATAAAATATATATTAGGCTTTTATTGTTAAATGAACTGATACGATAGTTAAATGATAAACGTTAGATTGCAAGTAGTGATTAAGACCTTTGATTTGCATTTCTACATAGTTTAGCGAAGTACTGACTCTTCTTACTGCTGAGGAAGTAGTAAAACGTCTCACGGTAGATATTGAAAGCATTCGATAACTGTGTGGATTTTTCTAGCATTATTTACTGTTAATTTGTTTGTTAATAACATCTCACCTTTTAATACGATCTATTACGTTTAGAAATAAGCTGAGGCTCGTTTTTCTTTTTTTTTTATAATTTAGAAATTTGTAAAAAAACGTTAACATTTTGATTTTTAAGTCATTAAAACTATTTGTAAAGTTCTTGACCCATAAAAATTTTTTTGAATAAGCGTAACATTTTATGTTAAAAAAAAAATCTTATATGCTTTTAGAATGTCAATAATATTGCTTTTTTTCCTTATTTGAAAAAGCTTTATCAAAAATCTTCTACTTTAAAAAACTCTTCCTTGTGCCGACCTAACGGTATCATTTAGTGGTTAATGAAACTTAAGAAAAGATGCAAGACATAAGAAAAAGAATTTTTACATTTTTGTTTATTTACAAAAGCAGCTCTTACTTTAAATCCAACAAATTTTCAGGGCAAAGTCTTGAAAAATCAAATCAGTTTTCTGATATTCTGAAATGCTATCGTTGAATATTTTAGTATTTTCTGTGCAGTGAGAAAATCAACTAACAATATTAAATCATGTTGAATTGCAAATCAAAAGTCTAGGTTGCTTATGTAACATTTTTTGTCATTAATCGTTTGAGATATTAAAAAAAAACCAAGCTACATTTATTTTTCTTAGCTGCAGTAAGTATTTAAATGTAGATATAAATTATAACACTAGATTATTAAAATTTGTCAATGAAAAAATTATGTTTATGACCATGAAGTAAGATTATCCTATTTAAACAAGATTCTTATGGAATGTGCGAAAATACAAAATGTTACTTTCTCATATTGTATAAAATAAGATTTTATCAAAAATTAAATTAAAATTACAAATAAGAAGATTGTTTTGTCAATCTCAAAAATATACTAGACCTAAATGCATGACTCAAAAGAAAAACAACGTTTTTTTCCTAATAATAAGCCTGTATTGATACATGCAGATAATTAAATAACCCAATTGTTCCAATTATTTAGTCAGTGAATTTCTGTTTGCAAAAGATATTTTTTTTAGAACAGTACAAAAATCTGCTTTTAAAAATCTGAGAATCGTCAAAAAGTACGATAACCTACAAAAGGTATGACAATTGTTTTTTTCAAGGCATTGTAACAGTAACAAAAAATATTTCCTTCATGGCTTAAAGCATTGACATCGGTTGAGAAGTTTATGAGACTACACACTTGCGTGCATACGAATAGGCACACAAAATCTTATGTAATCTACGAAGTTATTATCTAAGGTGTTATTGTTTCTATCATTTAAATTAATTCCTTTTCTTAAGGTAGTAAGATATATTAACAGCTTTTTAATACTTATGTGCTGAAATTACTGAGCATCAATTGAAGGAAATTGAACTTATGCATTTAATTATAAGCACTTTGTTCCACGATCTAATGGAATAAAATTAATAGATAACATTTAAGTAAGAGCTAGACAGCAAGTCACTTAAATATATGTAGCATATACTCGGTTGCAGTGAAAAGCGAAAAACTCGTATCGTTGCTTGCTTTATCAGTGTGCTTAGCTAAGTATAGAGCTATGAATACTATTTGCACTCCTCTCCTCGTAGGCCAACATTTGGTATACCCCTTCCACGTGTCACGAAAATGTGCGACTGTATGCTTATTTTCAAGCAAGTTAACTCCTCCTCTCGTAGGCACACGCTCTTTGATACAAGTCTCGTACTCTCAAAAAATGTGAACCTGGTTCAACGGCTGGCCACGGCGGGTCGCCCCAAGCAGTGCCAAAAAGTCATCTTGCATCATAGCATTAGCGTTAGCCATCTCTCTACTTATGTCTGCTTGCCAAGTGGACCAGCAATTTGTAGAGAGATTCCTGACTGCAATGTCATGGTGCGAGTTTCTATTTGCTACCGTCTTCAGTGCCCCATCGTGGCCAAATAACCAAACAAGGGTCATACTTTTTTAGAAATTATTCTTACAACTTTTTAATATTTTTAAAGATTTTTGAAACTTAAAACAAAAGTTGTTTAAACTCTGTAGAAGCAATAGTTGTTTTTGCATGCATTTTATTGTTCCGCTATTAAATAATATGGAAAAATAACAAAAAAACGGTTATAGCTAAGCTGCCATTCCTTTAAAAATGGCTGATTATTTTCTTAAAATATTACTGGATTAGAAAATAAGTGTTCATGCACGAAAAAAATAACAAAAAAAGTGATTTTTAAATTAAAGTCTGTGCATACAGTTCCACGGTTTAATTAACTAAGACTAATAGATAACATTAAATCATGAGCGAGGGCAAGAGTCAGTTAAATTGCATATACTTAGTTACAGTTAAGGACGTTTATCACACATAGCATCTTCTGTACGATCTTCCTGAAATTTCAACAGGATACTCGTAATGATGTGAGAAAAGTACATGTAAAATTTGAGGTCGTTTCACAACACCCTTTTTTAAATATGGAATGTTGAAAAAACTTCAATTTGACATATAACCTTATAGAGAAGTCACATAAAAATGGAATTTATAAGAAAATGGTATGCAGAATTTTCCCAATTTTTTTTGTCTGACGCAATACCATAATACTGGTCTTACTCTCAATTTTCAGAGAGATCGACAAGTTACTTTTGCAGTTAAATAAAAAAAACCGTGTCAGACGCCTATATATAGGTATACAAATGAATTCAAAACAGTTGCCGGCGCTGCCACATGCTCGCTCCCCCCTCACTGCACTCTCTACATTTCCCCTCTAACTGTGATGAACGTCCTTAAAGTATATATAGAGAAAGGCTCGTCTCATCGCTTGCTTTGGCTGTGCGCTCAATTATATAGCTATAGTCGACATTTTCATTTCTCTCCTCGTAGGTGCACATTCGGTGTACAACTTTCACGTGCTTCCAAAAGATGCACTTTTATGCTCATTTCCACGTGAATCCGCTGCTCTTATCGTAGGCGCACGCTCTTTGATACGATACTTGCACTCTTTAAAAATGTGCATCTGGTTCGACGGCTGGCCACAGTAAGTCACCGTAATCAGTGGCAAATCCTGAAAAAAGATTTTAAAAATTTTCTAAACATCTTTTTTTTTAGAGGTAACAAGTACATGATAAATAAATATTTACTAATACATAAGAAAGCTAATCCATTAAAATATACTGATTTCTAACTTAAAAAAAGCACTTTATAAGAAAAAGTTAGTTTATTCAATGAATAATTTATTTATTAATGCAATTTATAAATAATTTAACGAAATATATTGGTAAAAGGTCAATGAATATTTACAGTAAAAACAAGTTAAGAACCATACCATAACAAGAAGTTATCCAGTTTCCAATATCAGGATCGCTCATAGGAAAGTGTCAAAAGGACTTAGTTCAGGTGCAGGAGGTCGAAGGTTCATTCTTTTTTGAAGAACTGTGCATTCTNAAGGAAGATTTACCGGGGTTTTCCTAATACACATGGACAATTGTTATGGGCGAATATGGAGCAGTTGTTAAGGGCCCTCTTACATTTTAATCGTATCCCAATTCCTTCCCAATCCCATGTGCTAAGTGCCCCAAGTAGTGCCTTGACAAGAGAGCCAGAAGTAAACCACTGTAACAAAAAAAATTTATATGTATATGTATGTGTGTGTGTGTGTATGTGTGTATATATTGATCACTCTGCCAAAAACGGACTATTTCATATGTCCCAGTCAATTACGATGCTGTTTAAAGAGATGCCGTTCTAAAAATTACTTTTTAATAATAGGGGAATACGGATGTCTTACTTATTTTTCTGTATAAAATCTGAAGGTTATTAATGCAAACAATATTTACCTTACATGAAATTTTTACAATTCAATTTGAACATATTCTATGCTATGACAGTCAAGGATGTTATAAAAATTCTTTTTAATTCTTCCACTCTGATAAGCCAGTGCTATAGGATTAGAAATTTATAGATTCAGTTTTTTCAAAACAAAAACTATGAGCCTGTAACGCAAAGGATAGTCATGTCACTTCGCGAGGTGATTTTTTCAATATCTACTTAAAAGAGGGGGGGTTAAAATGTAGTTGTTTCTTACATAATATGAGTAGAAGAGCGAGGCTCAATTTTTACATGGTATATTACAATATGAATTCTTAGACGAACTTATCAAAGTTCCTAATGCACGTGAAATGTGTTGAAATGTGTTAGTTTTCGTAGAAGTAGCCATACATTATAAGATATTTGCGATTGAGTTGTTTGTCTCTTTAAAATTAAATAATAAACCCTTGAAAAAGGTCCAAGTAAGAATATCAAGCACAGATATCAAAGTTATTCCACATGTTTTAATTAATTGAAATTACTATTTAGCACACAAATCAAGCATCATTGCGTGGTACTCATTAAAGTAAGCGTTATCTTGTCACAAAAACGCAATTAAAAAATAAGCAGGCAAGTACTTTGTGTTAGTCAAAAATTATTTTAAGCTCATTAGTTCTAGCAGATTTAGCTGCTGCAAGTTCAAAGTCGTACGCTTGAATTGGACTTTTAAAGTGCCTCACAAACATCTGCGAGCCTTCTGAACTACAGCCAGCAATGCGTCACATAAAATCTAGACTCTAGTTCACTTCTGTTGTAAGTGCAGTCACGGTACTTGAGTGTCGAGTTAAATGATTAAAAAAAACTTTAATGCCTATGCCGCATAACATTTATTTAAAAACATCAGTAAAATACTTTTCTGTTCTAGGGCGCTCAAAAGCACTATACCTCACTTCTTGGTACCAGCATTGTTATTAACTATTCAAAAACTACTCAGTTTCCTGTCGTAGTCGCCCTTATTTTGTAGTTAAAAAACACTGAGAGGTCTTTAATCATATTGTACACTATGACATATGCATATCTTAAAAAAACTCGTAAAACAGTGAAACTAATTCGTTTGAGATATCTATATGGAAAAAATTCAAAGCCATTAGTAAGAAATATAAGAAATATACCATAGAAGATTTTTTTATCTAAGATGAATAGAACATTGTGTGAAAGTCACTTGACAGCGGCAAAACTTAGAAAATCAGAGTTTTTAAAGAAATATTTCTATAGGCATTATACGTGAGAGCAAATTAACTATTAAGGAGTGTGACCTTAAGAAGAAGTGTTACGAAAGTGAATTTTGTATGTAACTTTCTCTTCGCCCCACCCAGTTTGCCCAACCTCCATCACCGTACTTTCAGCCCCTTCTGCGCCGTACAATATCACCACACCATACCTTTTGAGTTTTATAAATTTCATTTTGTTTTCTCTTAACTCATTCTATACAAAAAAGAAAATAAACGATTTTCAAAGAGATTCCAGCCCCTGACCTTGTGCACACTAGCCAAGGCCCTTACTCACTCTGCTACGAGCAGTTCTACATTTAGAGTGTCGATTACTGCATCTTATTTTCAAAAACTTAGACATTAGTATATTTAGTAGAGCAGCTTTCCTATATACTACTAAATATTTGTTAACTTCTTATCAATTTATTCCTTATATAGTAAGTAAAAAATTACTTGTACAATTTTTACATATTTATCCAAAAGGTTTGAATATTATTTTAAAAAAGTCTTGTAGCTATTAAATAAAGTAATCGATTTTAATGACATTTTATTGTTTTATCATTTTTTTATTATACATTATAAACTATAAAACTACATTATGAATCTATCAAAAAATATAATAGGTTTATTTAAAAATAATTCTTTAAATCGAAAAAATAGGGATATTTTTTTGGATGACATAAATGCAACTCTATGTGATTTCTCCATACAGTAAAATGTTTCATTGCGATTTTTCAAAGCTAAACATATTAAAAAATGTACTGTTAAACAAGCTGCAACTTTTTTTTGGACTTGTTATGCTATTAAAAGTAAATGTTTAATGTTTGAATCATATCTGTCAAAAAACTTATGTGTAATAAGAGCCCTCAAGGAACGTTCACTGGCCTTAGTATTTATTATGCTTTTAAAGAAAACAGTATTACAAGATGGTTTCTTCTAATTTTTTAGATACAATTTAATGTGGACTAGGAATAGTTGTGAGAGCGTATGTGACAAATGCAAGAGTGACGTTGGAGGTGTAATCAGCCCACTGGTTTCTTTTAATACTTCTGAGACCATTGTAAATATACTTTTTTTGCTGCTGATGAATGGATATGCTAAAACTTATTAGAATTTAAGTTGTTTGAATTTGATCAATTACATACTCAAATAATTTTAAAAAACTACTAAAGTTTTTAATATTTGAAGTGCTTTGTAATATGTTAAATGTGCATTTAATCACTCTTAACTTGAAAAGAATTTTGAACAATCCTTTATATTCCCCAAAAAATTCATTTTGCTCGTTAAAAAAGGATTAGATATTTAACATAAATTTGACATATTAATATAGAGAGCCAGAAGTAAACCACTGTAACAAAAAAAATTTATATGTATATGTATGTGTGTGTGTGTGTATGTGTGTATATATTTTTTTGGGCCATCGTCTGTTTCCATGCATAAACAAGATGCTCAAAATTTATGAGAAATATAAAAATGTTAGGGTCTTATTCAGATTTGTTGAAAATTATTTGTTTGGTATTATAAAATAATGGAGTAGCCCTACAAACTTTCACTAGTAACGTTATAAATAACTAAATAGACTTAATATTAACGATTTATTTATTAGGAAGTCTTCCAAAATTAAGNAAAAACACTGCGAAAATCGCCCTACCAGTATTCAAACCTGTGCAACACCTTAGCAGCCATACATAACTTAAATCAGCTTTTAACTGACCAAGACACTACCGTTTATTGAACAAGGGCTTGTATTGTCTAAAATTTTATAAATTTTGATATTGCAAAATGCTTTTACGACTGTTACAAATTTTCAAAGGAAATTTAACATTATATAAAGCTCATCATAACTCCATAAAAGTTTTTAGTATAATTTTCTTTATTCAAGTTACACCATTTCTCTAACATTATAGAAAAATTTTTTCAAAAATCTCTGGCTTCATTTAAGAACATCTACACACATGAAGCGAAAAAAATTCCAACAATCGAGAAAATTTGTTTATTGTTACATATAAGTCTTTGCTTTACTTTAAGAGGATTCTCTTTCGATTTGAAATAAAAGTCAATAGTAACTTGAAAGTTAATGCATGCTTTCAGTCAGTTTGTATTGAATAAATTTGTACCTTAGTTACATGGGATTTTTAAAAGATAATCGTAATTTGATTAGAATAATAATTACATTTTTCATAAATATTTTTATTACTTAACAATACTTCTATACTTACATTGGAACTGATAAGCTAAGTTATTTCAAGAAAAGATTCTGCATTGACCAATTGTAAACGTTATGCATAGTCACACATACTTCTTTAAATTGCTTTATATTTTTTATGTGTTAAAATGCATAATGTTTTATGTATATTTTTAACATTTTTGAGAATGTCTGAAAACGATAAAATTTTTCACTTGGTTGAAAAATATTGTTTGTATGATTTATGATTTTATAATTGGCTCAAGCAGGATCTGAAGAATATGCAAGTTGTTCTATTTGCGGAGTAACGTTTTATTTAAGTTAAAAAAACTTACGCAGGCATTATTTAAGTGAAAAGCATACCAAGAAACTCAAATAATATCAAGAAAAGCGAGGTATCAGGATTGACGAAAAAAGTTTAAATTTAACAATTAATGTTGATCAACTCGAATGTGATAATAATAATAGTGTACAAAATTATTCTTACAATACAGAAAAATATGTTGACATAATTATACGGGAAAATAATGCCATAATAGACAGTCCTAAGCTTAACTTAAATATAGGTAATAATAATGACATAGATATAAACGAAATGCCAACACAAGTAGATAAAATCGATTCAAAAAAAGGACTTTCATAATTGATTACACTAATAACAGTAGCCAAGTGTATACAAGCTGTATTGAGCTTAAAATGGTAATAGTATATACAGCACAATACTTGACTTGCCAAAAGCAAATATTAGTTAATGAATTAAACCAACATTCATTATCTGTTAAACATATAATGCCGATAAGGATAAGAAAGGTTTGAAACAAAAAATAGCTGAGGCAGTGTGAAATATTGCTGGTGCGTGTATTAGTTAAAATCAATTATTTTTACAAACTAAAACAGTACAAGCACTTAACAAAAGCTGTTCTCCTGATTTTACAACTTAACAAAAAGTTTCATTATTCAGAAAATAAATAAGAAATATTAAAGTTCATAACCATTTACCTGAAACAAAGAGTGTTTAATTAAAACCCTCAAAAACTACAAATCTTTAGTAATGGTCGACGTGTCAACAGATGATATTGTCGATGAATGTTTGTTCAATAATGTTAGATATTTTAACGATGAAATAAAACAAGTAGTCAATACACTGTGGGACTTATTACGTATTTATAATGATGAAATAAAAACATTTGGAAATGCTGATACTTGCATGAGTTAATTGTAGACTTCTTTGTCATCACAGTGATGATTACTAAAAACATTATGGCTTTTTTGAAAGATAGTGGTAATGTCATGGTTGAAGAATATAACTTAGTATTATCTAGATTCAAAAAAATAATACCACATGTAACTGCAAATGTAGTTACTCTATAGGACACTTAGCTGCTAGTGATGCAGTAGCTTATTTAACACTTGATTGTTCATTGTTAGATTAAAGGAATTTATAAGTATATGCCGAGAAGCACAAACAGATATCGTAAATTTAGAATAATACAGCAAAATAAAAAACTACTGCTTTTAGAAGCATAGCAAACCTGTTTTACAACTTGAATTCTGATAAATCAGTACAATCTTCGTACTTTTAGAAAATGGCCTGCATTGTAAACTTTTTTTAGAAATGAGTTGATTAAGGCAGAAGATATAGACACGATTACTGGAATAGATGATATACTTAAATACGTATCGGGCTCATGATACCTTGAAAATACACTACATGTTCTTAAAAAAAGCCTTATCGCAATCAGTAAGACTCAATAAAAGATTACAAACAAATAAATGTACAGTTCCAGAAGAGGAGAACGAAGTTTTAAATGTTTGATTACAATATCTAAGACTATTTATAAATAATAATTGTATACCTTGATACGCAGATAAATATTTAATTGATAGTGATGATTGACTTAATCAAAATAACTACAAAAGTAGTGAGCATGTGCATATTGGTAAAAAAGTAGATTTTGTTGCATTAACTGCAACTAAGAATGATATACTTATTTTCAATCAACAATACTTAAAATTTTATTTAGATCTATTTTTTAATTGCTCTATAAATGTTAATTCAATGATCCTAGAACCTTTAAAATAATGTGGTTAATCTATAATACGTTTTGAAGGAAGAGCTCTATAAAAAATGTTCTTAATTGGATGGAGTTTTTCCTACTTTGAGGGTAATCATTGAGAAAAAAGATATTGGATAACAAGATGAAATAAATCAAGAATGAATAAATCTGCTTGGATGTTGTATGATTTAATAAATAAACAATTTTTAGAAAGATCTTTTCTCAAAAATATTTAAGAACTAAAGCAACAACATTGGATTTAGATAAGAAATTCTCGTAAAGTTGGCTCTTCATGTTTTATGTATACGTCAATCGAATGCAAAACCAAGAATAACATTCACTAATTTTTTTTGATCAATGAGTAATTAAAACAATGATAAAGGAAATAAAAAAGTTGTAAAATAAAAAAAAATGACAATCGGTATTATCGACAAAAAAAAAAGATTGTTTGAAGCGTAAGACTTAATTGTTTCAATTTTGTTTCCAGAGAAATACACAGAACCATAACTTTGTCTATATTATGTAATAAATTTTCAGTGGTAGATATAGAATTTCGAAGAAAAATAATTTAAAATAATTAAAATATATTATTACTCCGTAAAATTGGGAGCGTAAAGACAAACTTGGAAGACTGTACAATAATTACTAGTGGAGAAGATGTTGAATACAAACATTCTACAAAAACAATTCATACATAATATAAGTTAAATCACTTATCAGATCTATTAGTAACTATAAATAAAGTAACTTTTTAATCAAACCAGCATTGTATGGATCAATTCTGTGTTAATGATGTTAGTGATAATCGTACAAGTGGAGTATGTAAATATTCGGTGTGAAGTGAAAAAAAAGCTGATGACAAATGGGTTATCACTCAACAGTTAACATGGGAATCAGAATCACAACAATTTTACAATAGGGAAATATTAAAGTATCAAAAACCATTCATCTAGAGATTATAATTAAAGTGAAAGTCATGAAGAGGCACCAGATTTTCTTTTCTTTTGATATGTTGTTAGAAAAGACATATTGTGTGAATTTTTTTTCCATATAAGCTACACAATATATTTTTGTAGAACTATTAAACAAGATTCTAAATGATAAATGGCTGGTGCCTCATTAAAATGACAATTTTGAAGTTGTAATAATTGCTTAATATGAATATAAAAACCAATGGTGCTACATAAAGATCGATAATAACAACTTTTCGTTGACTTATTATGATCCGTTAGTTATAGATGCTCCATATGTAAGCAATATATAAACGATATGCTCTAATAACCTTTAAAAGTACTTTGAATAATCATAAAGATGTAAAAACTATTTGAATGCTACACATATTTGGATGAGAAAAGGTAATAGCAGAAAAAGATGTACTCTAAAAGATAATTTTCACTGTGGTATTGTAATAATGGCCTACTACATAGCATGTGATGCTAAAAAGCAACCATTTGGTAGAAGTTTAAATTCTGATAGTCTTAAAGTTAAAGTAGCTAAATTATTACTGATAGTTTATTTTTTAAATCTTATAAAGAGAACCACAATTTTTTAAATATTTTATCCATTGTATTATTGGATAATCGTAACAAATATGGATTTGTAATTGTTGTTGTACTTAATATCTAGGAAGTCAACACTAAATCTTATAGAAACATCTTTTTTTGAGGATGACGTACGAATATCAGGAACTTAATGATCTTTCAAAAACTCCTTGTTTTTCTATTTCTTTTATTTTCCTTTTGTTAGTAAACAGAAACAATCAGTCAGCAAACTTTAATTTTATGGTGATTAGTCGATTTTTTAACATTTTGCTAGAAAATACCCTGTTGTTTAACTAAAAATATGTTTTATACTCCGTCTAAAAAAGTCATTATTATTACCTTGTAAAACTGTTTTTGTAAATATCAAACTGAATTTCTTCTGTCAAACTTATTTTACCATCAATAAAATTACTTATACGAATACAATTATTAACCATGTTTTCTATGTACACGAACATTTTAATTTTCTGTTTTCCTAGAACCACAAATAGTTTAACCTTGAACCTTAGAAAAATATTCTTACCTGTTGGATACTTTAGGGTTACAGAATTCATGAGAATCCTTATATCTACACAATTTACAAGTTTTTAATTTAAAGTGGATCCATCAGAACTAAATTCAAATACAAAATAATAATTTTTATTATTTGATGTACCTTTAAACTTAAATGTACTGAAATTCTTATAAATTCTTCTATTGCTTAAGACTGTATATAGAGGAGTAGGCTTGCTTACTTTCAAACTTGATCTAATAAATTAACAAGACTTTGTTTTTCTGCCCATTAAAGGCATGCAGTTAAGAACAATTGTAATTCACATTGCCGTTTTTTCTTCTATTCCAGCACTGAACATTGGTAATCTTCAAGGGTTTTCTTTCCTGATTTATTCTTGGATTAAAATTTAATTGTACTACTCTGTGTGCTCCTGCAACAACATTTACCTCTGGAAGTCATATTTTCTTTAACAGTTGCTTAACCATTTGTGCCCGTTAAAAAGCAACTCTCTAACATTAAAATCTCTTTATTGGAAGCAATTTTTTAACAGAACTGTTACCACTTCTAATGATAAACTGTAAGAAAGCAATTTTATTTTAAGTAGTAAACAGACACTCAGAGTAAACTACGGAAACTAACTTTTGGCAATAAGCCGCTAAACGTGAAAAATTTTTATTAAACTTCTTTTTTTTATTCTGTTTAGAAAGAAAGTACGTCGCTGCCAAATACTTTTTCTTAAAACGAAGCTTAAGTTTGAATTTCAAACCCAACAATCCCTCTGACTCTGAAAAACTTTGAATCATTAATCTCGCTTGTCCTCGTAAACAAAAAATTAAAGCAACCATTTTCCTGTTACCATCTCAAACATTTAACTTGGTTAAAAGACTTTACTTATTATAGAAATCTCTAAGTTGATAACTACCGTTATAAATGCTCACCTGAATATTAAAAAGTAGAAATGAGACTATCCCTAAGAAATTCGAATGTAATTGCCCAATAGATGCATATTGAATCTATAAGTTTATGAAAAACCAGCCTTTAGTGATACTATAGTGCCACGTGATTGAAAAATGTTCATCATGACTAAAATAAGTGCTTTTTGTTCTTTTATGGGCATAATATTCTTAATATCTTCCCAGAAAGATCACAACGAAAAAGAGGAAGAATTATTATATCCCTAATCAACACATAACAAAAACGACAAAGCTAATACAGATAGTCTAACTAGGAAAGTACGTAAAAAACTCTTACTCAAACGCTTCTATTTAATTTTCATCTAATATTGACAGAAAACGAAGAATTCCACTTGGTACATTATGTTTTCGTAGTATCGAAATAATTAGTGAATCAGTAAAAAGTAACAAAATAAATTAAGTTTAACATCTTAAAACAGAATCTTAAAATCCTTTCAGTTAACAATTAGAAAAAATCTGGGCATTTAAAAAAAAAGTAAGGTATATTTAATTAAATGCTTTGATCGCAACGCTATGTACATAGAATAAACAGGGCATGCCCTGTCTACACGTATCAAAGAACATGTGAAATCTATTTACATTAATAGGGACTCAAATGGTTTCAGTAAAAATTATAGTTTACATATACATTTCCCAGATCTAAGTATGAAAAAAATGTTACTTAATGTATCCAAAAGCTAAATATTAAATTTATTAGAAACCATAGAGGTTGTAAACGCACGAAGACTTAACAAATTCATAACTCATGACAAACTCTTTTTTTTACCGATAATAGATAATATAATTTGTAACTACAATTCATCATATGATTCTTATATTAACATGTTTGTTAGCTTTTCTTGGAGTAAAAAATTTATTATGAAACATAGCAAAAATAATAGTAACTATTAATAATCCTAGTTCTAGAAATTTTTTGTTTTTAATTTAGCATTAACCTCTAGGCAAGGACTTAGTTAAACAAATAATACACATAGATACGTACATGGCAGCGTCTTCTTGTTCATTTACTCACATGCTTACCTGTTTTACGGGCTAATGCCCTATATTAGGTGCACATAAATAAGTTCTACCACAAATTTTCTTGTTAAGAGTTTAAGGTAGGTGGACTGATTATCTCATTAGGGCTCTATTTAGGATTACGATGAAGATACGGTAATGTCAAGATATCTTTCTTGCAATCATTCATATTATCCCGCAATATAACAACTAACTATTGTACGTAATACCAGACAGATCCTACTAGCTTATGCATTTGTTCACTGCGTAAATAGTACCTGCCATGTTATTTGTGTCCATATAAGTAGCGTTTCTAATGAAGCGTAAACTTAAAAAAAAACTTCTTGTGCTTCTAGAAATTCAAGAGCATACTACCCAAATATGATCTTTGGTGATAATACACCATGTATTAGTAATAATTATGGATATGTAAAAATAAGTATTATGTCTACGATTTCTTAAAATGCATCACCCGAACACCTTTGCTGAAATGTACGGATACCTATGGAGTGTATTGAGAGATTTTTCATTTTATTTTCAAATTTTGTTTGAGTTGTAGCCTAAATGGATAAAAGCTAATTTCAGTAGAGTACAGCTACTTTATAGCTAGTGTAATGCGAGTTTAATCTCCAGACGGGCCAACTTCTTACAAGATAAGTCTGTCTAGGTCTTTTTCTGAGTGTCTTGGTTGGCTCTGCACCTTTAATTAACTTAAAAATACTCATTAAAATATTCTTCTTACATCTTATCAAAGAATTTTTGAGTCCTACACGGTTGTTTCGGATCAATCAAGCTTATAATTTAAGGTAAAATATGAGGAAGTTCTTCTGTTACGTATTTGTAGTAAAATAAGTATAATGTGTTCGAATGTAAGTGATGAGCGTTGTCATATTAAAAGGATGTTATCGATTTTAGTTAGAAAAACGTCAAGTTTTGCCATCAACTTCAATGACTTAAAGTTACATTTTGTTTGGCAGCAATAAATGTTGTTATAAGTAAATAATTTTCCTAAGAGGTTTCTATCTTTGTGCGAAGCAGATTTTGTCAGCAATAGCAATAAATCTTTACAACTTGTGTTTTACGTTTGGACACAATTTAGAAATATTAGATTTATTTAATTATTTATGTTATAACTATTTTTGCTGCATGTCATTGTTTTGCCGCTAAAAAATTTACATGTAAAANGATTCTTAAAACCACTGGAAAGTCTTCTTCCCTGAATCGTTTGTTTCTCATATTTTTACTTTCGAACCATTATTCTCTAGGCTTCCTTAAAGAAACGGAAAAATTATACATCTAAAGGCTGAAAAATATGCGTTGCGTTTGGAAGGAGTCCAACCTATTTAATACCTTTGGAAAAATAAAAAGCTTTTAACAGTATTTAAATATGCGATGAGTGATTGTCCATGTAGATGACAATTGAAAACTTTATTTGCATTTAAAACAGCCACTGGTAGGAGACCTTAGTAGTATATTCGGAACAGGTTTATTTGTTACCTATCTAGATTTTGATACGATAGTCCCCTGATCTAAAGAAGTATTCTTAACAATAATTTCTGAAACTTCTCCTTTATACGTAGGTATAAACATTGAGCGCGCGGTGGCTCAGTCGGCTAGGTCGTAGATTGGTACGCGTGGTTCGATTCTCGGCCAGTGCGACATTTTCGGGCAAGTACCTCTGTGATTTTTCACCACGCAATGCTCCTCGAAGAGGGTTTGGGCGACCTCCTCGCAGCATAATTGCCTAATTTTCCCCTACCCCCCTCCCAGTAATGGAAGAGATAAAAAATGATTATTACAAAATATTGTAATCCATACACTTTCCTTATTTATTCATTTTTTATTATACTTTGTCACTTATAGTATGTTGAAGTGTAAATACTAAAGGCAGTATAAAATTTTATTTTGGACAGAATCACAAATTAATTCGAAGATGCATAGAGTACTTAAGTGAGAAGATGATAAATCATGACTTTAACCGATCTGTGTTATTTCTTGCACGGTCTCTGGATTTTCTACTTGATTTTAAAGGAATTTCAGTACAATAAATTTTCAGCTACTTGGTATACTTACTATAGTAACACTATCGTTAAGTGTGAATGAAGAAAGCTGTGTCAAGTTTGTTTTCAGAAAAATAACTACTCAAATTGAGGGCTATGCGTATAGTAGTTTAGTAACAACACAACAAATAACTATTTAAATAAACCTGTACTGTACTGTACATGACTTCTAGACTATTAACTTTATTTTCTGAGAATTTCAAATTTATAAATAAAAGAACTAACTGGGTAAATGGTTTATCTATTAATATTGGTAGTTAAAATCATACAAGACTCTTTTATTTAAAAGCTTATAAGCTGTCAAACCATAGACTGCTATAGTATTTTTCAGTCTTATAATTGATGTGACAGATTATCGAACAGCTAAGGACACAGTGGCCAATAAGAAATAATATTTAATTAATTAATAGATTTAAAAATTTTGCCCAGACCGTTTTTTCATTTTTCAACTAGAAAACAGTGTCCTTATAACTTGTGATACCCAAAATGAGTTAAAAAATTTTGCTCTTAATGGATTATAAACTTAAGAACTCATTAATCCAGGAGAAAAGAAAGATTTTTAACTCTTACATTGATGCATTAACCATTTACTAAGATACTTGTTTAATTCATAAATTAAAAAAAAAGAAAACAAAAATTGATGACTAAAAAATCATGCAAATGTACAGTGCAGGAGAATTAAACTAATTATTCAATTGTTTTTTTATCGAATTCTATACGTAGCCTTCGGAACTAAGTAATAATCTGAAATTTCTTTAAAAAAAAAAATTTATAATACCAGCTGCATGCATAATGAACCAGAGTGTTACTGAGCTGGTAATTTATGGAGTAGCTCCATCCAGAGTACATTTAAAAAATTTTTGTATTCCAATATTAAGACGTCTCTAGCGATTATCATTTTTAAAGACAAGTTAGAGCCACACCATACCACCTATGGAAAAGTAGTGGTGCAAATCAGACCTGCAGTAATAATTGGATGATTGTAAAAATCAGATAAACAATTTGAATTAGCCCAAGTTACACCTTTGACTTACCTCTTTATAACAATGTAAGAATCTTTAAAAAAGGACTTTTATACAAGAAAAGTAACTTAGTTATAAAAGACTTAATAAACAATTTGAGTTAGCCCAAGTTACACCTTTGACTTACCTCTTTATAACAATGTAAGAATCATTAAAAAAAGGACTTTTCATACAAGAAAAGTAACCTAGTTTTGAAAGACTTAGTAAATTTATTCTCAATATTACAATTTATTTGAAGAAAATAAACGATTTACACATTAATTTTTTTTACAGTCCTTTGTCACAGCCTTTGAAAAAAGACGTGGTTTTTTTTCAGTAATGATCATTTAATCATTTTCATGCATCATGGAAAATGCTTGGTAAAACTACTAAGCCTGTCTATGAAACAGCACTTTTAGATAATGTCACAGTTTTTGACACTGAATATTTAAATATAAGACATAAACAATTTGGAAAAAGCATTTAAGTGTTTAATAATTGAAGTATATTTTGTTAGAACTTTTAAGATAAAGTATAGATATTAAAAATGCCTAAAATTTATGAATAATTAAATAATGCACACGTATTATTTTTAAAACTAAGAAACGAGTCAACGTATTTAATGAATCAGAGAGTTTTTTGCTTTAATTTGTTGTTCATATTTTTAAATTGATAGTTCAATCTTTATTCTGCTATTGCATTGTTAAATTTTTTCTCCAATTACATTTTTGTTCTCCATCGATAACTTGTACAATTTTTCTCTTTGGTAAATAAAGTTTGGTTGACAGAAGTAACTGCATTTTTTCTTCATTGCAACTCAAGCATGCTCGACTAACTTTGTTACAATATCATCCGAGAAAAAAAAAAAGACACGCAAGAATTTCCACAACCTTTTCATTTGACAGCAGTTTAAATTTGTGCTGGGCCTTTTAATTCGAGGCTATCAAAGCGTCTCAAGCCTCCAGAAAAGCCGAGTGAATGTAGAAACAGTATTGCTATGCTCATAATGGTAAGAAATTAGTTTGAAAGATAGTCTATCGTTTACATACTAATGTTTTGCAATTCTTCCTGGTTGCGACAAAATGAAAGATGACTTTGTATTATAACTGCATTCAAACTATTGTTTGAAGTGATTTGAACGATATTTAACTGTTGTGATTAGAAATGATTACTATCTTGTGAAAGACCTATTATTTTTATGTTTCAGTCATTGTTCATTGTCACTACAGGTAAACCTTAAGGATATAATTTTTGTTTAACATTTACGGGTATTAGATGCGTAGTAGCTGGTGATTGTTTCGGTCCAAGATCCAGATGCAACTACATTTTAGAACTCAATACGGGTTACATTAGGTAAGCTTTTTTTTAATAGTTCCCCTGGACTAAGGCTCGTTCAGTCTTGAACTTCCTGCATATTTTTGTTAAATTCCTTTGTTTTATTTAAACCATCACAATTATAAGCTATAATTTTAAAAACATCCAGTCCAGATACTTTTAACCCATCACAAACCAACCCATTTATCAGCCATACTCCCTAGTGTGATTCTTAAAACCACTGGAAAGTCTTCTTCCCTGAATCGTTTGTTTCTCATATTTTTACTTTCGAACCATTATTCTCTAGGCTTCCTTAAAGAAACGGAAAAATTATACATCTAAAGGCTGAAAAATATGCGTTGCGTTTGGAAGGAGTCCAACCTATTTAATACCTTTGGAAAAATAAAAAGCTTTTAACAGTATTTAAATATGCGATGAGTGATTGTCCATGTAGATGACAATTGAAAACTTTATTTGCATTTAAAACAGCCACTGGTAGGAGACCTTAGTAGTATATTCGGAACAGGTTTATTTGTTACCTATCTAGATTTTGATACGATAGTCCCCTGATCTAAAGAAGTATTCTTAACAATAATTTCTGAAACTTCTCCTTTATACGTAGGTATAAACATTGAGCGCGCGGTGGCTCAGTCGGCTAGGTCGTAGATTGGTACGCGTGGTTCGATTCTCGGCCAGTGCGACATTTTCGGGCAAGTACCTCTGTGATTTTTCACATGTGCTTTTTCACCACGCAATGCTCCTCGAAGAGGGTTTGGGCGACCTCCTCGCAGCATAATTGCCTAATTTTCCCCTACCCCCCTCCCAGTAATGGAAGGCCTCCCATCCCTCGACCCTTCCTTCTCCAAAGTGCTAAGTGCCCTGTGTAGTGCCCTTATCAAAGGAGCCGGACGTAAAGCACTATAATAAAAAAAAAAAAAAAAAAAAAAAAAGGTATAAACATAGGTGAAGCTTGACTGGCATCTACAGCATACATGTAATGTAAGGGCATTCAGAATCTTTTTGTTTTCATCAACAAGTTCGTAAACTGAACGTCAGGAATTTTTTTTTTTTAATTTTCTTTGAGCCTGGACACAATATAATATTGGTTCAATCACAACTGAATATATTGTCTGGATAACGTCTGTTATACTTAGACATTGTGGTTTTCTAAGTGATACTTCAGAATGATGCTTTATGAAACTCTCACACCAGTGATGGCTTGGGCAACCATCGATGAAAAGCGCTGATTTTTTAAACAATTTAACATGACTTTTAACAGAGTCAAAAAGGTCTGTTTTTAAGACTGAAAAGTCTTGTTCATCCTCGTACAGGACCCAGTTAAAAACTTTTTTTTTTATCATGTGATCAAACGATTCTACGATCCATTTTTTTTTTCTTACAGCACGTAAGTTCTGTTTTTTTCTTCGAACAGTTGCTGCTAATACTCCATAAACATTAGCCGTTTTTCTTTATGGGACACCAGAATCAACTAATTTTAGAGCATTTTTAATATTATTTTTAGTGTATTGAGTTTTTTCACATTGTTTTTTTTCCATTGCTTTTTTCTACTATAGCTAATTAGTAAGAAATATAACTACTTTTAGACAACGTAAGACACAGTACAACGATCAATAAAATTAATTATTGTTCACAAACCTAGTATATAGTCAAATCGTTGACTAATTTGATAAATCCTCTATTGATAAATTCTTTTTTTCGTGAAAAAAAAAATTAAAATAAAACTACGTGCATTTTGAAGATCTAAGTAGGTAACAATTTTTTCACAAGTGATCAAACGTAAGATAGTCCCATGATGAAAAGTTATAATTTTAAAACTGCTATGTTCTCTTTCTTGCTAGTTCGCTTCAGCACAGTGTACACACCATTTGTTATTTTTCCTTACTCTTTGTTCTTTTCTCTTTCTGTCTCTCTTTTTTTTTCTCACTCTCTCTCTCTTCTCTCTCTCTTTCTCTTACATTTTCTTTCTCCCTCTATCTCAGTTGTACTTAACCTACTGTATTTAGGCTCTGTACATCAAAAACCAACTTAGATATCGAGTCAAGCTACACGCCCATACTTAAATGGGCCACTGTAAGTGTAGTGCTGATGGCACAGAGTGTAGAAAGAAGCTACCAGCTAAGTATTACTTAAGAAGACCAAAGAGAAGATAGCCATCGAGTTCTTTCGTGCACACAAAAATGCAAAAAAGTTAGCAGCAATAAATGTAACTTCAAATACAGCTCATAACCACATAGCAAGATTTAAAAAAAGTCTTGCTAGAATCTTTTCAGTCCAGTCTCGATTGGCTCAAAACTTACAACGCAGAAAAAAGAACTTTGTTTCAATAAAGTTTATTAGAAAAAAAAAGTTTTGTTAAAGGCTTTCTGTCGCCTGCTTATAATTCTATACAACGTCATAACTATGTAACTTCTTACCTCTTGTTAATATTACTTATAGACATTCGTTGCGTTTCTTACGAAACGCAATTCTTTTTCTTTGATAATATTTTTTCTTCAGATAAATTTTTACCATTGCTTGTCGTGCTTAAAGCATTAAAATACGTTCGTTCATGATTTAATATATTAACTTCTCACTAATCTCGTGTCTCCATGAAATTTGTGAAAGCCTTTTAAACATTAAACTATTGATACGTCAGCGCAAAGTACTATCTAATTTTAAGCTTTCGCTTAATAACTTGGGACACACGCTGGGCGAGTTAAGGGGACACAGAGCTAAAGGGGTAGCTCTTACTAATGACACGATATTTGCAAAGGGGCTACGACTGTTTTAACACAAGTTAAACCAACTATTCTGCAAGGAATATTCTGATGCGCTAAACTTGCTTGCGGTGTGCTTAAAGTTAGTCGATTTTATCTGGAGCAGCGTACCAAAGGGTATCTTGTCCGCGATCTAGATGATACTGGTACTGTTGCAGAAAAAAATTTCGTTTCTAGAGATTACATAGGATTAATCGGTGATTTGACTCGCGACCTGACTTGGATGTTTTAATACTGTCACGAGTACTGATTTTTGCTTTAATTCTGTTAGTTCTTGCTCCGATGGTACCACTACCGTAGCGTGCACGTACGACAACTTAACACTTTTCAAGAATTCACAGGTACCAATACTGTGGCAGATATTGGGGCGCGCGAGATACCTAAATAGCAATCTAAGAAATCAAAGAAACTGTACAAAAACTGTCGTTATTAATTGTATCTTAATGTGACTTATAAATACTTGAGCCATATTTTCTTAGTTTCGTCAGATTTTTTCTCAAATAAGCTAACAACCCAATTACCTTTCATTTCAGTGACATATACCTAATAATAATTGGAAAAGAATATGTGGAGAATTCTTACTTGGGGTGGCTCAATGGTACTTCTAGAATAAGTTCCCTTGGAATATCAAAATAATCAGGATCATGTCCATTTGCTGATAAAACTAGAGGCAGTATATCAAAACGAGTTCCTGCACCTTTCCATCCTAGCTTAATGCATATCTAGAGAATATATCATCACAGTTAACTATTAAATTGAATACATGACGATAAAGCTTTTTAGATACTTACTTCAGTAAACTCTACGTTTCCACCATCACCAAGAATAGAGTTTTCATCTCTATATCCTGCGTAACTAATTAACTGTGGGTTCCATATCCTATAATCATGCTTTCCATCTGTTCTTTGTGGAAAAATCGTTATAGCTGATCTGAAATTTTAAATGTTATTGTAGTAAATGTATAATTCTATGCAAGAGATAACGACATTTAACTTTTGTACCAGAAAAAAATCTGAAATTATGTTAAACAACTTTCTTATACATTACGAAATAGAACTTTTTTTTCCTATTTATGACTGATCACTTAATTTACTAAACTTTACGATGAAAAGTTGTGTTACGTTAAAGTGAGTAACAAATTAAAATAAGCTGTGGTAGTAATAATGTTTTTCACAAAATTCTGTGCCAAATGCTTTAAACTAACGTTACACATATTATCTTACAATAATTCTAATTTTAGAGATGAGTAACTAGTACTATTTTTCTTAGACATCTGTTTGATAATAAGCTACAGATTTTATAATTGTTTAAAGTACTAAAATATTCAGAAATCATTGCTTTAGTAAACTATGTTTTTAAATTCTTTATCTAGCTTTGAATTTTCGAAGCATATATATTTATAGGCTATTAAAATTTTTGTTTAAATTTTTGTACAATACTTCAGGGTTTGGTGTAATTGTATATGAAATTAGTCAGTTATAGTAACTTTTGTTACGTACGATATGCTAGGCATATCATACTAACTCCCCCTGGTGACCACGAAGCTACCTTATCAAGAGGGTACCGACGGGAGGGGAACGAGGTAATATGAGGCCCGGCAAGCTTCAAAATTGGGAGAACAAAGAGAAGACTCGGACAGACAGAGAGAATGAAGAGAAGACTCAGACAGACGGAGAGAACGAAGAGAACACTCGGAGAGACGAACAAAAAGAACGGAGAGAAGAACCGGACTAGATAGACACTTAAGTTAGAGATCGGGCAATTAATCGAGAACACACACGCGTTTTTGCCTTAGAAATAAGTATCTTAAATAAAAGTCTTTAAGGTTCCAAGTTTTTGATCGTTCTCGCGAAGCACCTTCTTACCTTTCGGTTTTCCCACGTAACAGTTTTGGTGCTAGGTGTGGGGTTTGGTAAGAGTCAAAATTTTTTTTTGCATACCGAGAAACACACATAGTGCAGTGCCACGAGAATACAACGATTAAAAATCGAGGAGCCGAGAAGCCTATCAAAAAGGACAGGGCCAGTTATATTCTGAGAGCGACGGTGACATGAACCCGCAGGAAAACAGGACTAGGATACCAACTGCTGATAATCATAGGATCGAGGATCAAGGAGACAAGCGGCGAGCGCTGAAAAGAGATGATTTTCAAAATCTCATTTCTACTGGTGAGTATATCAACGAGAACGTAAGTCCATTTATAATAAAATTAATTTTATACCTTATTCCCCGGGCAAAAGAGGGAAGGCACTTATTAGGCGAAAATAAGGTCGTAGAAAATTTTTTTTCTCTGGATTTATATTTATTATTACGTCCGCTCCCCGTGTTTGGCGTTGTTTTCACTCTTAGAACCCGAAGAGAAATCGTGCGAGACAACAGACTTAAATAAACAGCAGATTAGGAAAATTTGGGCATATCAAACATAAAACAGAGGGAATTTATAAGTAGGCTTCCATAGATATAGGAAATATTCAAAAATAATAATATAATATTAATAACCCGCACCCATATATACCACTAATTTCATTATTATAATTCTTATTAACAAAACAGACCACAGATATTCCCAAAATAATATTTCTTCCTAGTTATCACTAAACAAAGAAAGGGCCAAAATTAAAGAGAGCTAGTAAAAGACGAACGCTGCTCTTTTATTTTCTTATCTCGCCTGTCACTACTCTTTACACCGGATTATTGTTAAGCTGTGACACAGGTAATTAAACGCAGCCCCGTTGCTAGGAGAATAAAAACACCTTATCAGAAGGAGGATACGACACATAGAAATACATATATAAAAGAGAAAAAAAAAAAAAAAAAAAAATTGTTGCCATAGACTAAGTTGTGCAATTTTATGTTTTGCATAAGTTGTTTCAACTGGTATCTTAGGCGACGTAATAAAATGTAATATTCATCGAACCAAAAGAAATGGAATTCTTCAAGTAAGCAATTTCAAATTCACGACAGCGACAGATATTTGGAACCTTAAGCTGTTAGATAACAAGATCGTGTATTTGTGCCATCACTTCCATCGATCCGGTTTCATCGTTTTAAGATTTAGTAAAAAAAAAGTTATCCAATTCGGAAAAAAAGTCTTAGTTTAGTATCTTAATTTATAAATTTAAAAAATGTATTTTATTGTTAGGGTTAATTTTCTCTACACTATGGAATACATAATTTCTCACTAATGCTGTAGTACTGATCAAAATTTTTTTCTATGATAACCAGAAAATAGATTGTAAAAAGTACCGTTGATTTTAGCCTAAGACTTT
>NW_019379667.1:319426-330104 GCF_000648655.2 Copidosoma floridanum
TTGCTTGTCTAACACAAAGCTAATATGGCTTGTGTCTACTTAGTTGATACAACTACACCTTA
This sequence comes from Copidosoma floridanum, assembly GCF_000648655.2. The sequence continues at coordinate 319,489 of NW_019379667.1, forward strand.
CCTTACTATGTGACTGAAGCTAAAACAGGTATGGTTTATCGCCGATACAGCTATATTTTTCTCTGAGTGCAGCAGAAGCGTAGGGATCTATTCAAGCTGTTCTATATGTATATCTATGGGAAAAATCTTTTGTGAGCATCGGGCGAACACTGCTTTAGTGTTGGTCCTTTGCTGAAGCTGGTATGGAGTCATGTGTGTGTGTTTGCACGCGCGAGACGCATGCATGGGATGGGTGCGAGTAATCGTATGAACATTTCATAAGTCTTTTTGACATAATTTTTTTACTTTGCATTAAAAAATAAGCTTCATAAATTTATTTATAAATTATTTTTCAAAGAAAATTCCTGTTTGCAATTTATAGCAAAATTTTTTATGATAAAACTAAAATTATATTAGACTTGATATTTTCAATTTTTACATTTTATTTTATTCATTTTTATTTGTTTGTTTGTTTTTTAGGTTCAAATACTTCAACTGCAAATGACGGCGCAAAAACAATCACTAGACTGGATTTATTCAATGAAATCAAAGATGTATTAACAGATATTCAAAAAGTTTATGCAAAAGTTGAAAATCTTTATGAAGATAAATATGGTTCAAACCATTCACTATCCAATTATCATAAACAAGCAATCTCAAAATTGGTTCATCAGTTTAAAACAAGATGGACTGCTTGTCACAGAAAACAAGATGCTTTTGAGAAAAACAATCACGATTGGCTCAAAACATCTGTTGAACTGATAAAAGTAAAAGAAAAAAAAGGAGAAGAAGAAACTGAGAAAAAACTGGCTGCATTGAGTAGTCGAAAAGTTAATTTTACAGAGGGTTCTGACCGTACTAAACGTAGAATGACAGAAGCGTTATGAAAAGAAAAATCATCTGAAGAACTTGTTTATGCAGCAAAGATTAAGTTGTGGTCTGAAGGCAACACAGATTTTGCGAAGGTTATTGATGACATTTCGCATGGAAGCCCTACTAAAGCTGCAAAAGTAAGAAAATCTTTAGAGTTTGACGATCAAAATCTTCCTTCCAATGTCGACGAAGCTCTTTCATTGTTTGTTGAACTAGATTTATCTCAAAGCAAGTATCAACAACTACGAAATGCTCTTCTGGAAAAGAAATCAAAGATAATACCTTCTTATAAAAAGATACAAAGTGCAAGGAGAAAATGTTACCCACTGGCAGGTACTACTTATTACACAATAAACAAAGCAGAAGCAAAATTGCAGCCTTTATTAAACCACACAACCGAACGAATTGTTAGGTCGCAATTGAAAGTTTTGAAAAATTTACCAGAAGAAATGCTAAAAAATTTAATTTTGTACTATAAATGGGGCTGTGATGGCAGTTCAGGTCACAGTAAATACAAACAAAAACGTGACGAAAACAGTAGTAGTGACGAAAATATTTTTTTTACGTCTTCCGTGCCACTACAGCTCATATATACGGATCCGGTGACACAGAAGAAAACTATTGTCTGGAAAAATTCACGACCCTCGTCCACTAGATTTTGTCGACCTATTGTAATCGAGTGCGCAAAAGAATCTGTGGATTTAAAGAAAGAAACAACAGATGAAATTAAAAAACAAAAAAAAAATTTGGTTCCTTTTAAAACGGCGATTAATGCAAAACATGTATCCATTGCAAATGATTTTCAATTAACAATGATTGATACTGAAGTGTGCAATTTATTAACCAATACAAAATCTGCACAGTGTTGTTATGTATGCAAATGTAAAATTTCTGAGTTCAATAAAATAGATGAAATGTTGACGAAACAAATTTCTACAGAGCACTTAAAGTTTGGCCTATCAACTTTACATTGCTGGATCCGCTGCTTTGAGTATTTACTGCATGTATCTTACAGATTGGACATATCGCAAGTGGCCATTACATTGACGTAGATAAATTTAGAAAGTATTGCCTGGATTTAGCTAAAGCAGTTGTCGAAAAATACGAATGGTATTATTTACCTACTTTAGTTCACAAACTTTTGATTTATGGCCCTGAAATCATCGAACAGTCACTGCTAGCTATTGGGCCAACGTCTGAAGATGCCCAAGAGGCTTGTAATAAATATTTCAAAATATATAGGTTGCGTTTCGCAAGAAAAAATCACCGACAAAAAACGATGGAGGACGTTTTTAAAATATTTCTTATTGCTTCTGATCCATACATTTCCAGTCTCCAAAAACAACCCGCCAAACCTTTCAAACATGTATTGCAAGAAACAATAAATTTGTTAAAATCTCCATCAGACAATGCTGGGATTGTTGGTGAATTGTATTCTGACAGTTCTTCAGACACCGATACAAGTACTGATGCGGAAGAAGGCGAATCTTATGACATTGGCAATGGAAACTTTTTTTTGTAATATTTAATATTTTTTTAGCGCACACTATGATCAAATAAGTTTTATTTGTAATTCAAAAAGTTTAATTTTGATAAAAAATTTGATTTATTTTTGAAATCTCAGTTTTATACTCAACAATAATTTATCAAACACCACTCCGATTCTGCATGGTGACTATTGATAAAAAAAATTTTTCTTCTATTTCAGGCTTCTATTGTGAATTTTGTCAAAGTATTGTATTTTATTGTAATTTTCTGTAAATNAATTCATAAGTAGGCTTCCACAGTTATAAGAAATATTCGAAAATAATAATATAATAATAATAATAATAACCCGCACCCATATTATACAACTAATATTATTATTACAATTCTTATTAACAAAAACAGACTACAGATATTTCCAAAATAATATTTCTCCCTATTTATCACTAAACAAGGAAAGGGCACACTATTAAAGAGAGCTAGTGAAAGACGAACGCGGCTCTTTTATTTTATTATCTCGCCTGTCACTACTTTTTTTACCCGATTATCGTTAAGCTACGACACAGGTAATTAAACGCAGCCCCGTTGCTAGGAGAATAAATACACCTTATCAGAACCAAAAAGGAGGATACGACACATAGAAATACATATATAAAAGAGGAAAAAAAAAAAAAGAAAATGAAAGGAAAAAAATGATTCATCTACGCGACATTATCCATGAGTGAGAGAGTGATAGCGAAGGCCCAAGTAATAATATGACCGCAGACTTGTACAGGCCAGAGCCCAATAGTAAACAACATAAGGAGAATATGACGGAACGAATGTTGGAATTGGAGCTGGAAACCGAGGAGTGCAAGAAACTAGACGCCCTGGACGAAAAAACAAAAGCGATAGTGATGAGTTTATTTTCAAAGATAAAAGCAAAACTAAAAAGAGCAGAGGAAGTGAACGCACCACATGAGTCAAACACAGAGACCAGCCGAAATCCGTCACCGACAATAAAGGATCAAAGGGATATATTTTGTGACACAAACGCAAACACAGGACGTATAAATAAAGAAATGGACCCTCTCCCTCGTGAACGAGTCATCGAGCGAAGCTTAAAAAAAAACTGAAGAAATACGTGGAACTCGAAAAGACAAAACAAATATGTTATCAACACAATGGAGCATGCCAGAGAAACGAGAGCAGCCAATTCACGTTACACCCCGTTACGAATATCAAGGCACTAGAAACTCCGGGACAAGAGACTTGCATGCTCAACAGCTGTGGGATGGATTAAGAGATATGAACAAAGAACCTGGAAAAATGAAGGAATTTGCGTCGATGGCAGCAGAGCAACCGTTGACTAATAATTACACAAACTGGACCAATTTTAATGAACATAGGGATAGGGACAATATAGCACCAACCATGGGCCTATATACAGAAAATATGCAAGCTACAGGTAATCATAACCATCCACGCAGACCGCAGAATTTACAACAAAACAATTTGCTCACGCTCAGCCACATGGCAAATAGCATCCCGTTCTTCGACGGCGACCTAATCAATCTGCCGCTATTCGAAAGAATGGTAAGAATGACTGCTCAAATGATCGGTCCAGAATATGAATTATTTTTCCTTGGAACCATTGCAAGCAGACTAAAGGGAAAAGCAGCTGAGCATTTTGCGCCTAGATTGGCTCTATTCGGCACGGTTCAGGAATTTTTTCGAGAATTTTCGAACAGATATGGGAGTACAAATAATTCGGATACTTTGATGGAACAATTAAAGATAATCAGACAGCAAAATCGGGAATCGATGGAAGATTATGGTGGAAGGGTACAACGATTATATAACAAGCTCACGATGCTGCACGATTCGAATCCAAGCTTACTGCCGACCCAAGAGCAGGTCCTAAAGGAAAACGTGGAGGCAGAAGCAGTCAGACAATTTACATAAGGGTTGCACTTAACATACAGGTGCAAAATCACAAGCTTAAATCTGAGGACTCTCTGTGAAGCAATCATAGAGGCATTAAAAATAGAGAGTGACCTCAGTCTACGGCACGCAATACCAGTAAGTGCACTGCCTGCATACAATAAGGCAACAACCGAGCGAAGGCCACTAGTAAACCTAGCAAGTAAAGAAGATAACACAACAGAAACCTCTAACGGGGCACAAGGGACGGCTGCAAACGTAAAACGCTGTATATATTGCGATGGCCGAACCGGGCATTTAGTCTAGGAATGCCAAAAATTACTAGCAGTAATCAATGACAGAAAAACTTTGTGAGACAACGGAAGAGAGTTAAAAGAAAATTGCAATTATTGTCAGAGACCAGGACACTATGCGAGAGACTGTCGTTTAAGTATGCAAGACATAGAGGAAGAGGAGAGACACCGTAACGAGAGGCGTAACCAACCCGCAGATAATACTCCTACTGACAGTAATGCCTATAACTACAGGGGTAGGAATGATAACTATAACCACAATAATTATTTTAATAATTACGACAGGGGTTATAATAATGGCCCAGTGGAGCCATACAATAGTTACAACAATCATAATTACAGGTATAATAATTACAACTCCAGAGGTTATAATTATTACGACAACCGGGGCAACGGTGACGCGTACAACACTTATAGCAGGGGCACATTTAACCGCTATGGTAACGGCTACAGAAATCAGGATAGCAGGGATGGCTATAATAGGGATCTAGTTCGGCACAGGCTACCACAAGAGAGGGCCCACAGCAGCGAGAAAGCGGCGCATACACTCCGGATAACAGGAGAGACCCTCCCGTAGCTTTAAACTCGCAAGATGTTCGATGTGGTCCCCAAACATCGGGCATCAACAAGAGAAAGAGATTGAGAAAAGTGTGTCCGGTGAGAAAGAATGTGTGAGAGAGAGGCTGCAAAAAGCAGAGAAAGAGATAGTTGAGAAGAAGACGCACAGCAATACGCACAGCAATAGTCCGAGTACTTACACAGTGCAAAGAAAAATAGAGAGTAATACGGTAAAGCAAGATGACACTCCGACACAACGGAGTGGTAAATGCACAAGAAAAGGCAGGAGAGCCAACAAGAAGAGTAATCGGACAAAGGCGCCGGACACACACGTAGATAATAATGAATCCGAGCTTTTAGAGCGTGACGAAGAAATAGAGCAGCTTCCCACAATAACTATAAAACTCTCAAGAACAGGGCATATACCACCATCAGTTCAGTTACAGGGACCACAGTTAAAGAATGGTAAGACAATTTTTTATGCGGATACAGGCGCAGAGATTTCGATTAAAAAGGTTAATTTTCTAAACACAGACATGCTAATAGACAGTAGGTATTGAGTAGCTATTATCGGCGTGACTCACGGAGTATGCAAAACGTTGGGCACAGTACAGGCTCAGTTGCATGGATTAGAGTGCACATTACATGTAGTCCCCCATGACTTTCCAATTGACGCGGAAGGAATCATAGGGTGGGATATTTTTAAGCGATACCGGGGCCAGATAAGCGCCGCTGAGAATACGATTAAATTGGATAGCGTAGAGATACCACTGGTGAGGCCGGAGTGTTTTAAAATCTCTGCGAGATCGAGGCAAATAATTTATGCGCGAATAAGAAAAAGCAAAAATAATTCAGAAAATGGCTGGATACCCCTCCAAGAAATAGAGGAAGGAATACTGTTCGGGAACTTTGTAGGCAGGAATGTTAATGGTAAAATAGTCGCTGAGTGCAATGATACAAGTAACGAAATAAAATATGTGCCTGTGCAACTTGTAGTTACAGCCGGTTGCAACCATGAAGAAAAAGAGCATGTAAGGAATCTAATCAGGTCAAATAAACAAGGAGAGCTGAACATACATGATTTATTAGAGAGAAGGTCCGATGAATTACAGGCTCTAGTAACAATTGGCATGAAAATGCAAGATGTAGAGGGAAGGTCGGGAATAAGGATTGACTTGTGGGAGCCCAACGAAAAGCGCATAAGGCCCCCACCTGAACCACTACCCCCGCCAGATCCTTAAAGCAACGGTAAGCTATTGACTGAAGAGAATACAACGACGACAGTTATAACAATATTAATAATAATAATAATAATAATGATCGTAATATTGATAATAATAGTGACAGAAAAAATACAGGATATAAGAAAAATAAAGCTAGTATACTGACAGAGTACATTGTATAGAAAGACAGGATGAACAGAAACATACGTGTATAATACACATATATAGCGACAAGCGTTAGTTTTCATGAATTCGCGGCCCTCGGACGAGCCGCGAGTGAGCAACAAATCATACGAAAAGAAGATATGAAGTAAGTGATTACTGCGCAACCAACAGATATTATGACAATTAACCCACGCCCTTGTGGAGATAGAGTATTGTCAAAATACGTACAAAAATTCAGATTTCTAAAATTTTCGCGGCCCCCGGACGCAGCACGAAAATATGACAAAAAGAGTGGAATTAATTAGGTTTACGATAAAACTTTTTTCGCGGCCCCGGACGTGCCGCAAACTTAATATTCACATACGTTAGACTTAGATTTGCAAAAAAAAAACAACAACTATAATGGATAGGTACGCTTGAACAAAGCATTAATAATATTAATTAATTGTGATTTGATGTAATGTGAATGAAAAAAAGCAAAGCGAATGAGGAGCACGTGTGGCACTCTCTAGTAAGTAGACGTACTCAATAGAAGTAAAATTAAGTCACAGGCCAAATGTACAAATTATGCATGGTAAAGACAAATAAAAAGGAAAAAACAGACGTATAAGCTGACATATACTTGTAAATTAAAATGATTTTGTTCTTTATTACCCGATTGACTTTATTATTGTAAAAAAAAATAAAAAAAAAATAAAAATTTTAGCAATCATTGTTAGGTAGAGAGGAGCATGGAGGAATGATAAAAAAAATAAATGAAACAATTTCAGGAAAAATAAAACTATTTTTTTAAAAGGCCCACGAGCCCACGTTGAGTATGAGAGATTAAACCTCCTCTTCTTACTTCCTGCTATCGTTCTCCATTAGAAACAATCCCACTCCTACCATCATGATATACTGATAACCACAACACCTGAAACGTCACACATAATCATGATGGGATATAGAATTGACTGCTATGTCTAAATTAACGAATAGCCCGTTCGTCAAACCATCCACCTTAAAGTTAGCATAATTTTGAAAAAACTACATGGACCAGTACTTAATCGTTCATGTAAGGGAGACTAAAAATAATGCACCAAGATCACCGATCAACGATCAAGAGGAATAATCAACCACATACAGTGTGCGGCAGTGTTTCTGAGAACTTGGCCATCGAAGGTCAACGTTACTAGGCCACCCTCATTTAAACAGGGTCGTCGATATTGGAAAGAAGGCATACGAATCTACAACCCGCATGCTTAACGTAAAAGAAAAAAGTATAAAAGACGCTTGCAATCACGTAAGCTGTCACTTATATAACGACATTGCGCAGCAGTGTACACGAGCTGCTCCTGCTTTTGCTTTTATGCACTGTGCGGCCAAAAGTCCAAAAAAAAAGGTTTCCAGTATGGGGTTTTTTGTCGTTGGGTTGGCTAAAGGGCCCCCCCCCCCTAGAGTTGGAAACCGTCTATAGTTATGCCCCTTTTGTCCAATCCCCCTCAAAATCTCAGTCGGAACGCGACCGTCGCGCAAACGCTACGCTTCTGCACAAACGCGCCTTTGGTAAACGCTTTTCTCATACGCGTGTAAAATTGGTTAAAAGAAGAATATCGCAGTCAGACAAAATGGAATTTACAGGTGAAAGTAAGTAGAACGAATAAAAAAATAGCTTCAGTACTAATTGTTAAGTAAACAATTGTTCTAAATAATAATGTAAGGGCTATTTTTTGATCTTTTATTTATAATATTCCCGGGGTTTTTGATCAAAAAGTTAAGGTATCCTGCAGTATCCTGCTTCGAAACTTATAGGAGATATAAATAAACGTATAAACTATAAAATAAAAAAAATTTTTCTTCCATTTCAGGCTTCTATTGTGAATTAATATTCCCGGGGTTTTTGATCAAAAAGTTAAGGTATCCTGCAGTATCCTGCTTCGAAACTTATAGGAGATATAAATTACAACGATTATATAACAAGCTCACGATGCTGCACGATTCGAATCCAAGCTTACTGCCGACCCAAGAGCAGGTCCTAAAGGAAAACGTGGAGGCAGAAGCAGTCAGACAATTTACATAAGGGTTGCACTTAACATACAGGTGCAAAATCACAAGCTTAAATCTGAGGACTCTCTGTGAAGCAATCATAGAGGCATAAAAAATAGAGAGTGACCTCAGTCTACGGCACGCAATACCAGTAAGTGCACTGCCTGCATACAATAAGGCAACAACCGAGCGAAGGCCACTAGTAAACCTAGCAAGTAAAGAAGATAACACAACAGAAACCTCTAACGGGGCACAAGGGACGGCTGCAAACGTAAAACGCTGTATATATTGCGATGGCCGAACCGGGCATTTAGTCTAGGAATGCCAAAAATTACTAGCAGTAATCAATGACAGAAAAACTTTGTGAGACAACGGAAGAGAGTTAAAAGAAAATTGCAATTATTGTCAGAGACCAGGACACTATGCGAGAGACTGTCGTTTAAGTATGCAAGACATAGAGGAAGAGGAGAGACACCGTAACGAGAGGCGTAACCAACCCGCAGATAATACTCCTACTGACAGTAATGCCTATAACTACAGGGGTAGGAATGATAACTATAACCACAATAATTATTTTAATAATTACGACAGGGGTTATAATAATGGCCCAGTGGAGCCATACAATAGTTACAACAATCATAATTACAGGTATAATAATTACAACTCCAGAGGTTATAATTATTACGACAACCGGGGCAACGGTGACGCGTACAACACTTATAGCAGGGGCACATTTAACCGCTATGGTAACGGCTACAGAAATCAGGATAGCAGGGATGGCTATAATAGGGATCTAGTTCGGCACAGGCTACCACAAGAGAGGGCCCACAGCAGCGAGAAAGCGGCGCATACACTCCGGATAACAGGAGAGACCCTCCCGTAGCTTTAAACTCGCAAGATGTTCGATGTGGTCCCCAAACATCGGGCATCAACAAGAGAAAGAGATTGAGAAAAGTGTGTCCGGTGAGAAAGAATGTGTGAGAGAGAGGCTGCAAAAAGCAGAGAAAGAGATAGTTGAGAAGAAGACGCACAGCAATACGCACAGCAATAGTCCGAGTACTTACACAGTGCAAAGAAAAATAGAGAGTAATACGGTAAAGCAAGATGACACTCCGACACAACGGAGTGGTAAATGCACAAGAAAAGGCAGGAGAGCCAACAAGAAGAGTAATCGGACAAAGGCGCCGGACACACACGTAGATAATAATGAATCCGAGCTTTTAGAGCGTGACGAAGAAATAGAGCAGCTTCCCACAATAACTATAAAACTCTCAAGAACAGGGCATATACCACCATCAGTTCAGTTACAGGGACCACAGTTAAAGAATGGTAAGACAATTTTTTATGCGGATACAGGCGCAGAGATTTCGATTAAAAAGGTTAATTTTCTAAACACAGACATGCTAATAGACAGTAGGTATTGAGTAGCTATTATCGGCGTGACTCACGGAGTATGCAAAACGTTGGGCACAGTACAGGCTCAGTTGCATGGATTAGAGTGCACATTACATGTAGTCCCCCATGACTTTCCAATTGACGCGGAAGGAATCATAGGGTGGGTTATTTTTAAGCGATACCGGGGCCAGATAAGCGCCACTGAGAATACGATTAAATTGGATAGCGTAGAGATACCACTGGTGAGGCCGGAGTATTATAAAATACCTGCGAGATTGAGGCAAATAATTTATGCGTGAATAAGAAAAAGCAAAAATAATTCAGAAAATGGCTGGATACCCCTCCAAGAAATAGAGGAAGGAATACTGTTCGGGAACTTTGTAGGCAGGAATGTTAATGGTAAAATAGTCGCTGAGTGCAATGATACAAGTAACGAAATAAAATATGTGCCTGTGCAACTTGTAGTTACAGCCGGTTGCAACCATGAAGAAAAAGAGCATGTAAGGAATCTAATCAGGTCAAATAAACAAGGAGAGCTGAACATACATGATTTATTAGAGGGAAGGTCCGATGAATTACGGGCTCTAGTAATAATTGGCATGAAAATGCAAGATGTAGAGGGAAGGCCGGGAATGAGGATTGACTTGTGGGAGCCCAACGAAAAGCGCATAAGGCCCCCACCTGAACCACCACCCCC
>NW_019379667.1:330788-388405 GCF_000648655.2 Copidosoma floridanum
GATTTTGAGAGCATTTCGTTTATTATTCGAGTTTTTTTGGTATGGCCAACCACCATATTGGATCCACCATTTTGAATTTGTTAGTTCTGATAACAGATTTATAATCAGCAACCCCAAAAACCCCCCTACACTGATTTTGAGAGCATTTCGTTTATTATTCGAGTTTTTTTGGTATGGCCAACCACCATATTGGGTCAACCATTTTGAATTTGATAATTCTGATAACAGATTCGTAATCACTGACCCCGAAAACCCCCCTACACCGATTTTGAGAGCATTTCGTTTATTATTCGAGTTTTTTTGGTATGGCCAACCACCATATTGGATCCACCATTTTGAATTTGTTAGTTCTGATAACAGATTTATAATCAGCAACCCCAAAAACCCCCCTACACTGATTTTGAGAGCATTTCGTTTATTATTCGAGTTTTTTTGGTATGGCCAACCACCATATTGGGTCAACCATTTTGAATTTGATAATTCTGATAACAGATTCGTAATCACTGACCCCGAAAACCCCCCTACACCGATTTTGAGAGCATTTCGTTTATTATTCGAGTTTTTTTGGTATGGCCAACCGCCATATTGGATCCGCCATTTTGAATTTGTTAGTTCTGATAACAGATTCGTAATCAGCGACCCCAAAAACCTCCCTATACTGATTTTGATAGCATTTCCTTTATTATTCGACTTTTGGGTATGCAGTCGAACATGGTGATAAAGCCTATGGTTGTTTGTACGCCACGTTCTCCAGCAGCTAGAACATTGAATGGCCGAGTGTAATCAACTCTAATGTGAGAGAAATTCTGGTCTTGGGTGCTTTGGGTAGCTAAAGGGGGTCTCATAAATTAAGTAGGGCCACAGGCATAACACTATGCAGGTGAGGCACTAATAGAGATGCACCTTAATTGGATGATAGCCAGCGGGAATCTACGCGTGCTTAGCAACGTATGCACTTGTGACTTGAGTGTCACCGTATAGTGCTCGTTTACGGCTCATGCAACGACGAGATTGGATAGGCTACGTGATTGGCTCAGAATTCAAGGGTAATTTTCGTTGTAGCCCAGCAATAGGTGCTGTAGGCAGTCTCCTACTTAAAGGATTCTATCTTCCACTAGAAACGGGCCAGTGGCTGGAGCAGGTATCTTGCAGAAAGGACAATATCAGAACTATAGCAGCAACTTTCCATCTGAAATTTTTGGTGTTGGCTGAGACAGATGCAGGCTGTGAAGACAACATCGTAGTTCTAAGCTTGGAGTGGACAGAGTACCACAAAATTTGGAACTCGGCTCAGCGTATGTCTGACCCACTATCCTAGGTGGGCTGGAAAGTAGGGGAGATGATTCAGAGTTAAGAGTCACTTGAACATGAGTTGAGGCTTTCGTTGTAAGGCACATCATATAAGATCAGGCTATTGAACCGATAGCTTCTTGAACTCTGATAGACTGGCCATTTCTGTTGGCTAAGATACCAAAGGCCCACTGTGCCAGCTTGGATCGTCTTACTACATACGATAAAATTCTAGGGTTCATTAGTTGGCCCATTGAGTAGTAACATCCACTGCATTGGTAGTAGGCGTCACATGTCGCAAGATATGGGCTGAAAGAGTCACCTGCAAATGAGCGACATACTTATTTAACAATGCAGAGCGATTTTAGAGTCACTCCAAGCGTAGCAGTCATCATCTGGTACCAACAGTTTGTCAGCTGGGGGTTGTAGCAGTTGTCCGGTGCTTAAGGCAGCCCTGAGATTAAGTCAAAAAATTGTCATGTGGGTGATCAGAGTGAAAGCTGGCTGAATGTTCCTGATTAAAACTAACTTTGTCTTTGCCAGAAGAATGTGAATAATAATGTTACCAGATGAGCTCTGGGTCCAGGAGTACACAATGGCAGCCATGGCTTGACAAATAGCATCAGCAAAGACGTAGAATTGCCAAGTGTTAGACATTCTGTTATTACGCTCCAAAGGTATATTATTAATAAATTTTTAACGAAGGAATAAGTTCGTCCCAACCGTAACGAGCACGACATCAAGTCCTATACGTGAGACTTGGCAATCAAGACAGAAGGGGCGAGTCAGCCACATAGATCAAAGAGCCGTACCAGACCAGCTAAGAGTGCCCACTTGGTAGAAGGTGTAGACGGCAGTGTAGGTGATACAAAGTATAACTAGTAAGCCCCAGAATCCTAGCTACCACCAAGCTCGCTAACGGGGCCTTTGGTGCTGAACTGCCACCAACTCTTTCTTAGACAGGAGTCTTCAGGCATGTGATTAAGCAGCTTTGGATCATTTGTGACTTACTTTTGCTGCGAAAATAAACTAGCTTTAAAAAGACTGATAATCTGGTTGCGACAACGCCAGACTGTGTCAATTTCATTGGCACCTGAGACGATGTTGTCCAAAAAAGTGATTCGATGTCTTCTCCATCGAGTGAGCACACAAGGGTTGCCTGCAACTTTGGGCCCGTGTATCTGCGTGATTCCAGCTGTGGCCTAAATAAGTCAGTTTGAATCCGTTGAAGACGACGAGCAGCCATTTCTGATGGTATCCTACCTGCCAAATGCCATGTTGTGGCACATAGTTGACTGGGTGGGCTGAGTCTTGCAGTTCGGTTGAGATCTATACACGCATTTCACCGCACGTTTCGTACCTGATGAAGCATCGATATCTGACACCCATTGTAAGGTTCCTATAAAGGTACCGGTAAGGGTGTTGCAATTAAAATAGCTGGCTCATTAAGCATTTTTCTTAGAAGGGCGAAACTACCGTAGTAACTAAAGTCACAGAGGAAGACAAATTTAGTACCTGCTATCTTCCACTCGGTGGTATTATGTGAAGATGTGCTTACACTCATTATCCTTGGATGAACGACACTGAGCCTTGGGCATACCCTTGAGCTCCCAGAATCTTTAGAAAATCAACCCAAGCTCCTAGTGCGTGGCTGGAGAGGACTTATCCTGAGTTACCAGACGGAAAGCAAAGGCCATGGCTGATGACCCGCTAAGTGAAAATCTATCCAAGCATTAAGGACTGAGCCAGAAGCTTTCTTATATAAATTGCACTTGGCTCAAATATTTAGTAGTAAGCGTTTGCTTCTAGCAGGACATAAATGCAACCAAAGGTAGCAAATGTTGGGTCAGTGACAGGCTCCAGACGGAGACAAGATTGGACAATAGTATGTTCCACGTGATCTGATGGATATCGTAGCCCAAACGGGGAACGCAGTGTTCTTTGATAGTGGCCACAAATTCTTTATCCCTAAAATTAAATGACAAGGTAGCCTCGTAACAAGAGCAGAGAGAGCAAGAGCCTCCAGCTTCGGTGATTGTCGATGCTGACTTGGCAAGGGGGACACCGTGGAACATGCATTCAACTAGGCATATACTGTAAGGATCTACCCATGTGGCCCTTTCTGGTTCACAAGAGCCATGAGGCCGACGGTGAGTTATAGTAATCTAAGAAAGGCAGAAGCTCCAGCGTCACTTATGTGATCTAGATGGAACTGTTTGAGTAAAGTAAGCTTGGGTACTCAAAGAAGTCTTCGTGAGCTGCCAAAGTCAATCGTTAGAGAGTCTTAGAATAGCCGAGATAACGCACAAGATGAAATGTGGGGCATAGGTAGAGTCCCTGACAATGTGGCCGATGACTGGAACTAACGAGTTAACAGTGGGTGTTCTTTCGATTATCCTCCCAAGATTTGAGTACTGCCACTGCAAAGGATTCTTATGGAGGCGATTGCATAATATCGTTCGCACAAAAACTGAGCTAGGGTGTTTAAGGTGGATAGATTCCACTTTGCACTTTTCCTTCCAAGCTTGCCTGGTCAAAGGGTGAATGTGGGATGTAGCCAGGATCACAATCCTTACATCTCAGTGCTTCACTGGTGGTTTAAGAGCTCAAAACTAATCTCAGTGCTTCTTGAGTGTATTAATAAGTCCCTGCAAGCCATTAGTGACTTCGTTGGGTAAGGATATTAGGCATTAGATGGCCACGGTGTCGTCCTGTAATAGGAGCCTCCAAATTTTTAACTTGTCCTGGAGTGACTTCCAGGCAGCAGCGTAGTTAGAACCTACTACTTAAATCGCATTAAGTGCTAGCTTAGCCTTTCCATCTATCTGTGTCTCACAGTAATACAGTTTGTAAATGTCACCTTATTAAGTGTCCTCGTGGCCCAATGCTTGAGAGAGGTTCTGCAAGGATTCCTAGTCCTCTCGCCACCTGGGAAACGTAAGAAGACTAATGTTGGAAAAGTGGAGCTGATGTTCCACAGTTTCTATGAACGAGGAGGGCTCGTTCTGAATTTCAGTGGCTAGGATAAGCTTCGCCTTGACGTTAAAAAGGCAAGAAAATTCCTCGATGCATTGTTGCTCTCCGCAAATAAATAAAGTGTCTTGGACTCGAGCAAGACTGGCATCAGGTGAGGCAGAATCTGGTAATTGGCTTGAAGACCAGCCCATTAATTTTTCAACAGTGTCACTTAAATTCTGCCAGGTGTCTATGATTTAAAAGATTTCAATTGAGGTAGTCATCTCAGAGCATTAAACAGAAACCATTGAATGGCGAAAATGTCGCGCCTATTCTCGTCAGTGCTGGAACACACGCAGTTTGACCATTGTCCCTATGAGTGACGTAAGTATTTTACACTACTGTTAATAAGTGCACTTGATTGAAGAAGGCCATTCAAATTCTCTCATGATCATTTACAATTTGCAGGGAGAACAGTACAAGTGCACCACGAAAGCAAAGATAAGTTGTAAAAGAAAGTGTCCTAGCTTCTCTCGAGGGGCTTCTGTCTCCACCCATAGCTTGGCAAGCCCACCTAAACGCTGCTTAAGAAGATTTTCCTCTCTCTCTCTCTTTTGTCTTTTATGAGGATTGATTCACATCCTGAAGTGCTCCACCATACACTGTCTCCAACCTTGTGGCAATGGTCCTAACCTTATTTGTAGCTTGGCGAGTAATCGGAATATATTTTCTCTGCGGAATTTCACCTAACTCTCCATCTACATACATATTGCGTTAAGAGTTTATAACCTGGCTCGAGGAGCCAAGGTTTTTGATAAAAAAATTGTTTTGAAAAGGCAGAAAAGCCCACATATGTAGATGGTTGTGCAAAGCAAGTTGGCAGAACGAAGCAGCCGAGTAAATACGAGAGTGGTTCTTTTTAGAGTTAACGACTTGTTTGGCTGTGTCACGAAAAGAGGGTAGGGGGTTGCCAGAAGGACCACTGTCATCAATGTGGTGCAACTTGAGTTGAAGCGCCACCATCAGCGTGTGATTCTAAACAAATCATGCATAAAAAAAATTTTTTTTTTAAGTGGAGAATCAAAACGAAATATTTTTTGTGTATTTGTTTGTATACTCGTAGAAAAACACCACGAACATTTAATCGTAAATACAAGATAAATACGTTATATGTTTATAAAACAGTTACTATCAGAGCTCAAATGAGAGTAGAATTAATAAACCAAATAAATTAATTTAACGGTATACTGTCCAATTTACATGAAGTTGAACAATATACCATAAGTTACATTCATTTATTTCATATAAAACAAAAGAATTCTAAGCTCTTGAATACACTGCCATATCGTACTGCGTGAAAACAATCCCTTATTTATTATGTCTTAAATATATTAAGCATTTATATACTAGTAACCATAAAAAAATAGCAGTAAACAATAGAAACAGGTTTCATATGAAAGGTTAAAGCCCACCAACAATGTACCTAATAAAATTGAGTATCCTAACAACAACGAGTACTGCTATAAAAAAGCCTTACGGGATAAAACAGATGGGACAAAAAAATCTGAACGACGAAGTAATGGAGCCTTTCATAAGCTTTTACGTGGCACCTATTTTCTTTGTAAAAAAAAGAAATGGTAATCAAATGGAAATCAAAGATACAGAGTTGTACAAGACTTTAGAAAACTGAATGACGTTAAAGTGGACTAGAACTACCCTATATTAAAAATGGCAGGTATATTAGAAAAATGGGTACATCTTTATAATTTGCAGTTCCTAATTAAGAGCAGGATGCTATATAATTAAAACAGAACAAGAATACAAATACAAAATGTCCTTAATATTAAAAATCGGGCTTTTTCATTTAAAAAAATGCTTTGTGAAATAGAAACCAAGCCCAGCAATATAACGTAGAGACTTAGGAAAGCCTATTTTATCTCGCAACTATAGAAATAATGAATTTTAGAAGAAGAAGGCAACTTGTATTAAGCACGTCGTTTACAAAAAGTGATGCAGACATATTAAAAAAAAACAGGCGTTAAATATTTTCTAAGGCAAAAAAAAAAAAAAAATTTTGGCAATTTAAAGAACTAAAAATTTATTACGAGGAATTCATGAGAACATTTTTTTAAGTCACCAAAACTTTGAACATATTACTTGCAGTAGATCAGGAATTCTTTTAAAATAGAAAAAGTTTAACGTCATTTTTAATTTTGCAGAATCAGTTGTGTTTATGGCTGTGTTTTTTCAGTTACAGAAATTCACCCAGCGAGACTAGCGTTAGTACAATAGAACAAGTCTTATACTAATGACTGTTTATCGCTCTGCAAAAAACTTACTGATACTTGTGGAGTTATTTCTGTTACGAGATTTCTTACTTACATAACCTACAAATACTAAACTATTTTGTTATTTACATTGTTTTTATTCATAACTATCTCACGACCAGTGACTCGACACATTTTAACGGAATTTCTCAGATTGTATGCGTCTGATTTTTCTTACGATGCACAATTGTAATACCATTATTAAATTTATTTTAGCTTTTTTGGTTGCATGACACCCAGACATAAAAATATTTAACAGTTTTAATAAAAATTCTAGCTACTATACAGACGACAAAGTTTATTGCGTTCAGTTTTAAAAGCTAAAGAGACCCCTTCTTGACATGAAGTGATAAGTTCTGTGATAAAAGCTTTCTGATCCAATTAACATGAAGCTTTAGAAGAATTTATCAAAAGAACGGTGCTTTGATTGATTTACGAAGTCTTCGTCGCAGAATTCTCTGCTCCCTGAAACGAAGGGTCCCTTCATCTTTTAGAACGAAAAAAAGCTTTAGTAAAAGATTTGCTCTGATGTATTAAAGCCAGAGTCCCGTCACGTAAGCTTCCGAGCCTGCACAAAATTTAAAATAAGAGTGGCTTTAAAAAGTATTCATACTAAGAAAAAGGCAATGGGTCTTAATATATAAGGAGTACTTATCCATCTCTTCTAAGAAGAGGTTAGAGGAAGTAGATATATCTTAATAACAAATCACAATTAATCGGAAGCAAAAGTAATTACTAAACCTTTTTTAAGAAAGCACTAGCACTAATATATTGCATACAGTAATTTAAAGTGTACTTCTTTGACAAGAAATTAATGATAGTCACTAATCATTAGCTTCTAGTGTAGCTTAACTTAATGTCTACATATTTTCGATCATCCCAAAATACAAAAAAAAACTTGTCCACCATTCGTGAGAATAATATCGAAAGTAAATCACAAGACCCTATTAATAAACAATCAAATTTCTTTCATACCATATCCATTTGCAAAACATTACCTGTAGAAGAGCATAAGAAATAAGAAGCCTTAAGTAGCGGCTCATTAAGATCTGTTAAAAAAGACAAACTATTGTTTACAAAGAAAAACTTTATGTAACAAAAGAGATTCACTACTTTTGTTTAATCAACCTTGACTAACTTAATAAATAATTAACTAGCTTAAACAATACATAAACAAAAGTAAGAAAATACTAAGACTTAGCAGCTGTAGAACCATGAAATTAGACAACGTTAGAATTTAAAAAATGTAACAGACATTACATAAACATACGATGCAGAAAAAAAAGTTATTTGTTTAGCAATCATACAATACTCTCTTCTACCGAAAAAAAAACAATGATATTAAAGAATTTTAACTTTACTGTAGAAATGGAAAATCAAATGAATAAAACCTTAGCATAAAATATTATTGAAACATATAAAGTATCATTGAAAACGTTTTAATAGTGCATTATCTTTTACCAAAAAAAAAGTTTTCCAGGAAAATATTATTCAAGTTAAGAAGAAAATGTAACTATTAATTGGGTTATGATGTGATAATAAACATAAATGTATCTTGTTATTTGAATATCGTGAGAGTAAAAGAAGTAGAGTACTAATATTAAATTGGTCCTAGAAACCCAGCATTTGTATGCAGCTTTTATCGTGCATCTTAAATGTACCTTTTTAATGCCATGTATAACGTTTGGCTGGTAGTATTATTCCTTTTGGTCAAAGACTACTAAGCTTTATTTGTTTTTTACCAAGAAGAGTAAAAAAGTGGGTTGGTTTGAGTAACATATTACTGCTTAGCGTTAACTATTTATGTATCACGTTTACGAAGATTAGTGTTGTAAAAGTTTCGCAAGATTTTAACTAAGCAAGAGTTTTCATCATTATACCACGATAGTAAGGAGCATACATGTACGTTGATACAATGCACCTATTTGGTTCTGATGAGTTTATAAACCACTGTTTGAGACTACCGTCTAGTATTGCAATAAGTCGTCCACTGCAGGTATTACACGATTCTCGATAGTGACATTTAAACTATCGGTTCCTTGTATACTAACTGTTATATAAATTTACAGTTTCTTATTGAAAATAATGTAAGTGTGCATTGCGTTCACTCATATATAAGTTTCTTGCCAAGAACTAGTGCTTACTCAGTAACTGTCATATTTTATTAGTGTTACTAAGAACATAAATTTACAAAGTGGCATTGAGTTAGTAGTTTTATTTGTAAGATATTTCAAGGCAAGAAAAACAAGGTAAGATTCTATTCGTAAAGTGTTGGCTCAATAATTCATCTTAGCGTTTTAATTTAAGTGTATCTACTACATTTGTTTAGTACGTAGAATTGTTTTGTAGAATTGCATTTAAGGTTTTCTAATCGTTTATTTTAGTTTTTTCAAGTTACTTTAATGTTTTACCTATGTAATAAAAGCATTTTTCTGGCTTTTTATGGTTTGCTATTTGTTATCATACATATGCTTGAAAACGTTTAATATTTTGAAACATGTAGTTTTGTTGTAAACTTTAAATTATGATATAAGTCTTATAAAGACTTATGGCTTTCTGGTTCCAGAACTTTAATTGATAATTTTTGAAAATCATATATTTAATATGAGATTGGTAAGCTCAAGTAGAAGCTCCCCTGGAACTTAGAAAAAAAATCTGAAGGAGGCAAACGCAGACAAATACAACATACACTTGTGACATACTTTTTTTAACAGAAAACAAGCTTTTTTTACTGATTTTAAATAACTATAAATCAAACTTTTGTATAAAACAAAGATGTTTAAAGGCTAATGGCCAGAGAAATAGTTTACTTTTCTTAATAAAACCAAATCATTTATACGAATTAACCTGTATACTACAATTAGTGGGCTTGTAAAGAACTTAAATGTTTGGAATCCTAGCGTATCCAAAAGCTTTGTGAAATAAAAATCAGTCTTCAGCACCCAATCAGCGTGATCTCTTTCTGATTCATAAGTGGCTGAGGGATTTGAGCTGGTTTTGTGTTCATAAAGTTAGCAAGAGCTTAGGGAAAAAGATCTTGCAGATCATCCGAAAAAGCCACTAAATGTCTGAAATTCAAACATGCATTGATATGACAAAGAAGGGTAGAGAACTTTACGAACGTCACAACTTGCTCGCCAATGACTCTTTTGTAGTGGTACTGAGTCGATTTCATCGCAGCTTTCCACAAACCTCCAAAATAGGGAGCCAAAGGTGGTTTCAAGTGCCAAGTAGTTCCTTTATTCAGAAATTTATCAACAAGTATATCTAATAAAAGCGTTTGAACTAGAGCTTCTCTAAGGTAGCAGCAGCCTCTACAAAATTAGTGCCTTGATTATTGTAGAGGTTAGTGAGTTGACCATGATGACTTGAAGAACAAGTAAAGCTGAAGGAAAATATTCCTTTTAAAACTCTAACCAGGTAAACAGCCTTAGTAAGCATGCACAGAAATACCACTATGTTCTTCTTTTGAGTTCTTTGGTCTTGGACTTTTCTAAGACGAATGGGAAATGTACCTGTATAATAAGCACTCATTTTAGTGAAAGAAAGGGCAAGAACTACTTGAAGTTCAGGCATGTCACTCATGAGCTGCTGGACATTTATTCATCAACTTATGAATAAAGCATTAGTATCGTAAGTAGTGATTTTCAGCATCTAAGAGATACCATTGTATTTGAATTGAAGATCCAAACCCTTACGATTTAAAGTAAGCTAGGGAGTTCAAAACTTGGCTAGTTAATTTACAATCTTAGCAGAGAGATAAAAAGGACATAACTTAAGACCAGAAATTCTTATAGTTTTAAAAGTCGCTACTTTAGTTTTTGCCACTTGAAGGGTCACCAGAACATTATCTGGTATCATATCACGTGTGTATACAATGTCAGCATATGAATGCATGCTTTTAAACGTCAGCAAAGCCATGTATATCAATAGAATTTGATTTTAGTCAGAAATTATTCCAGCTAGGAATCTTGCCTTAACTTAAAGATTATGCTTCACTTATTAAATGGTGCCATTCTTCGTACAACTCAGGAAGCAACTTATCCTCCCAAGGAGTCTTTAGTCACCAAAGTTCGAACATCATTATTCCTGGCTTAATAATTGTGGGGGAAGTTGTAGTATCTAGTAAATCGAAAAATCGAGTTTAAGTTAAAAGAGAGCCTTTACTTTAAGCTTAGTCCTCTTAATATTATCCATTTGGAAGTAAAATTCATTAGTACTGGGAATTTCTGTAATACCAATACTGCCGTATATTTATAAGATTCTGATAATTTTAAAGTAGTCATAGCATAAAGTTCGGGATGTGTGTTTTCGAGAATTTAGGCTAAATTGCTGCACCACTTTTTCAATCAAAACTAACCTAAGCTTGTTACTTTTGTCAACTCATCTATTTTGTCTACTGCCTCTAGTTATGAATAAGGGCCTAATAAATAATCATTTATATAAATTGATATATAAATTGTATATATAAATTGATAATAGGCACGGTATATGTAACAGTAATTTTTAATTTCACATATATTATTTAACAATTATGATAAATATGCAGTATATCAAGCTGGTATTAACCTTAAAGCCTAAAAATTAAATTTAGCCAATACCTGAATAAAGCTTTTGAACCAAATAATGTAAGCTATAAATAGGCACTTTTCTATGATACTCTACACGAATAAAAAGATAACATTTTTGTTTGGTATATATTATATGTATTTGTAANAGCTTACAGCGTAGTTAAGCAAATTAATTTAATTCTATTTTTCATATTAAGAAGAGAATGATGTATAAAAATTTTATATTTTACACCCATTTGACATTCTTTTCACTGGAAAATTTTTCCTAAGATGATATCAACAACATGCTAAAAACGTAATATCTCGTTCGTTACACGATGATAATACTAAGCTGAACAATGAAGGCAAAAGAAGTTTTTTATTTAAAATTATATATAAAGATCTGTGCAAAATTACGAAACACTGAAAAAAATTTTTCGTTAAAGCGAATGATTTAAAACTCCCTTAAACTAATTAACATAACTGAACTTACTTACAAAAAAATCACAAGTGTCTTAGTCATGATGTATTTCAAGTTATCTCAGTTTTACAGTACACTAACGCACGTAAAACATCTTAAAAAGTTTGCCAACCTGCTCGATCAACGCTGAAGTGGAGGAGAACTATATTCGGTACGGTTGATGCTGTACAATGGATGATGCTGGCTCCAGGGGAAGTGGTCTGTGTTAGGACCTCTAACTCTCTAAGGTGATTAAGGTGATTAATAAATTTACCATCATTTAAATAATATGAATCTTTCCCATTGCTAAAGGTGTTATCTTTAAAATAAACGTAATTTCAATCAAGAAGAGTGAGGTTAAGGATGCGCAAATAAATTTGTTGAAACTGGTGGAAAGAGACTTCAGGTCGTTTTTGCCTTGCGATAACTTGGCATTGAGTCATTTATGTTTGACAAATCTTTTTGAAATTAGACAATGCATTTTTTTTTATTGTACAGGTCTAACTGAGTCTTATCATAATTTACATTTTCTAACAAGTATTACTACTTAATGTACGATTAAATATCAAGAACTTTTATTGAGAATTTGAAAACAGTATTGATAAATGTCTAAGGTAAAACTTCCAGTTTCAACTACTACAGATTGGAGAATACCATTCTAAACTATGAGAGAAAGTCTATTACTAGCTATAAATGTTCTCATCAGTCTTACAATTTTCTATGTTTATATCCAATTTCATAAAATGGAATACGTATTTTACAATTTAAATCATGGCCTGGATTCTAAAGTGTTTTTGTATTGCATTTCATGTCTGTATGTAATTTATTAAATGCACTGCTTTTTATACCATACACCTATGAAATGAAAGGCCCAAGGAAGAAAGCATCTTGTTTACTAATTCCCTATCTTATTTTCTTTAATATCTAAGGTTAATTATCACTTGTAATGTAATGAGAGAGAAACTCACTATAAATTCAATTGGCCTACATTAAATTATTTAACAAATTTTCACACTGTTTTTATGAATACCTGGAAAAGATAGAAAGTGCACATAATTTAGAATTAACTATGAAAACCAAGACAAAAACCTTATTCTAAAATAATTAAAAAAACGAAGAAAAAGCACAAAAAATGAACAAATATTTTAGTAATCAATTAACAAAATAGAATGTATCATTTACATGAGCAAAGTTTGCAAGAGTTAAAAAAAATGAAAAACACTTTTTATGCTGGCTAACAGTAGAAAGGCAGTGGCACACAGTGACAGCAGCAACAGTGGTATCGTCTCACTGCAGTGTCAACCGGAATCGCATTCACTCAAAGCAGTCAAAAAAGTGATAAAGAAAAGAATCATGGCATTAACTTTTGGCAGCAGCAGTATCAAGAGAAGCACGTGGGTGGAAAACATCTTTAATTGTATGTCTTGTTATGTGTCATGCCTTGCTCACTTTGCAGTCAGCCGCAAGATATGACACATATTTATTTAACTATATTATGTTTACTATAGGGCTAAGCGGATAGGATTCATAGCTGGCAGTAAAACACATATGGATGAGTGAGATCAATATTCAAGCATTTATTTGCGTTTTGTATTCCTTAAAACTCAATACAGTCATTTTATACAAAGACTACACTGCCTAACTATCCAAAGTGACTTTATGCACCCTTGGCCTTGCGGGTGCAGGTTCAGCAGTTGCTGCTCGGCAAAATATTTTCACTCAGTAGAAACGGGATATAAAGAAAGTAGGCCTACCGTTTTAACTACTGCAGGAGTATGTTTAGTAGCACTAGCTTCGACTACCGGGAGATCCGATTGGCAGGAGTCGGTACTTGGACCCAACTGTCCTTGGCAGTGTGTGTGCGTAGGTTGTCGCAGCAGCCCAGGTTGACAACAAGTAGCCGTTGAAAACTTACAATGAATAGCCCTTGGATCACGCATCCTGACGCAGAGTAGAAAGAGTGAGAGTGTCGCTCCTGTCGGCCCGCTGATTCTTGCTGCCTCGAAACCTTAGCTACCTGCACAGGTGTGCGTTGATACGCTCACATACCAGCCGCTGCACACGGTCAGTAGCTGGCCATGCTGTCCATAGTAGGGATAGGTGAAGGTACAAGGGCCTTGCATAAGGTAGGGTTAGTGTACATTGCACTGCCTCTCCTTTTATCTGCTACTGTTAAGCATATGCTTTTACTGTGACGTCGATTTACCACGTCACAAACCCGCCTTTATAAACCTTCGCTTGACCCTGATTTCTTCGCAAGTGCTATGGGGTGAATAATAGTTCTAGCTAAATACCCTATCAGAACAGGTATGTGAATTGATATAGAGTATTTGTTTGCGTTTTAGTGTAGCAGACTGTCTACTTCTTCAGGATCTGTCAGGAAGTACTGGTCGGCCTAAGTTGACGGCCTTGTCAGTATCATAAGCGGTGTATTGTCACGGCGTTGTATGCGATGTCAGTGTAGAACACTAGTTATTACCATTTCCCTACTGTCGGATAGTCTTATGCAGGTGCACCCACTTGTGCTTACAATTGAGACTTAAAAGTAATATTCAGTACCCGATATTGATGCAGTCTCACTTTTGAATAAAAAAAAATGATCTGCAGCAATAAAGAAAGAGTTGCACAAATTAAACAAAAGACTTTTTTTATTTTTCTGAGGGGTAGAAAATTAAGTAAATAAATAATTATTTAATTTTACGAAACAAAAAAATATGACTTCGTCCTTTTTGATTGGTCAGAGCCGTAAGGGCTCTTTTCTGCTCCCACCGTAAATGCCATAGTGATATTGTTTGGGATTGAAAACCCAATGATTGTGGACTGTATGATTTGATTTACCGGTTGCGAGGGAAAAGAGTGGAAGCCAATCGCTTAGGTTTATTAGGAAATTAACACTTACACCTTTTTATTTATAACAAAATGATAAAGTATATTAAAAGCAGAAATAACGACACTTGATGAGGAAAAATTGAAAAACTGTAGTAAATAACAAAATTAAGTTTTATGTGCGCTAGTTTAAGGATATTAAACGAAGTTAAAGAATAGTTATTTGACTAATATAATTGAACTAAAAATAATGTTGTTTAAGTCACGCGAGTAAATTACACAAGACGTTTTCTCTTTCTATTTAAAATGATTTATTTAAAAAAATGTCTACTTGGTTGGTGTACACAGTGACCACACTGTGGTTTACTGGATGAGCGTTCGGTGCAGACTGACTAAGTGGTCACAGGCAAGCAGTCGTGAGTAGCATAAGTAACTTCAACGTGGATCGCTATGATTGGTCGTCACGCAGGACCATTGTACGTATGCTATTGGTTACAAAATACTAAAGTTAATTGCTAGCGCGTGAATATATAAATGCTATATAGTTGGTAACCCAGGTTGGACAGCAGTCAGTACGAATGTACGTCAAAGAAAGAGAAAAATAAATAAAATAAACAATGTATAACGTATAAATTAACATTTGTAAGTATTAATGTAGACCGATTGTCTACTGACAAGGATAATTGTGTGATAATAATATGAACAAAACTTTAAATTAGGCTTAATAACTAGGTATTACATTTAAAATTCAATTAATTAAAACTTATATGCTCTCCTTTTTTTATATAATCAACATAAAATTCTTGTTCCAAGATCCTATTCTAAGGAATTAGCGTTAATTTAGAGCTAGTTTTCAGCAGAATTAATTTGTGAATGGGTCTAACTAAGACAGTACTACTGGTCCTGATCCCTACAACTCTGACTAAAGAGTTCGGATATTTAAAAATCTCTATTATTTGACCTCAGGGCCACTTGCCAGGTGGAGTCAACTTATTTTTTATAAGGTCTAAATCTCCTACTTGCATGGACCTTTGAGGCGAAAGCCACTTGGATCGTGCCTGAAGGGTGTTGAGGTACTCTGAGGACCAACATTCCCAAAAAACCTGAACAGACTGTGATATTAATTTTCATCTCTGTAATAGAGAAACCCTTTCAGCAAGAAGGTCGTGTCCTGGGAAAAAATAAGAAGCCCTCAGGGTTAATAAATGTGCAGGAGTTAATGGATTCAAGTCAAGTGGGTCGTCTGGCAAGGGGCAGAGTGGACGAAAGTTAACACAAGACTTAATGCGACAGAGAAAAGTTGAGAATTCAACGAAAGTCAAGATTTGATAACCCACAACTCGTTTTGGATAAAACTTGGTTGATTACATGGCTGACTCCCAAATATCACTAAAGTGGGGCTGCTGGTGGATTAAAATGCCATTGTGTTCCTTATGACGACAAGTTATCAGCAAATTGATCTGACTGATGTCGATCCTTAAGCATTTTTCTGCTCTCGTGGTCAGCTCCAACAAAATTTGTACCCTGATCACTGTATAAGTCAGTACAGTGACCTCTACGTGAGATGAAACGCTGGAAGGCCGCAATGAACGACTCTGTTAAATAATCTTCCACAATCTAAAAATGTACGGCTTTAGTTGCCATACATACGAAAACAACGATATAGACTTTGAGTGTGCCCTTTCCACAATATTTTGATAGTTGAACTGGAAAGGGTCCAGCATAATTAACTCCTGTCTTCTGAAATGGAGGACTAGGAATGACTGTGCGATTGGGAAGATCACCCATTAATTGAGTTTAAGTTCTTGACTTGTATCGCTTACAAGTAAAAAAATGCCTGAGTTTTGCGCGCACTACTTCATGGCCTTGTAGCACCCAATATTTTCTCCTGAAAGATACTAAGACCATTTTGACACCTCCATGTAACATGGTTTGATGAAAGTAGTCAATCAGTAATCGAGTGATGTAGTCGTTACCATATAGTATCAGTGGGTGTTTAGAGTCTGAATCCAATAGCAAGTTGCTGAGCCTACCACCTATTTGTAGAAGTTCATGAGTAAGCACTGGTGCAAGCTGACGTAAGCGACTGAACAATGGAAGCTGTTCAAATTCATCAGGCTTAAGACTTTGGTTTCGTTGAAGAACAGCTAAATCGGCAGAAAACCAACGTTGCTGATGTGTGTAGACTAACAAGAGTGCAGCATTTTCTAATTCTTCGATTGATAGGTTGAATAAAGCTAAATAAAAATAAGTATTTACAGAAATGTAAGGTAATTTAGATTTCAAATTTTCAGTATGATTTTTTAACTTCCTTCGAATTATTTTGACAAGGAGTCTATGAACCAATTTAAGACAGTAGGCAGTTACTCGAAGTAGTCTTTCCCATTTGGAATAACGACCATACAATTCATTGACAAAAGTATCTAGGCTTTTATCCTTTACTAATATATTAACATGCGAAGTATCTTCAAGGAGGTCAATTTTAAGCTTTGGCTATTTGGGTTGAAACTCGTGTAGTATATCTGGGCCAGAAAATTATAAACGCTATCCACTCATTTGACTCCGATAAATTCCCCGAGAGGCGATATCAGCTGGGTTTTGCTTGGATCTTATATAATGCCATTTAGCTTAAAGTACTAGCTCGTAAATATTAGAGCATATGTTGGCATTAAAGGTAGGCCACTTAGAGGGTGGAGCATTTAGCCATTGCATTACATTTTAAAAGTCGGTCCATAGGTGGACAAGCGCTTCCTTGACAGGACAACAATCTGAAAAATGTCTAATTATTTTCGCAAGAAGCTGAGCAGCGCAAAGTTCCAGCCGTGGAATACTTAAAGTCTTAATTGGGCTTACTTTGGTTTTAGAAAATTAAAGAGTTACTTCAATCTCTTGATTCTTGACAATACGAACGTATACAACTGCAGCATAAGCTGACTTAGATGCGTCTGCAAAATCATGAATTTCAAAGAAATCGAAATCAGGCGAAAAGAAATCCCAGCTAGGTATTGTTATTTGGTTTAACTGGGTAATTTGTCAAACCAACTAATCCATTTAGAGACAATTAGTGGTGGCAACGGTTGATCCCATGATACTTTAAGCAGCCACAGGAACTGAAAGAGAATTTTGCCCAAAATAATAACAGGCAAAAACCAACCCAAAGGGTCAAAGATCTTCGCCAACTGTCTCAATAATGATCGTCTCATCCAAGACTGAGGACTAGGATCAACGACTAGTTTAAACTGAAATTCATCATTTTTGGGATTCCAAGACAAACCAAGAACAGAGACCATTTGATCATAGTCTTTGAATTCTTTGGGCTTGCTAATCTTAAACTTATTAGGGATCTTTGAGAGTACTTCCACCGAGTAAGAAGACCATTTTTTCAGAAAAAAACCGCCTGATTGAGCTAAATCTAGAAGTTTAGCGCCTTTTTGCTGTGCTTCCAAAAGAGAGTGAGCACCAGAGAGACAATCGTCAACATAATACTCTTCTGAGATAATTTTGGCGGCTTTTGGATGTGAATGAATACTATCCATTGCCAGCTGTCGAAGAACACGAGTAGCAAAATATGGCAAGCTGACCAGGCCATAAGTAACTGTAGTGAGTAAATAAGTTTTTACTGGATCAGACGGTTGTGAGTGCCAAAGAATATCCTGAAAGACCTGATCCTCAGGGTGAACCGTTATCTGTCTGAACATTTTCTTCACATCAGTAGTGAATACAAAACTATAAAATCTCCATTTAAGAATGATCTCAAACAAATTATGTGATCGATTGGGACCTGAATGCCAAATGAAATTCAACAAATGGCCTTCACGATTTTTGAATGATCTATTGAATACAACTCTTAGTTTTTAAGTTTTATCGTTAGTTTTAGAAACACCATAATGGAGTTAGAAATATTAAGCACGATAAAGTTCATGACCTTTTCTTATATGCCCCAAGACTGAGTACTCAGTCATGAATTGGTTATGAGCCTTACACAATTCAGGATCTCTGAGGAATCGTTGCTCTAGCTGCTTGAGCATAGATAATGCAGCCTGATGCCAGAACTTATTAGCGGCTTTGAGGTCATGTGCCAAAGCTTTGAAGGGCAAACGGACCATTTACCGGCCATCCGGTTGCCTGGAATAAGTGTTAGAAAAATGCTCTTCACATTCGGATTCCTCAGAACTTAAAGTAGGTATAGATATGGGCTCCTTAATTGACCAAAACTTAAGTACAAGATCAAAAAGATTAGAATTATCTCTGATATGTACAGATAATGGGTCTGTTAAATTTAACGACAATGATAAAGATACTGGGCCGGACAGTAGCCAACCAAGTTCGGAAGATGAAGCTGTGGGTTGAGCATCTTCACCTTTTTTAACAAAATTATTAATTATTGCAGCATGAACAGATGCATCAAGTAATGAATCTATTTTATCCAGCCCCAAAAAATTGATATCAGCCAATTGCAGAACCTTTATATGGCTTAAGTTTGTTACCTCACGACAAACTGGAGGCTTATAAGAAGTGATCCAAGGCACTACCAAAGCTTCAACCCACAAACTAAAATTGGATTCAAAATAAGGTTGAATTTTGAATTGAACTGAGTGTTTTACATTAACAGCTTAGTCTCCTATACCAGACAACGAGATGTTGATACTGCGACTCTTAAAATTCAATCATTTATAAAGAGATTTGGAGATAAAAGATGATTGCAAGCATTGGTGAAATAATGCTCTCACTTTGAGACTCGAACCATGAGAGTCAACAATGTTTACCACTGCAGTGGCAAAAAGAATTCTGGTTGCTCTGGGAAAGTTCGTTTCAGAAGCAATACTGACATTAAGACATGAACTGCTTTCAGGATCAGGATTCTCGTAATTCTTTTCATTATTAGGTTCGCCCATGTGAGAATCAAACTCATCTTTGTGCATCAATGTGTTATGCCTTTGATGACATTTAAAGCAATTAAATTTTGATGTGCACTTATTTAAACTATGTTTACCAAAAAAATTAAGACAAATTCTTTTGCTTTTAACAAAACTTTTTTTTTCATTCCAAGGCTTTGATTTGAAACTGTCTCATTGATACAACTTATAAGTTTGACTACAGAACAAGCATTTTGGTGTATTGGTTTCAGAAGAATGAGCTGCAGTTTGATGTACTACAACTGACTTATTAGGTTTGCTTATTTGGTCCGGATTGATCGGGTTTTTCCTAGCAAAAGCTTCTAAAGTTATAATTTGGGCTGTTATGAATTTACGTAGTTGTCCTAGCGTAGGTGCATTACTACTACTCCCTAGATGCTTCTGCCAATCTTTATTGGTGTAGATATCAAATTTGGTAGTCACGAGAGCAATGAAAATGTCATTGTCGCCCATGTGTCTTCCCATGGCTAACAAAGAATTAAAGGGACCTACCTAACATCTCCTTAGAAATGCGCTTCAGTTCAGTGCAAGAAGAATTTCCATGGTGTTGGCACTGATAATATTGCTGGTATATAAGGACACTAATCAACGCTAGTTGTCGTAGAAGACAAGCAGGGTCTCCCAAGCCTGCGAGTAGTTTTTCTCAGTAACAGGAATTGTTTTAATTAAATCTGAAGCATCACCAGTAACAGGAGTATGTAGGTGCTGATACTTCATAATACCTGGGAGATCCTGCTTCCTGTGTACCAAAGCTCTATACACATCTCTAAAATTCTCCCATCAATCAAGGTTACCATTGAAAACTGGTGAATTAATAGAAGGTAACGAGGCATAACTTTGCACCAAATTTTGAGGTGGGGCAAAGTTGGGAGGTACAGGAGCTGGATTATTGCTAAATAACGAGAACAGGTAGTCCTTAAAGTCCCCAACGGCCCAATAAAAAAGGTCTTCACCACCCTCAAACACACCAGTTTTAAAATAGTCGTGTTGTTTATCAAGAGGATCCAAATTCATGATAGTAGTATTAACCGTTTTAACTTGTTTAAACGTTAAACGTCAAAAGTTTTTTTTAATGAATGAAAGCATTCCTTATTTCGGTATAAAGGCCAAGCTGCGTTGGGTAATATGCATCCATAGTAACCAAACGTAATTTACACCTGGCAATGATAACTAAGCTAGCTCGTAACAGTACAAATTGTTTAAACAAATCGTATAATAAAATATTAGAAAATATCTAAATGAATAGTTATATAATTAACGCAAATCAATACTTGCACTTGTGCTTAAATAAACTGAAATTTTTTAATTTTTATCGCTAAATTTAATCGTGTAATTAATAGTTACTTAAATTTACTAGAAATTGGAATTTAAAACCTGTTGAAGAAGCAGCTGTAGATGATGCAAGTGATCAGCTACCTGCCTAATTGAGTCCGAAGAATGTATGCAGGACCTTGAAGACGACGATTATGTGCTCAGGTATTCAGGCCCACGCAATGGGTATCCAGACATTGAAGTAGCTCAATAACAATGACGGTTTACGTGGAATCAGCAGGCAATGGTGGCCTGTAGCTTTGATGAGAAGCACTTTCAAGTGCTATGATGCCCTGCAGTGACAGGCGAGCACACCGTAAGTATTAGCCTGCTGCCGATATAACCCTTGTTGTTCTGTGGAGCAAGACGGTTAATAAAAACGTCACACAAAGAAAATTAAAAGAGCGAGGGCATCAATGGCTGACTATGTGCGAGCCACGTGTTTAGGAGTGCAAGAGAGCACTATGTATATATGGCTACGAAGACCAAGGCTAAATATAAGCCAATTTTTTTCTATGTAGCTAAAACCTATTTATGAAAGTAGCAAACGAGTAATAGTACTTGAGCTAGTACAGTTAAAAAGAAGCTGAGCTTTTATATGAAGCTAAAAGCTATTTACCAAAGGTCGCAAGCGAGTAATAGTACTCGAGCCAGTGCACGAAAAAAAAAAAAAAAGTCTGTCTGCGCAACGCAGGAAGAACAAGATGGCCAGCGAGTATAAACTAGGGCCTGTGCTTACAAAAAATGGCGACAAATCGAATTAGAAAAGTCTAGCAATAAGCTACGCAACGGAGCCAACAAGTATGTACTCGAGTTTGTGTACGATAAGAAAAAAGCACTGAACTTACCACAGGTACCAAGTTTTGTTGTATGCGAGTGTGTGTGGGAGAGAGAAAGATACGCCCAACGCGCCGGCACGCTGACCGCGTCCGCACGTCGCTCGTGAAGAAGAAGTTGGTTAAGATAGCTGACTTCGTAACTCGCACGTGGCTAATAATAAGCCGAAGCTCTCTACTCACCCTTTGGATCTGGGTCTAAGGACAAATGTTTGGGATTGAAAACCCAATGATTGTGGACTATGTGATTTGATTTACTGGTTGCGAGGGGAAAGAGTGGAAGCCAATCGCTTGGGTTTATTAAAGGATCAACATTCACACCTTTTTATGTATAACAAAATAATAAAGTATATTAACAGCAGAAGTTACAACACTTGATGAGGAAAAATGTAAAAACTGTGGTAAATAATAGAATTACGTTTTATGTAAGCTAGTTTAAGGATATTGAACAAAGTTGAAGAACAGTTATATTACTAATATAATTAAACTAAAAATAATGTTGTTTGAGTCACGCGAGTAAATTACACAAGACATTTTCTCTTTCTATTTAAAATGATTTACTTAAAAAATTGTCTACTTGGTTGGTGTACACAGTGACCACACTTTGGTTCACTGGACGAGCGATCGGTGCGGACTGACTTAATGCTCACAGGCGAGCAGTCGTGAGCAGCCAAAGTAACTCAAACATGGAGTGCTATGATTGTTGGTCACGCAGGACCATCGTACGCACGCTATTGTTTACAAAATTCTAAAGTTAATTGCTAGCGCGCAAACACATAAATTCTACATATTTAATGTTTGTAATACTAATTTGATGTTAAACAGATATTTGCACTCTACAATTTTACTTACCTGCCCTTTAGTACCTCGCCATGCCTAAACTCAGCCAACACCTTGGCTGGTAACACGATGAAAATAATCACAAAAATGCAGCAAAAAATAGGGATAGTAAACAGACAGAAATCAGAAGGAAACAGAAAAGTGTTTGATTGACGTGAGTGAAAGAACACATTATTATATGCCGCCGTACACCGTAATTGAAATAAATATATGGATTCACCGCCTGACGAGCTAGTTGCCTTTTACGTTAAAAAAAATGGTTTTTTTGCTCGTTTAGTCAGTCATTCGTGTTTTTTTTTCTTCTTGAGATGTAATTGTAAAGCCTTTATCGGTAGATCAAAAGACTATATTTAATAACAAAACATTACACAATATCAAGAATGAAAGGGAAATACACAATAATAAAAAATGACAAAATTTAGTAAAAATAATTTAAAAAAGTACATCCTCTGTTCAAGATTGGTAAAAAAAAAAAAAAAAAGAAGAGAAAAAAGGGTGAGAGAAAGAGAAATGCAGAGAAAAAAAAATAAAAATATTTTCCTAACGGTAGATGTGGTTACGGTTGACTAATTGCTTCTTTGTGTGGCGTGTATGTGCTCGCAATCCTTGACAAAAAGGCTCGCCTTTCCGCCGCCCGGAGATCACAACAATGTGGGCAGTTCATGATGCTTACGCCCTCTTTTCCCAGTGTGTGGCAAAACTTTTTCACTGGGTCACGCGTGGGGCACTGCACGTAGCGATGACCCAGGTCCCTACACTTCCAACATTCCTGATTAGGAGCCAAAATGGCTTTTGGGACCTGCATTGGTTCCTCTGCTAGGAGGTCAGCTTCTGGGATAAACGGTGGGGGCCAAGGTACCACCCTTGGCCATGACACCTGCAAGTCCATGAGCCGTGAAATTTCCACTGTTTCTGTAATCACCTGGAGGGATGGTGGTACTGCTCGCTGAAGTGGGCAGAGCGGCGCTGATGCTGTCAGGGGCACGTATTCCCATTGTACGAGGTGGATCTGCCTGAGTACCAACCAGATCCTCTCGACGTCACTACTTGACCGGGATTCCTCAGCCGGGGTGCTGGCGATCCCCAAGAGCTGATCCAACATCTCGGGGGTCAGCTGGCCTACTGGCTCCAGGTCAGGACGGATCTGGCGAACCATAATTCTCGTGAGTGCGTTGGGTGGAACTAGTAGTGGCAAGTTATACCCTGGGGGGGGAGGAACCAAATTCGCCTCCTTCACTGGTACAGATGGCTCACTGGTCTTCCTCGGGGCCTCGAGACCTCGTGACTGACCGTCTGCTAAGACCGTTGTAATGGCCTGTAGTGTCCTCTCTGCTGTTAGCCTTGGTAGGATGGCCATGCCGTGCCCGGTGGGAGACCACGCCTGGTCTCCTTTGCCCCAATTCACTTGGCTCGCGGTACAGGTCGTCGAGCCGGGGATCCCGTCCACACCCCAACGCGTCTGTCTGGGTCTTGCGCCCAGTTGGTCAGCGCGTGATTCCTTGCCCTTTCATGATTGGGATCTGTAGAGATATAGATCACTAGAGATTCATCGTCAATCACATGGCGTGTGGGGGTGTATCGCTTGAGATCATAGTTATGAGTTTTCACTAGTCTTTTTATCACGTTGTCACTTCTACTACTACGTCCAAGAGCAATTGAGTTACTATTCAGGGGCCTACAAATTTAGGCGCAAGTTTTGCTGTAAATCCTTGGATTCCCGAAGATAGTACGTGATTTCTCCATATAACACTGTGTCCTAACGCAAATGATTCTGCCCTTCACCTGTGGACGTAGTATTTCACCGTAGTATTCGATCAAGTCTAATGGTGCAGCTCATGTGTTGCAATTTGGAAAAGCTACTGGTGACGGATTGGGGCCGAAGTTCAGGAACGCCTAACAAAGCTAACGTCCAAAGACGTGAAATGATAATGGACCAAGAAACAGCAGTCAGTCGTTGAAAGCCTCAAGTAAGCCTTAACCGAAGCCCCTGTCCTGTCGAGGCCTGACTTTACACAACCGTTCGTCCTACAAACGGCCAGTGACTAAGATGTGCCCGCAGTACTAACCCAAACTCTTGAAGGTCAAGAACACCCAATATGTTATGTCAGCAACACACTAAGAAAGCTGAAGCGTAATTACACCGTAACAGAGAAGGAATGCTTGGCTGTGCTGTGGGCTGAAGATAGATTAAGGGGATATGTACAATGGGAATGGGTAACAGTAGTTACGGACCACAGCAGTTTGTTATGGCTAAATAGATTGAAGGAACCAGTAGGAAAATTGGCTCAGTGAAACACTGCTTTGCAGGCATATGACAAGGAGTTCGTCCATAGGAAGGAAAAACTATATTAGGTCCCGGATTTCCTATCCCACGCCCAAGAAAATTCAGTCGCAGTAATTATGCCCCATATCAAGCAAGTATGCGATAAATGGTTCTTGAAACAAGTGAAGGGGGTATATCAGGGAGTTATGGGAGTACAATATACATCCTTACCGTAATTCACGATATTTTGGAAACTTTTTAGGAAATCCATTCAAAAAATGGCTTCATACTCCAACTCTTAGCGTCTTAGTCATTTTCCCAAAAGTTATCGGAATATTTATGGTTCCTTGAACGGCCAGTACCTTGCCATTAGCAACAGAAATCTTAGCACAATAGGGTGTAAAACTCTTTAATCGCGTAGTGATTCCTTTCCCTAAATAACAGTGCAATGCACCGCTATCCAAGAGTGCCTGTATTCTTATACCTGCGACATCAAGCAGTTAGTAGTGACGTGGATCTTTGGCCAATGCCAATACCTTTATCACTTTTTCAGTTTCATACGTCCCCCACCCAAGTCCTCAACTCGTGTTGGACACAATGTCATCAGTGAACGGTAAAATACTTGGCACTGGCCGCTCTTTCCGTCCGTTTCTTCTGAAATAGGTGTTTCTTTTTTTTCCCTATCACCTAGGCCCTTCTTGCACATATGACTGGCTATAGAACTGGTTTTCTTTATCACTTTATTTCTCCAGCATATAATAGCGGTTATTGTACGTATAAAATAATTCTGGACAGCTGACTGAGCTGCTTTTAAAGATTTCCTCAGCTAATTACTACATCCTCGCCGTTTACGACATCTCTGTGCATTGCCTAGTTTAACTACCAGCCATGTCAAAAACGTCAGTACCGCGAGCCCAGTTGCTGGACAAATCTCTAGAAGTTTCCATTGTTTCTTATTTTCATCTTCGTCTTTTATGTTAGGTGAGGTGGCATTAACTTCTACTACCCCTCTTCTGTAGCGTTTTCCGATCATTTCGTGTTCCATTTTATACACTTACATGTTTGTCACCTATCTTGCTGCACTTTCTTTAATATTTACGGTAGGGACAATCATTACGCCAGTGTCCAATATTGCGGCAAATAAAACATGATAAGTCCTTGTTTTCTATAGAGGCGTTATCACTACGATTTTTTATGTTATTGCCAGTGGATTTCTACTCCTAAGAGGTTGATGCTTGTGTATTCTGGCGCCGTTCAGCAACCCCTTGATTTTTCAACATTGTATCTTTTAATGGAGCTAGCATTTCCTCAAGCCACTGTTGCACACTTTTATGCTGCTTCGCCGTCTTATCATCCTCGATTACTGTAGTGGCTGATGTGATGGTTAATGCTTCCATTAGCTGCAGATCTGTGTTTCCTTTGACGCTAGGGGTAGGTTCCACTGCAGCCAGTTTCTTTGATGTAGTTTGTTTTCGGAATTACGGAGAAGTTACGCGAGTTGTGGATGTGTATATATATCAGTGGTTGGCTGATGCTATAGTTTGTTGGTAACTGTGTACTCGCGGGATGTCTTAGCGAGTGCAGGGTTACGTTTTGCTGTGGTGTCGTGCCGGGATTATACGAATGGATAGAAGAGTGCGCTTGGGGTCTATTAGAGTTATATTGCGGTATGTTGGGCATTAGGGATGCCACCGCAGGACTACCGCCAACTCCACTTTGTACATGTCATGGTATCCTGGTTGTGTGGCATAACCGTTCAAATAAGTTATTGAGGCTTCTTGATGTTCATTTGTAGGGTTTTCGCCTGACCATGTTACCTGACGTCCACTCGCATCACTATTTACCCTGTTCGTGGCTCCCTAATCTACCTGTCAGCCATTGTTATTGGGTGCCAAAATTGCCCCGTCGCTCTTCTCTAAACCTGCCCCTTGATTCCGACGCATGGCCCCTATATTTTCTCCAGGAGCCCCACTGGTCCCCTTTTCGGGTACCAAGTTAGCCCCAGAGTCAAGTAATGGACCTGCCACTAACACTCTGGACGGTCTATTTGTGAAAGCCCAAATTACCTCTTGTGTAGGCCACTCTTGTGACCTCCTGTAAATTTGTGATTCTTGGTATGTGTGCATCAGCATCTGTGCATCGCACACTACTGATTTTATTTCTCCTTGATTGTTTACTGTTTCAGTATTATCTAGATTTCGATGCACCTGCTCACTTACAACCTCACGGATTTACTGAGGTGCAGTTGTTAAGGTGTTGGCTTGATCGCCTGCAGCCACGCTGGTGTTCGCTGCCGTCAATTCATTAAGTACGAATCTGGTTTCATGGCGTTTCGGCCTCTCTTCTGCGTCCAAAAGCTCCATCGCCGAATTGTTTTTATCCACTTGAGTAATTTCATCGATAGTTTTGTTTCATGTATAAGCTGTTGGTCCAATATATTTTCTGTTTAAAAAACGCTGGAAACGATCCCTAGCTTCCATCACGGTCCCATTACTTCTCAACCCTAATAATATTAAGTATTGAAACGTGTCTCCTTCCAAAGACTGTTCAATAATATCCGCATTTACCCTTGTTATTGTCTCATGGCTCAATGCTTAAAGTTCGTCCCCCCCAGTCACGCTTACACTAAAGGAAAACTGCAAGTCCTCTAGTGAAACCGTCATGCTTATGTGTACCTTGTACTAGAAGTTACAAAAACAAAGCCAGACGATAGAGAGTACACGGTGAGGTAGTATATATGCTGAATTCATCCTACAGAGGGACAGTTTTAAGTTGTGATAAACAATCTCAAACAAACAGCGAGCTACTGAAGGGATTCTTCGAATTCTCAAAACAAATTTCCGGAATCATAATATACTAGAAGCTTGTTGCTTATACTTATTTTTCGACTTCAATCATTTTCCCTTGTAATCGCACTCTCAAATTGTCAACACTATATAGTATACACACTTTGCCCTGCCTACTTATCACTGTAAGAGGTCACGTTTAAAGAAAAAGTGAAAAAAGAAAAATAGAGAGAGACAGCTTTTATTCTTCTCGCAATGCACTTTATATTTTTACTTCACGTAGACTAGGGGCAAAACGGCAGGAAGTGTACTTTGATCTTTGATGAATAATAAAGTTGTTAAGATTCAACAAATAATCAAATTGATTTCTACTCTAAGCAAAGCAATGTAAAAGAAATATATGTTGTCTACACAACAACAACAAAAAAATAAGCACAAGCAATGTGGGCCAGGCAACCAATCGTTAGCGAATCTACCTGCCGAAGCACACGGCGAGTACACAACAAGGTTATCAAAGCACTGTGCCAAGTAATTGCCTATACAACTAGTAGAGTGCCATGTAATGTGTCGTGCCTTGCTCGCCTTACAGTCAGCCCCAAGACTCGGCACATATATATTTTACTAAATTATTTTCACTATAGGGCTAAACGGATAGCATGGATAGCTCACAACTCAGCACATATGAATGAGTGAGATCAACATCCAAGCATTTATTTGCGTTTTATATTTCCTCGGAACTAAATACAGTAATTCCATACAAAGACTAAACGGCCTAACTATCCAACCTGGCCTGACTTTCTAAAGCCTTAGCCCTGCAGGTATAGGTTTGGCAGTTGCAGCTTGGCACAATGCTTTCACGTGGTAGGGACGGGATATAAAGAAAATAGGTCTACTGTTTTTACTGCTGCAGGGGTATCTTTAGTAGTACTTGCTTCGGGCACCAGGATACTTGATTGGCAGTAGTCAGCACTTGGACTCAACTATCCTCGGCAGTGTATGCGTGTAGGTTGTCACAGCAGCCTGGGTCGTCAACAGGTAGCCGTTGAAAACTCACAATGGATAGCCCTTGGATCACGCATCCTGACGCAGAGTAGAGAGAGTGAGAGTGTCACTCCTGTTAGCCCGCCGATTCTTGCTGCCTCGAAACCTTAGCTACCTGCATAGGTGTGCATTGATACGCACACATACCAGCTGTTGCAATCGGTCAAGAGCTGGCCGTGCTGCCCATAGTAGGGATAGGTGAAGATCGAAGGGCCTTAGAGAAGGTAGGGTTAGTGCAGATTGTACCGCCTCTCCTCTTGTCTGCTACTGTTAAGCATGCACTTTTACTTTGACGTTGATTCACCACGTCACAGTCTGTATATATATATACACTGTCCTAATGCTAACTCCTCTGCACCACACGTGTTTATCTTAAAGGTAAATGTTCTCGTACGCACAAGAAATAAGAGAAAAAATTGAAAAAATGCTAAATAGCTCAAATAATGTACGTGAGCGCACTAGATAAGAATTTTCTTAAATGTGCATGTATTGATAAATGTTCAGTTCAAATATACAGTAATAAAATTTGTTCGATAATTAAACTGCGTTCTCGAAAGCAACAACAGAGAATAGTAACGAGATTTAAGGTTAGTGTGAGTTGACACAGACCCAACAATGGCAACCACAAAATAAGAAAAGAAGAATATGTAAAGCTATCTTTATTCGTATTAAATAACTATGTGTCATCTTTAATGGTTGGAGCCGTTAGATTGATTATAATAAATTGTCCCTTAAATATTAACATTTTTTAAAGTGCAAGCACATAGGAGCAGTAAGATATGCTTTAACAGTCTGAAAAGCGGAGGTGCTCTGTAGAACAAGCATGTGGCTTCTCTCTGACGCAGCATGTTTAATATATATATATATTGAGAGTATCCGTATAAGGGATGATTCATGTGTGTGTGTGTGTGCACGAGAGTGTAGAGGGAGAAACTGGTATAAGGGATGCGCGAAGCCTTAGTTTAACGATGAACGCGCATGAGCTACAGCTGACCAGTAATAAAGGAAGACTGTTTTTGTGTGCTAAGTCTCTCGATGCGTAGTGGTTTTGCTTGAAGGAAGTTTTCCGGTGTTTTCTTGGGTTATTGTTTTCTTGAGTCACATTTTTCCCGGTGTTAGATTCGTGGTTGGAGAGTTGAGTCTTATTTTTCTTATGAACAGGTAAATGACAAGCTTTGATCCCACTTTGTGAGATCATTTAATTGGTAGGGAAAAATCCCCAGCTGCTTAGTCAACCGAGAGATGACCTCCTGATCGCTTTTTCGGTCATTCCTAGGGGTCTGTTGGTTTTCTTGTCAAAAATAAATTTGATCGCTGGGGTGTTTTATCATGTAAACAACGTTCTCGTGTTGTTGACCGTGCAGTAGTATTACCTGTACGTGTACGAAGCATCTGGTTTTTTGTGAATTTTGGTAACATTATGAATTTTGGTTTGTTAAGAAAGAAGTAAAGATTCAAGCCCTAGTGCATCTTGAGTCTGCGTATTATTATGTATAGCTCTCTTGTACTGACGATTATATATTACTATTTTCCATTGTAAACATAAAATTTCACGCATTCTACTATGAATAGCGTTTTATTGTTGATTCCTACTATACGCTTATTTGTAAGCTTATTAGGAAGCAAAACAATTTAGTCTAGTGAACGTTACAAAGTTGGGTTGGGAACGTATAGAATTCATTCCATAAAATTAGTAAGATGTAAGGTATTATTTTCTTAAAAACTTTTTTTATGTTTATTTTTATGAACGCAATTAAATCTAGATAGTGGATCTTTTTAATTTATTTTTCGGCAGAAGCGTTTATTCTAGGCAGTTAAAAGAGTTTCGAGATTATCGAATTTTACTCCTTATGATCTTTTATTATTTCAACAACGCAGTTTTTTTTTATATCGTACTTATTTACTCATTTCATACTAAAATATTCTTCTTTGAGTTTGACGCTGTAATAAATAACACGATTCATATTTCTCTTCGATTTTGTCTTATTTTGTTTCCTTTTACAATTTGAATCAACACCAAAATTTAATTAGACTTCACTTCGTCTCTAAGTATTTTTTTGTGCCTCTATCCTCAACTCCTCTGTCCGCCATAATTGTGTCTTACTACACCCTCGTGTGACTCTTAAAAAAGGTGACCGTTGCAATGTAAATATAGGTAGTAGGAGTGCGTGCTTGCTATACTTAAGTACCTGGATCACGCACAGTGACGAGACAATTCCTGCGTCACACTGAGATTGACTAAAGGCTGGGTTTTCCTACAGTCTTTGACCAATTGAAACACGCTTATACTTATGTGATTGATATACTTGTCCTTTTGTTATGTCCAACAAGATGTTATTAAAGGTATTGTCTCTAGTATCGTAATGATAAAGTTAGTTATTATATCTGTCAAGTCGTAGCTTTGCTTTTTTTTGTTGCTAAGTCTTAAAATAATATATTGTTAATGGATGATAACGTTTTATTCTTACATCTTGTATCAGTTCAAAATTTATTTTTAGGAAAAAAATAAAATAAGATTCAGACTTTTTTCCTTAGTTTGTGGGCACTAACGATTATAACGATTGAATGTACCGTATGACTAATAACTTTTTAGTATCTGAAAGAAAGATATCGAAAGTCGAAAAAGAGATACAATAAAAAGGTAATTATAGTTTTTAGTTTGGTATGTGTGTGTGTGTGTGTGTGTGTGTGTGTGTGTTACAATGTTATATCAAAGTCTTGTTGCCACCTTAGGTTTTTATGATCTTGTAAGTAACTGTCGACTCCGTCATAATGTTGACGTCATTTTAGTTAGTTGAATAGCATAGGGTTAGGCACATGCATCTTCCTACTATGATTTCGGACAGTCTTATGAAGTAGTATACCAATCGTTTCTGAAGCTCTTTCGAAGTTGGCTTCATTTCTAGATTCTAGTGATTTGGTACTTTTGTAAGATTCTATAGTTGTTGTGGCAAAAAGTTATATTTCTTAAGTAATTGAAAGTAGCCCCATTTTTTTATCGTTTTAACCAAGCTGTTATGGACTAAATGTAGCAGTAGGTTTGTATGGGAGTTCCAAATTGCTTTACAGATCTTGATTAATTTTCTCTACGTATAAGGTGGACCTGTTAATCATTTTGTCCAGAGTAAATTCAAGCGTTTCAACAGTTGTTATTTTTTTAATAAAAAAAGCACCAATATTCTCTTATAACAAACATTGTTAGGTACTTGACAAGTTTGCAATGTCATGTTTTAAGAACTTTTTGATATTGATGTTATAACTTTATGGGGAAGTATTATATATAATCAGTCAAGTTATTGTACATTGACCTTCTTTATCGAAATTACGCTATCTACATTTTTTTTATTTTAATTTACAGAAACATCTTGCGAAGTTTAACTCCCAGCCGAAGCAAGCACCTTTTTTCACTGCATTGTTATTTTGATTGATAAAGTTTTTTTAAGCTCCAGTGATTTTTATTATAAAAATAAGCACGACGTTTCTTTAAATTAAAATAAAAAAATAAAAAATATAGATAGCGCAATTTAGATAGAGAAGGTCAATATATATTACATTAAATAATTACATGTAGTACTTACCCATCGAGTAATAACATTAATATCTATGATATCGGCGTTTGACCTAAGACATGCCTTGGCAGAGCAGTGAAAAAGGGTGTCCACCAAGTCTTCGATGGTGAAATTGGTTAACTTTAGTTCCCAGCAAGAAGGAGGTCTCGGTTTAACTCGTGG
The DNA here is from genome assembly GCF_000648655.2 of Copidosoma floridanum. Next base: position 362,921 of record NW_019379667.1, read on the forward strand.
CCGAATCGGATGCCTTTTTTACTGCTTTGTTATTTAAATTGACGAAATTTTTTCACACTACAGTAATTTTCACTATAAAAAAAAACGCGATATTCCTTTAAACAGAAATAAAAAAAAAATAAAAAAATATAGATAGCGCAATTTCAATGGAAAAGGTCAACATATAATAACTCCACTGATTTTAAAAAGTTTGTTTGATTAAGGATTAAAGGCTGTTGATTTAATTTGTTATGTTTCGAATGAACTAGCTTTTTTTTAATTGTTCACCGAAAAAAACAAAGTGCTTTAAGCTAAAGTAAAGCTAATAGATCTTTTTATATTGTCTTACATTTTTTGACAAATGCATCTGCTTTAAATATAACTCATTATTATGCGCTCTGAGGAAAGTTTATCTCTCTTTTTTAACAAAAAGTTAATTTTGTCGTGATCAAATTTTTTCTTGCTCTTTGTTATAATATTTTCACCTAATCATGTAGTATGATCTTTAAAAGTAATTGTATCTTTTGCAACGGAAATTGTAATACCTACAGTTCTTTTAAATGAATAAAGACCTCAAGTATGCATACTATACATTTTGTTTCTTAGTACTACAAATTTCAACATGATCTTCTAGTTTTATTCAACCGTTATTAAACAAACGTTTTTTATTCTGGAGTGATTGGTTACAATTTTAATAAGAAGTATAGTCTGTAGTATTAACTCCTAAGATATTCTTGTATATTATGTAATCAATATTTCGATTCTCGATTTTTTACACAAGACTATTAGTGTATCTGTACGAGTTTTTAAGCTAGTCTTCCAATTAACTTCTTATGAATGTTGTAATAAAATAAATACACAAGTGTCTTTGACAGATCCAATACACTTAATCTAATATGTATTGGTTTTTATATAGAAACATTTGTACGAAGTATCTGTATAGCCATAAATTGCTTGTCAAAAATATTACCGCTATAAAGCTTTGGTCGTTCAATATATGTTTTTGTGCATTTTATTCCTCTTTTTTTACCGAGTATAATATCAGTGCACTAACATACATTTTTTTTAGTTCTTGCATTAGTAGATGTATTAAAAAAGTTATAAAACAATTTTTTTAATTCATTCCTATCATCATGACACGTTTCGCTGCTCAAGTTAATATATTATTTTAGCCAGGAACTCTATTTAAACGATAAAGATCAATTAGTTTTTCTATGCAGAGACCATGAGTAACACCTTGTTTTAGTGCACAGTAGTGTATTTCATATTATTCTGGGGATACAAGGTTGTCATTAGTTTGTTTTGTTTGCGTTTCAAAGGTGACATATGCTCAGAACAGTATGTTTCATCCTTATGAACATTGTAAACAGTTCTTAGATTGTCACCTTCTGGGGTCTTATTTAAACAATTATTTATTTTTAAAAAAATTATTAGTCTTCAAATTGAATCGTTTCACATAAGGTAGATTTTTAAGTGTCACTTGCAACTCTGATTTCAAACTTTGCGCTTGATATTGTGAACAACCGCCCTCTAGGTATCAATTTCTAGTCCCTGGCAAACATTACAAGTAAAAAAGTAGTTAATAGTAAATAAAAAAGGCTGCGCGACTTCTCGCAATCATTCTTCTGGATCACCCGATCCAAGCCTATGGCAGATTCTTGATTGACGAGACCTGTGCTACGGCAGTGGCTAGACTGATAGTTTATGACAGTGAATACTTGTGCATAAAATCTCCCAAAAGGCTCTATGTATCTACTTTTATTTCACCCACTCTCGTCAGCCTTGTCTGATTTGCGGAGTATTGTTGTCTAACTATTGTGAGAATCAGACAAATTTTCGAAGTTCTTTAGCCATTGTAGTCACGTCTCACCTCAAATATTGGCAACGGGCTCTCTTTGGCGGCTGCGAGTCACTGCCCAACCATCCACCAGTGAAACAAGTTCTAGCGGTGGCGTTGGAATTTCTTAAAAACGTTATCTGTCCACGTCTGTTGTCTCTAGTACAGGGTGCTTACTGATGCTTGATCCTGACTGCTAAACAACCCATCAGTGACACCAGCTCCAGCACTGGCAGTGAAATCCAGCAGAAGCGCTGCCTCACTGTGCCTAGAGTCTCCAATTCAGTGTTAACACCATTGATTCATATATATGGCCACTTCGACACCTCAGACAGGATTCATGACCACCCTGACTACCTTTTGCTCTTCAAAGCCGCCCGCCCCAGTAGGCCGACAACAATAAGAGACTCAAGATCTACTTTCTCTATAGAACCCATTAAAGCATCATCAAGCACGTTTAATATACCTATTAAGCTTATATTCTAAATCTATTTTAAACTTTTGTATTAAAGTTGCTGGCTCATAGCTTATCCATATAAGTTATGGACAGTATAAAATATAAAATATTTTTATTCCTTATAATGCTTACAGCCCTCCTTCCTGTAACTATTTTCATCTTCTGCACATCAATTACCACACATACTTATTCCTCCTCCTATTTCGTGCTTGATAAACAGAACAACATTAATGTCTGTTAACAACTCTAACTTTACCTGTTATATAAATAAGTTAATTTAATTTACTACCACGTGCATGTATGTGAAAATACACAATAACCTTTGAATACTATAACATGGCATCACTAGTTAAGCCAGAAGTAGTTAAATAATGAGATAAGTCTATCCATTCGCTTCGTCACAGCTATTTCGAAGATTCTCCAATATTTTAGTAAGCAGAAGTACGTATGTTTTAAAGTATACATTAGAATACTTTTAAAGGATTCACATATTGCAATTATTCTTAATGCTATTATCATGATCATACTTTTTATCAGTTATATGAGTTTTGTAACGACTACTGTGAAGAATTTGTTCAGATGGCAGCTTATTTTTCAAGAGTTTTTCAAACGAAGAGGCAATATCTTTAGAAAAACCACTTTTTCTCTTAAACAAGTCCATCTAATAGTAAGTTTCTTTATCATTATTTGAAGACATTGTCTCTAGAATTGAAAATTATTTGTAATATTATGATAAATTGTCAAAATATTAAGCCATAAATGAAAATAAACAGATAATTTGGAGATTAATATAAGTTCCTTACATGTACGTTATGAATAAAATTTATTCTCTTTTCCTTTGTGACAAAAGCCAAATATTTTTAAGAGAAATATGTAGAAAGTTATTCAATAAATGTGTGTTAATCATAACCATTCGAATAACAAAAAATGAAGTTAGAACTATATTTGTTGAATGCTGACTCACGATACCTACAGAAAAATCGTAAGTAGGTATTATTTTATAATAACTATCAATAAAAAAAATTTTACATAGTCTTATGTGAGGTAAAAATAATCTTTTACTTTTTAACTTTTGTGTGTTATTCATGGGATTCATTAGTTTAAAAAAGTTTTTATATAATCTTCCTATTTATAGGAAATGAAAAACAGATCTGGAATACTTTACGAAGCATAGGTTTTGGCGTACTTATTACACTGTCTAAAACGTTAATACTCTGATATGATGTCATGATAATAAAACTTTATATAACAATTAATGCTAAATGCGGTGTGCCATTGATATTCACAGTCGAATAGTTCATACTTTCACGTCAGCATAATTTGTAAGACTTTGAGCTAAGCTTTCGCTTATTGCTTGGGAGTCTTTTTTACTAATGTCTCTTATGTTGCAGTAAGATAGACGAAGAGTAGGCCACGATGCGAGGGGATAAGGTACGAGAGGAAGGTTTAAACGCCAGCCACTCTTGCAAGGCGGTACGAAGGTATAAGTAAGCAGATCAACTTGCTGGCTCCTTTGAACAAAGTCTAGCAGCTTGGGTGATTCAGGAAGGCTTTCCATAAAAATCAGCACGTAGTAGAAAATTGAAAAGAATTATTTGATTTGAATTATCAGTTACTGCTTATTAGTTACCAATTATTGTTGGGAAAAATCAACATGTAGTTATGAATTGACCAACGGATTAAAGCTAGAGAACCTCGACTAAAGGGATCAAGGATTAAAATAAAAGAGTGCCTTTAAATACGAGCAGAAATATACGAGACTTGACTGAAACAAGTCAAGCAAAGGACCTCAACCAAAGACAGTCCAGGATGGTAAGACTGAATGAGATAAAGACTGACTAGTGAAGGATACTTCGGGCCTTATATATGGTTTCGTAACAGGTCGATTTCGGGGGTGCCGTTTTTGCGTACACGCAGAGTAATGGTGTTGGAAACACGTCCCGAGTGCGAATGCAAGAAAGCAATCATCGAATGAAAAAGCATATTTTCTAAGTCACGCCCGCACAAAATTCAAGGCTTCTGCTCAGATTCGAGGTCGTGATAGTTTGCAAATTGAAACAAATCCTCTTCCCAGTCCAAAGCACTAAAAAGAGGGAAGAGAAGACTCCGTTTTTCGTTCCATCTATCTTTACAACTGGTATTTCTTACAACGAACGTTATTATTAAAATATTGCTAGTGTCTGATACAAGAGCACAAACGATAAATGACCAATTGTAGAAAAAAGTGGTGATAAATTTAGTAGTATTTATGATAATAATAATAACAGTAATCATTAAAATAATACAAATAGTAATGGTAATAATAATTCTTGTAGTAGTAGTGGTAGTAGGTATAATAGTAAAAACGATAATCATAGTACTAATGATTATAGCAAAAAAAAATTATACTAACAATAATAATAAAAATAAAAATAACAACAATTATAATATCAACAATAATAAAAATAAAAACAATAATGATTATGATAGTAACAATAATAAAAATAACATTAATAATAATCATGATAAAAGCAATAATAATAATGATGAAGATAATAATAATAATGATAATAATAACAAAAATAATAATAATGATAATTATAACAATCATAAAGGGAATGAAAGTAAAAAGATAAATATGTATACACCACTTGTAATAATTTTTTCGTTGAAAAAATTGCAGTTATGAGTTGTACGTAAGCTTTGTCAATAATATTAGGAAACCAAAATTAACGCTAATACAATTACGCTTTTTCTTACCAACTCATCCAGCTAAGTATTAATAATCATTACCAATAATAAATCATACATTGCTGATCAACATTGATGAATAATCATGTCTTTAACAAACTATAATAACTATCAAGCGTGGAAGAAAAGGATCAAAGAGAGGCTGATTAGTTGGACACAGTGGTAGTGGCACATGATTGCTTGCTCAAGTGCAGGAGTTGTACATTCACCTTAAACCAAGAACAGGACTTAGTGTTCTAATAAATGGTATGTAACTGTGCATTCAAATAATTTTAACTGAAACCTAGAATACCTTTTTTTTCGTTTGCACATTTAGTTATCAACATCGTTGTTTCTTTGAATGCCTAAGAAATCGTTAAATTCATTGACCAAATAGCTGTTAAAAACTTTTCTTACATCTAAGTGTTGTAAATTTATAATTAAATTAGTCATGGTGCGGTCTTTTAATGAGCAATTCTTTAAATCTGATGGATACATGATTATTATTAGGTGAAACTTGCGCTCTAAATACTATACGTGTTTTTGAACACTTACTTTTGGCAATAAGATTTTGCTTCTCTTTTACTTTGCATTTAGATGCAATAAAAAGCCTTTGCTGATATAACGATCTTATTTTTATTACATGTAGTATTTTGATTTTAATATGTCTTAACTAATGTAACATCATTTAAATTATTCTCTTATACAAAAATTTTAGGCTGAATTTTAAATGCTGCTATCACCACTCTTTACTTACTGATTTTCATCAAATTTTCAAATTTATTAATAAGTATTCTTTTGGCTTTTATAACTTTTTAATAATCGTATGATTCTCGCATAACACTTTTCAGTAGAACTTCCACAGGTGAAAACTTTTGTTTTGAAATTTTATTGAATTACTTTTTTGACTGAATATGGAATAAAAAAGTTATGCGATTTATTAGTATAAATCTTTTGACATTAGATGTCTCAGGATTATTTTTGATCACTTTTTGATTTACTATTGACTTATGATCACTTGCCACGTGTAATTTGTGACACCTATAAAACATTGAAATGTAGCCATAGCTACCATACAAAGCTTACTAAATGAACAATTTTGTGAAAGTAAGAAGTATTCATACTAATAATGCCTTTCATATCCTAAGAGCTTAGCAAAAATGGCGAGAGGGGCATAAAATGACTTTTAAAGGTATATGTGTGTAGGGGCACATAGGCATGCACGTACCCTAAGTACATTGAGAATTTTCAGGGGTTGAACAGCTTCGATAACAACTTTTTTTTTTTTTTTTTTCCTTTATTAACCCTTATATGTGCATGTACAGGAGAACAACCGAAACTTTGACCGTTGAAGCAACTGTTACAGTGTGACACTGTGATAGCCGTTATACTTGTTACCGTAGTACAGAGGTGATTTTTATTCCAGTAACATTCATTTTTGAAAAAGTACAGTTTGTTCCGTGAATTAACTGCAGTTTTTACTTAGTTAGTAAACTTTATCTAGGCTCACCTCATACAGAGTAGAAGTTTAGACATAGCAGACATCTGCTGCAGCTACTGCTAAACTGCTACTTAACCTGTGAATTTTCATATTTTCTGTTGGTATTTCTAAGAAATGTTAATAAATTAAAGTTAGTAAGAAAACCATTTCTGCACGTTTATACGATTGACTTACGTGTTTAGCTGTTGCAACAGAAATATTTTCATAAAAATGTTTCTATTGAATTTTTATAAGAGTCTCTATACTTCTTAAAACAGAGATACACTTTTAAAATGTCTCATATTAATGTTAATATTTATCAATGATCACAACTTTACATAAAAGTGCTAATTCCTTATAGTAAGGTTATTGCTTTTCGATCTCTTTACAGAGTATAAGGCAATACAGTCACCTAAATTTCTACTTATGAATACAATACGTCGAAAAAAAATCATCTGGTTATAAATAATAGTCTTTGATATGATTATTAAGGTAAATACCTTGATAATTTTTTTGAATCAAGAAAATTTTAACCTAACACAATAAGTTCTTCTACTTTGTTAAGTTTAATATCGTATTAACTTGTAATTATTTTAACTGTTTGAGGTGATAATATTGCTTTAAAATTTAATACTTTTTTAACAAATACATATGTCATTTTGTGTTAAAATACAGGTCATAACTTTCTTACAAAAATAATACCAAGTCAGTTGTTTCAAAAAACTTTCTTCTCATTTTTCTTGCCACTGCTATTTTGAAATACCTGTGACAATTCTTTGGCAATCAAATAATTATACCTTAATTAATTTGAACACTGCAAAAATATGGCACACATTTACTTAACTAAAGGCTAAGCATCTCTGACCCTGACATTATGGTGCATTTTTTATGATTTAACCCCCTAAGTTTTGGAAGGCTTATTTTTTTTATCAGCGTGGTATAATCCTTTGATCAAACAATTTAATGCTTCTATAATAAATATTTTTAAGACTATTAAAGAATTGTATGAAATAGGACCTTAATGAAACTGCAGAATATCGTTTGAACATTAATGCATACAATAAGCATATAAGTTTTGTGTTACATCCAATCCTAATTCACAAAAAATATAATATTTGGCCACGTCCGTTGCACGAAAGTTAATAGTTCATACATCTCTTTTGTAATTAATTATTCTTTTTTACGTGCAATTTTTTTCTCTTCAAACATTTTGCAATAAATTTTCTTTAAAATACCAAAATCTACATAAATACGTGAAATAAAAGGTTTTGGTTAATCAAAGTTACTGGTTACCAGCTTAACCATCACTTATAACTAAACATAGTTTAAACTATACTTTCTTGTTTTCATGTTTATAAGTGACTTTTATTCCATCGTTTTGTAAGACTTTTAGTTGATCTATAGCTTTTTGGAAAGTTCTTGCATTACTAGAAGTTCTTATATTAAAAGTATTTAATAATAAAAATACAAGAACGTTTTCCAACTTAGATTGCATAGCAAAAAGTAAAAATGTCATCATAACTGCACCACGCGTTAAATCACATTATTATATAAATAAATAAAGTAAAATTTTTGTTATTGCTTTCTTGTATCTCCTTCCAAAATGAGTACTGCAAAAACGGTTTATTATAGGTTTTAATAATCGAGAAAATAAATGTAATTTACGCTTTGTCCTACAACTTCTAGTTATTTGAAAAATATTTCTTGTAAATCTCATAGCAGATCATGTTCAATTTTTATAGAAGCTGCTTTTATTATTTAATTACCATTTTTAGATGAACATTTGATTTTTTTTTTAATTATAAAACTTTTGGGCTTCGTAAAAGTTTTAGAATGTTTTAAATGCTAGACACTTTGTGAAAAGATTTTTTAAGTAAAAGTGTTTTAAGAAAACACTTTCTTAGTTTGTGAATAATTTTTTCGCCATAACTATCACTTCCAAGTGAACGGAACATTTTTGTTTTAAGGTCACTTGAGGTTGTACTAATTGACTTAATAACATTACTGATGATGCTTTTTGCTCTGGTTCACAAAGTATCAGAATAGTTAAGAATTCTAGCAGCAAATAAATTTACATTTTTTCTCTTAGTTTAACTTAAACACACTTTGGTTAATGTGTTCATAGTAATGAAATTACCATCAATACAGACTGAATCTATAACAATTTAAAGTAAGTACCTATTTAATATAGTTGTACTACGTAGCTCACTTTTTTTATTGATTAGACTTACAGTAGTATCTTCGTATAATGTATTTATGGTAATGGCATTGTTCATACTAGACTATTTTTTATGTAAATGCTAATGCTGTGACTCCTAATTAGTGTAAGTTTAACCACAGAGCTCATTACACATATCTTCCAACAAATGCTGGTACCAGGTTGTCTATGCATCTTTCTTGATCTTTTTATCAGAGGCAGCAAGTCACTGGCTTTCTTGGAATTGTATAATAACAACATTATATATTTTTCAGATCTTCAACAAAAATCACCTCGAAAAATACAACGTGCTCTAGTATTCTATAATGCTCATACCTGTAACAGAGAGTGCAAAAGTATTACTGTGGAACAATGCTTTGTATCGCGTTTGCATTTTGAATACGTAGATAACAATTATCATCGTATAAGGATCGTCAAGCTACACGAATGCCTGAGTTGCAGGCTCATGGTTGCTAATCATGCTTTTATTAGGTACATGCATCAGTGTGCTTATATATATATATATATAATGCTTAAGTCTTTCTAAGCATTTTACATAAAATATCACACAATACCTAAACATGCAAAAAAAAAATTATGTCTTTAAAAGATACTCTGACTTATTTTTCGTCAAGTCTTTTTTTCTTGTACCACTCATTAAGTATGGTGAAAAGAAACATATAATGGTATCACAGTTATTTGAGCATAAATTTTATAAATGCAGGAACCATACATTTGATCTAAACTATACTTAAATAAATAGTTGAAGCATACAAGATTTTACATCATTAAATTACACCAACTTTTTCCTGTACAAAAAATTTTTCTAAATACTCAAAAGTTTCAAAATAAAACTGACTAGATCAGCTCCAAGTGTTATGTTAAAATAAGAAAGCCTTGCAAAATAGTCGTACACTGATAGTTTATTTTTTTTTTAATTTGTAATCTTACGTAAAACGTAGCACAAAATTTTGAATTGACTTTATCAACTGGAGCTACTCTTTTGCTTTATCAATTCATGCTTCAAATTTTAAGTAAAAAAAAACTTTGTAATAAATTTCTGGTATTGCATATTTGTATTTAAAGCATTTAAACATTTTTTTTTTTTTTGAACAAACGCTGAAGTTGAGAGTCCAATAATCTTTTTAATTGCGATTTGTTAATTCTCCCAGGTACACTCTTTCACATGATGTAAATCGTCTTTTTGTAACTTTCTTAGAGTGTACTCTATATACTCAAATTAAATTTCCACTAAGGCTATTTTTATTGTTAACTACTTGAAACGATATGTTGTATGTGTTGATATGTTTATAGTTGGATAAATGAACTATAAGTGTGGCCAGTTCTTTAAGTTTATTAGTGCAAAGAATGGACAATAAAGATTTTTAGTATTTTTTTCAATTAGTTTGAATTAAAAAACATACTTTAATCGTGATATGGTGAAGGAATTCCCTTCAATATTCATGTTGGAAAATGCTGAATCTTTTTCTTTTTTTATCACGATTTTAGTAAGTCAATGACACATGTTTCTACATAGGTATTCATGCTCAGCAAAATACTTCAGCACTGTCTATATATCTGCTTTCTCATTTAAAAGTTAATGAAATTTTTTAAGTTTTTTTAATAGATTTAATTATCTTTATTGATAAAAGCAATAACATAAACTTACTATCATTATAAATCGACCAGACCAAAATGTTTTATAAACACAAAAATAATGTCCGTTAATTAGGAGTGTCACAAAACTGATTTTTATAAATTTAAACTGTAATAAGATCGTAGTCCTACGTTAATGCATGTTAAAAATGCTCTTACTCCATTAATACTTAAAAAATAGCTATATAAAAACGTGACAAAATTGGTCAAATGAATACTTCAAAAAATTATAACACTTTTTTTGTTATGTACGCATGAAGTATTATTAAGAGATGCAATGAGTGAGGTACATAGGTATCAAGTAACTTAAGTTTTTTTTTCTTTTTAAATTTTCAGCATTGAGCTCAAGGATTTTTTTGTATCAAAAGACTATTATGTATATGCAACGGAAATTTATTAGATCTTATTTTTAGTCAGAGAATGTGCCTCAATACATAATAAATAGCTAGAAGCTATACGATGTCTGTATCCTAGCATTTTCAAACTGTCTAATAAATAGCAACAAATAGACATTACTGACCTCAGGAATAATAGCGTTTGATTTTATATAGAAGGATGCAAAGATCGCTTTTTTTTATGAGCCAAAAGAACTGCTTTTTTTTTACATTCAATTCTTAAACTGTAATAGCTCACAATCTAGCGAAACCATTAAAAAACAAGCTCTTTGTTGTAGCTTTGGTAAGGGCCTCAGCCGTAACCTCCAACGTAGTGCTAAATGGATAATACTGCGAGTATCAACAGTTTAGACACTTGCAAAACGGCTAATACGGGAGTAACTTGTCCTTTATTGAACTGTGATAGTAAGATTGATTGAAGGTGGAGTGAAGCAGTCGTCCTCGAGCGATCTAGTTTGTAAACAAGCGTCCTCGTCTTGAAAACCTTAGAGGGCCATCACTTAGTGTCAGGGTACAGGTTTAGCACATACGAGTGATCTCTGGTGAATGAAGGCAAACGCTATCTTCTTTGAATATGGTAATCAACTATAATGCTTCAACGACCTTTGATAGGGAGTTAACGTAAGGATTTTGCATGAAAATAGATCAAGGACTTGGCTTAGTCATCTAGTAGTAAGTAAAAATTTCTTTTCATCTTCCTAGAAATCTAAGCTTAGTAGGACGGCAAGAGATTGAATGACCTAGGAGCCCGGGTCACGAGTTTAAGACGGTATTTCTCTTATACATACAAAAGTTGGAAAATACATCCAAGAACGCCAAGGTGTCCGGATGGAGCACAAAACAGATAGGTAAAAAGGAACAAGAAAAAGGGAAAGGAAAAGGAAAGAGAAAGTGAAAATGGTATTGAGAACAGAAATGGAAAAGAAGATGGAAATGACAAAGGAAGAGAAAAAGAAAGAATAAATCAGAATGAAAATAGAAATAAAAGCAATAATAAATATGGAGGTAACAGTAGAAGACCACTTATGGAAATCCATGAGCAGCAAACAGATTTTGCTTGCTTCAAGCGGTGCTAGCTGGAAACAATAAGGGGTCGACAGACAATCCCTCACAGCCTTCAAAGATCTGCCAAACACTGCCTGTCTCTACAAGCAGCTCTAAAGTAGGAGATCACGAACAATCGTTAGCGTCTACATCAAATTATCTGAGGGATACTCGCATACGTCTGAATTGATGCGATGCTATGTATCTGCCTAGACCAACGTCTTAGAACCTCGGAAGCCATGCAACAGTTGAAAACGGACAAGCACCGTTGATGTCTACATGTATCTTTGATACTGGTCAAAAAATTAAGATACAATTTTTACAGTTAAATGTGGACAGATCTAATAAGGTTTCTTGGAAGGTGCCGTAAATAATCTCTGAACAGAGGATGGAGGTGCTGCTTCTTCAAGCACCAGCTAAGAGGAAGATTGATAACTCTTGAAAGTGCACTCGTCTTGGCATAAACACGGTCATGGCCACCCGTTTTATGGAGTCCTGGGCTGTGACTGCTGTCACAAGTCCTAGTTACAATGCTTTTTTTATTCCGCAACTCAGCAATAAATACTGCATAGTGGCGGTGTTGACGGCTCCCAGACTCTCATTCTACGCGATCAGCTGTTATTTTAAATACAGCGATCACAAGGAGTCTCACCATGCCCATTTAAACAACGGTACTTCTAAAAATTAAAGAAAAGCGTAGAATACTAGGCACTAATACGAATGCTGAATCGTCACTTTGGAGTCCAAGAGGCACCAACGTAAATGGCAAAGCTTTTGAAAGTCGAAAAGCCATCTACGATCTCTTGGTTCACTATAAGATCTCTAGATTACCAATGTATAAATCAAAGGGGTGAGAATCGTAGATTAACACTACTATAGTGAGCTCGTTGATTAGTTACAGGATCTTTCATTGGTGAATGCAAGATTCTTTGACAACTGATAAGCACAGTCCAACAGTGAAAAATGACGACGTCTGTAGCCACATTTATAAAAATATGGCAAACAGGAAGATCCCTCTTACCACCTTCAGCGCTCTCAGAACTAATATCAATCATACATTGTCAATGAGCAAAGCAGCTAAAATTCTGCTAGACACTCATATAACAGACGATAAAAAAACTGATAACTCTTCAGAGTTCAGTTGCCTGGGAATGGAGGTGGAGAGTCTACCAGGACCAGAAAATTTCCCAGCTCTTTCTGCTCAGGAGCTTAGGTTTGCCACAAGAGGACTAAAGAATGGCAAGGCACCAAGGGCTGACCTAGTGGAGGTGAAAGTTGTTAAACGAGCAACAAAGCTCCTTTTGGGCCAGTTTCTAAGCCTGATAAACGCATGCTTGGAGAAAAGACACTTTCCTTAAGATTGTAAAAAGGAAATGCTAACGATCCTGTTAGAAAGTTTCAATAAAGATCTCACGGACTCTAGTTTATACAGCCTTATTCCACTAAACTCAACAGCAAAATACTGAGCTCTTAAGGTATTTTGACTCACCAGTATAGCTTCACGCCCCAAAAGTTGACAGTAGATACTATAGTAGAACTTAGACACGTGGTGAGTGAATCCCTGAGTTGATAAACATTTGGGATTATGTTTTACATAAAAGGTGCATTCAATAATGTACAACAGTCTACGGCTTTTTTAGCATTAAAAGAAGGGAGCTGCCATAAGAACACCTACAAGCTTATAAAAAGCTACTTTTAAAACTGATAAGTCTCCCTTGAGTGGGTGACCTGTCCACCTCTAAAAAAGCAGCCAGAAGATGACCTTAAGGTTCTGAGCTTGGACCCAGCTGCAGGAATCGAGCATTTAATCCACTGCTTGAAAGGTCTAAGGCAAAACTTGATGTCAAGTTTCTTGGTTACGCCTATCATCTCATCACAGTCGTAAGCGAAAGTTCCCGGAAATAAATTAAGGAGAAAGGCCAGAAAGTAGTTAATGTGGTCATCGAGTGGTGCAAGAGTGAGAAACTTAAAATCTCAGAAAAGAAGACCTAGTTTATACATCTAAAAATAAATGAATTTGAAACAACTAATTCAAAGGGAAGAACCATCCTTGACAGGCCTAGGAGAGCAAGGTGGCCGAGTCATTATGGGGCCAATTATCTAGATTAAAAGCAAGAGTTAAAAAGTAATGTAAACTATCAAATATCTGGGTATCATGATAGATCACGGTATGAGCTTTGGAACCCACTGCAAATACCATAGAGATAAAGTGACGATACTTTTTTACAATCCTAAAAGACTTGCAAATAGCACGTGGGGACTGAAGTTCTCTTCGTGCAAACGCATTTACCAGGCTGTGTTTGCTTTCACGGTCACTTATGCGGTTGTGGCATGAGTGAACAAATTTACGGTGCACGATATTTGAATGCTATTAAGTGCGCAGCTAACAACTTAGGTTTTGGCTACCAATGCTTAAAAGATCGTCTCAACAGACGCGCTATATGTACTTGCGGGTACACTCCTAGTTGATCCACTTCTTGAAAGCAGAAACACTTTGTATAACTTGTGAAAAGAAAAACTAAATTTTTTCGGAAACCTTAAAGGAGGCCGGGCCGAGGATGTGAGTGAACAGGAAATAAGGGAGAAAACTCTAAACACATGGCAGAAAAGATGAGACATATCGATAAACAGATGAGTTATATCCTCGTTTAAAAGAAATGTCAAAGATTAACTCAACACAAAGTGGCTTGAATTAAACCACGCAAGCGCTCAGGTGATAACGAACATGTAAATTTTAATCCAAGCCTTAACCAATTCAACTTGAAGGACAGTGGCACCTGCGAGTGTGGGGAAGTCGATACCTTGGAACATCGACTCTCAAGTTGCCCCAGAATGCATAAAAGTTGAAAGCAATTTATGCAAAAAGTTAGACTCAAAAAATGACCAGAGGGTAGCAAGTACTTTGTGTCGAGTCAAGAAATCTTTGCCACTTTTACAAAGATTGGCAGATTCATTGTGGAAGATGTGGGTCCCAAACGAGTAAGACGTGGGTGGTAGCAAGTACTAAGTATAGAAAGCTAGGTAGGAGCAGTTTAGAAAACTTGACTGTCAGGGATAAGTGCCCCTGACCATATCTCAGCTAGTACGCGGCTTCAGGTGGGAGCCAACGGACACTCTGCTAAGTCTAACCAAAAGCACGCTCGGCTAAGTTGCGAATAACTATTTCCAGATTTCCCCTAGTACCTCTCGAAAGGTTGTAACATACTGTATGGTAGCAAACTACTGGAAACAGAAAGCAGTGCCAGCCAGTTAACTGAAGAATATTGCTGTGCACTTCTTTGAGTGCCGTTACCCCTTCTGTGGTTGCTCGCAGTTATTCACACTGCTTGAACAAACATAAGACAATGCCATTAACCAATTTAGCAGGTGAACCAGACGTCTGCTTTGCCTTAGCTTCTCTTCTGTACCAGGTGACTCTAGCTTTACTTCATCAGCTGAATACAAATGACAGTTGCTTCACGATCATAATAATTATTTTTCCAAGACAAAATTCAACCAGAATAAGAATTATGTCTGAACTACGACAAAAGTATAGTGACTGTCGCAATATTGCACTTTTACAGTTACTTCCACAGTAGAAACTAAGGATATTTTCTTCACCGTAAGTACTCTTCTGGTTATCATTGTACTTAAGCTTATTCTTCCATTGGAGGATTGATCAAACAAGTATCAAAACAAAACCAATAGTTCAAAGAAAATTTTAATAGCATAAAAGTAGATAAACGAGGCCAAAGCCAGCACTACCTGAATTCAGCATACATCTCCCATCTGCTGATATGGGCAACCATTCGCGGAAAGCTACAACTCTACACGAAGCGCCAGGGGGTTGTGCCCAGCTTTCTTTTCTCCAGTGAGCTTGTAGAAAAGATTGTTTTTTTGTACGTATGGATAAGAGTCTCAATCTATATCTATACACCTATATCTTTATGGTATGACGAATAAGTATCACCTTTTTAAGGTTATACGTACTTATGCATATGATCATCTACGTATAGTGTACGATGCGCGTATGTATCTTTTTTCTAATTTTGTTGATTAGAGACGAAAAATTTTAAATAAAGGCCTTAACTATACGCTTCTGCTTATAAAGTACAATTAATGATTTTTTTTTCCTTTTTTTAGAGATGATAATAAATGTATGTAGATTTCTAATAGAAGTGGTAAACAACATTAGGAATGATTTTTCTCAGAAAAGGAACACATCTTGAGACATTTTTTTTTTGTTTCTTAAAATTTTTATTGTGTGCTAAAATTAAAAGATCATATTTACGTAGTAAGTATTACATTATTTTTTAATTTATACACTTTTTTGAATTTGTTGTATATTATTTATCAATTAATATGCGTCTAACTTCTTATTATTGTTGCTATCATCTTTCTATTCCGTATGTAAGTAGTACTTTTTTTATGACTTTGACATTATAAAGAGCGCACTTAGATTAGTAAGCACAACTATGATAAGGGCAAGGGGTAACCCGTCTTGGAAAATCAAGCAAAAGATAATTTGTCATGCTAGTGACTTTAAATCTACATGATTTAAGCCACTTTTGTTATAGCTCTCCATTAACAAGAATTTTGGTAGCATCTTTAACTTTTCTAGCAGGAAATTTTAAATCTCAGTGTACTTTGTATGACCTGCATTCCAGGCTAGTCCATGAAAACTAAGTTTGAAATTTAAGTTTCGATCTTTATACTTCTTTGATAAATTACGATCAGTAAAAGGTGCTTAAAAAAGATTTATTCGTGTTTCAGTATGGTTCGGATAAAGCGAAAAAATAGCTTATTCTTTAACAACGTAATCGTT
This sequence comes from Copidosoma floridanum, assembly GCF_000648655.2. The sequence continues at coordinate 379,479 of NW_019379667.1, forward strand.
GCCAGGCTCTTTAAAATCTTTTATGTCTGCTACATATTTACTTTTCATTTTTTATGTAAGAACCTTAGATTATTATTAAAATGTTTTATAACTTTTACGCTCAAAAAATGATGATTTATTTATGACAAACTTTTCTTTTAGATTTATTTATAACGAACTTTTCTTTTAGATTTTTTTAACCAAAATCTCTTATTTTTGTCACTATCATCCTTGGTTGACAGTTTTTCATATTAATCATAAGAAGTCAATTTGTTAATATCAGGCTTATGAGACTTGCAAATAAGTAAACGTCTTTTCCAGCAAATTCATTTCTTTTTTTATAAGGAGGTCTTACTACTTTTGTGATCTTCTGATTTCTACCTGGATCTTTATTATTTCTACTTTCCAGCGTGTCCCTTTCATAATTTTTTTCTTTCTGCATGTCTTTGCTTATTTTCTCCTTTTCTTCTGGTCTAGCTTCACTGACCTTTCTCCATAGTGCCTAAGAGATAAGCACTGTTTTTTTGCTATGCGTTGGGCTTAATAGCCTTACATAAGGTTTTTGACATTCTCACTCAATGGACTGTACTGTACAATGAAATTGTGTTTAATTAAACAATAAGCTGATGTATTATTAAAAAATATGATGTGAGATTTTAATTGTAATCGCATATGCACGGGAGCATTCTTTAATGACTCGTTTTATTATGAGCAATAAAGGCCAATCAAAGATACAGCATGTTTAAATTTATATTTGCCTAACAAAAGTGTAAATTTAACTCTAGTCTTGTATCGCATTGCTATGTTTATCTCTTTATTTTCCTGCCTACCAATAATATGCATCAGGAATTGGATATTTTGGCAGCGTTATTCCAGGCAGTGCTTACTCGATTTGCAACGTTGTCAGCCAACAAAGCTTTAGAGCCACAGCGTAATCTGCTGTAGTTGAGCTGATGTTGAGCTGCAACGAGCCCTGCAGCAAGACAAGCATCAAGAAAATGTCATAGCAGAAGCGTTTGTCAATCTTGAGGCTCTGGCTTGTGTGAAACTTATGATAAATCATCTCACGCGCGTCAAGGGCTTTTGTTATCTCACCTTCAAAGAATTTTCTACAGTTCTTGTCAGCATTTAGATGGTTTTTAACAGCAGGCCTCTGACGCCACTCACTGGCGACATTGACGACCTTGGCGTTCTAACGCCAGGCCACTTTCTCGTAGGTGGGCTACTCAACACGATCATCACAGCTACCCTTTCTAGTTGTGATTTGGATCGTCTCTTGTATTGGAAACTTGTAATAGCTATTCGCGCCCATCTGTGGACTTGCTGGAGTCACAAGTACCTTAATGCTTTCTAGCAAAGCTCAAAATGGACTGTGCCTCGATGCAGCTTTGCACTTCACGATATTGTCACAACATTCAACTCCATCTTGTGCTCCACTCATGAATTATGGCCACTTGACAGGACCGTTCATGTGCATTTTAGTCCAGATGGCCTTGTCTGGGCCGTTAATGTCAAGGCTGTTACTGGTATGTATACCAGGCTAATCATAAAGCTGGCCCTCATGCCAATCACGTTCTCAGACAAGCCCCTTGCTTTTTCTTCTGTACCAGTCTCGGGAGATCCCCACATAGTAAGTGGAACCACAAAATTGTTCCAGAAACAAGGTGGGCGTTGTATATAGTCATCACCTTGTATCTATCCACTGGTTATTACCTTAAGCACTTGTCTTCTCCTGCTCCTCACTGAGCACCTCCATCTAACTGGGAGAGCCTTGGTAATTGCATAAGCAAGAGCATGGTGCCCTCGGTGGCAGTCCATTAGTAGCAGATTGCAGCATTGCTTCAGCCCTAACGTGACGATCAGCCATTACGGCAAGTCAAGCCTATGTCCTTACATTACTACTTAGATACAGTCTTTTATACTTTAACTGCTGTAATCTTGTTTCTTAAAATAATTAAAGTGGTAGTGTTGTTTCAATAAAGTGATTTCAAACATAGATTCAGCGTGTTCTTACACAACGCCAGGCCTCACATGGGACGCAATGTTAAGATGTACGAAGGTGAGTCATATGTGCATTGTAATAGAATTGTTATACACACACACACACACACATATATATATATGACAGTAATAAGCTTTACAAGACGCTTTTTTTTAGAAGTCTACTTACTTTCTAGTAAGATAACAATGATCTCTTACTTTTATATCATCTAAGCTGAATGAATAGTTGCATATGTGATACGAAGAATCTTTATTATATTTAAATTATTTTTCAAGGGTCAAATTCATCATTTTTCTAGGGATTTTGTACAATTTCGTTTGAAAGTGAGGAGATTGAGAAAATAAACAAATTTTTAGCAGGAATCTCCCCATTATTTTTGTTCCTTTTTCTAAAGCTTTTACATTCTGATTTGATATCACCGTAAGAACAGTTAAAAAAATTAATAATGGTCTGTAACTACAATAGTAGTCTGTACAACAGAAGTCTGTAAATGCAAAAAAGGTACTCTGTTCTTATATATTTAAGTTTTTGATTGTACTATATCGTATTTCTGATTTCTATTAAGCAATATAATTTTACTCTTACTTAGAATTTTGCAATCGACTTTCTACTTTTCCAACTTTTGTTTTGACGAAAAAAAAGTAAAAGCAACGATTACATATATAAATGTCCATGTTTAGATAATCATAAACATAAAATTTTTTTTATTGATTTTTAGGTGACTGAGAAAAACGAAGTACATATTATTTCGTCTATACAAGAAATATTAGTTCACTTATACTTTTTTTTAGGTTTCAAATTTTCTAATTTGCCTTGGGTTAACAGGAAAATAAATGCCATCAAAGTTTGATTTATTTACGTATTAAAGATTGTTTGAGACTAGATTTAGATTTCTTTTTGTCAGCTATATTGCTAATATAATAGTGCATTTAAAACACTGAGCATGTCTATTCCCTACTTCAACGCCAACATTTTTGTTCATTATATAATCTGGTAAGTGTATAAAAAAACTGCTTTGGATAATATACAGTTTATTATTATTAAAAACTAAATTAGAGTAACGTGCAAAGATCAACCTGATTCTTTGTTCCTAAAATCATTGATATTTTTTTCTATTGGCTGTTAGACATGAGACTATAATAAGTTGTTTGATTGAAATATACAATCAGGTTGTGATTTTGTATTCAAATATTCTAAATTTGCATTCAAAACATCATCTTTATATTACCCATTCAGCTGCCAACGCCGTATTTACTAAATCTTCAATCAGAGATCAACGTATTTGTTTTACAAACTGATCTTTAGCGATTTAAAAAAAATTTTTTGTATCTAGATGCTTTAAAATAACAATCATAGATGATTTAATACGTTTTTCAAATGCACGATAAGCATTATTTAAATAAGCCGATTGATTATTTAGAGAAACTTGAGCTAATTTTGCTTCTATTCTATCTGAGACGCTTGTGACAAGACCCGCTTGTATCATACCTTACCTTTGGACTATTACGGCAAGGTCCGGTTTTACATAGTTTCTGATGTAAAAATTGCAAGTTTCTTCTTAAATACCTTGATTGCTGCTATTACTTCTTACTTACTGTCTGACATAAAAACTTAAGATTCATACATAAATACTTTTACTGCCTCTTCTATATTCAAATGATCACAAAGAAGTCGTATAACAGTTTCTAGTAAAGCCAAAGCTGAATAAAATTTTTCGTTTTTCAGAAGTAATAAAGTTACATTCGTTACTTAAAGTTCCAGCATCGTCTAGTATTACAAGACAGCAATCCAACAATCTTCAATTTTGGGCAGCATTTACTTGACTTTTAATAACTTGTTAATATGATTGCCATAGGCAGGTGACTGAATCTTTGAAACGCTGTACAGACACTAGCCATGACAAAATTGATAAAAATAGGACATTTAAATAGTAGAGGAAGCGAGTATGTGCGTGCTCGTATGTATAAGTATGTGTGCACGTGCATGCATGTGAGATGTAGGTGGGCTTAAAAGAGTAAGAAAAAGTTAACTTCAGATTTAGGGCAGAGAAGGAGAGGTTTAATATTTATCACGATCAAAAACATAAGCTTGGTGATAGCTTAGGCTTATCTTGGCAGCTAAGGTAATCTACATTGGTCTAGTCGTGGCCTTTAATAATGTCTAGTACTTAAAAACATTTAATAGCTCCGGCAAAACAGCGAAACCCCAACAGTAAAGAATCCGAGTACCAACCACATCAGATATTGCTTAATCTTGCAAATCAAGGTAGCTGCGTCACTATGACCAGTCATTTACTTATATTTGATACAATCATGACTTTACTTATGTATATGTATATTAATAAAAGAAAATGAGATGAAGCATATATAATTAGGTTTCTTAGCTGGTGCCAACAAAGCAGTGAATCTTGTCAAAATCTTGTTTGGAAAGTTTCTTGTTTGGAAAGTTTTTTCTTACCTAGAAGTGAGTTACACATTGTGTCAAAATACTTGGTTGATAAAAGAAAAAATGCTTATTGCATTTAATAATAGTTACATTTTTACATATAGTCTTACTATACTTGGAAATTTACAAAAATTACGTACATTTTTTAGCTTTTTTTTTACAATTGTATTTTTTTTTTTTTTTTAATTTAGTCTTTTTTTTTTTTTTCTTTCGAGTCCATTTTTACCTTAGCAGTTTGACGCTTTTCTTTTTATTTTCGAATTTTTTGAATGATTTTGAATTGGGTCTTCATTGATCTGATGGCTCTTCCCACTCTTATTTTCACTTTCTGCTGTTTAAGCAGAATATTAACTCTGAATTCTAATTTATTTTTATGTCTCTCCGGGTATTTCTTAATGTTTTTTTGCAATGGTAAAGTAGACAAAAGTAATCGCTACTGCTGCTACTACTGCTACTGGTTCTGCGGTTACTGTACCGTTGCAGCTATTCTTGCTGTGATAGTGAGGCTGGTTCTGATTAAAATGTTAGTCATAATGGTGCATTTTCTTTCGAAAAAAATAGCAGTGTTAGGGCTGGTGGTATTAACAGCGATAGCAGTGTTGGGTCTAATTGTAATAATGGTGGTGTTGACGAAGAAGGAGAAGGTGATAGTTGCTTGAATAGCTCCATTCACTCGTGCCTTAACATAGAAAATAGTTAGAGTTTGTCCTATTTTTCTGATTATTCTGTTAAAGACTGTGCTAAAGGTACACACTTTACTTCTATAAGTACAGATTTTTTCCCAATTCATTTTTTCCCGATTAAATTAAACCCTGATAAGTTGCTTCATCTTTCACTTTATGCTTCTCTTCTTCAAAGATGCAGCATAAAGAACCATCTGTTTGAAACAATGATACTACTCACGGTACTGGGATTCAATTCTTGCAGACTTGGTCCAAGACATCTTCAAATTAACCTGGTATCAACTCTGTAAAAAAGAAAAAATTGTCATAAGTTTAAATTTAATTCTACATTATAAGCCAATGGAATCGGAAAAACCAAAAAATTTCAAAAACAATTTTTTCCTAACATCCTTTTTTTTTCTTCTACTGTTACAACTTCTGTCAACAGATTATTTGGCTTTGATGAGTTTTCTTTCAACAACTGAAGTTTTTTCAACTAGTTTTTTTATATTTTCTCCACCGTCGTAATGCTGTAAAAAAAATGAAATAAGTTAGCAAACGCTATGTTAGCAGTGTTAAACGAATACACTATGAATTGTTTGAAAAAAATTTTATGTTTTATCTAGAAACATACCATAAAAAAAAATATTCTTTTAACATACATTGTAGTAGAAAAAGATCAAAGCAATCGTTGTGATACAGACAACTTACTATCGGTGCTGTGTATGTCTTGTGAGGCACTCTCATCCTTCATACAATATTGAGGCACAATACTTGCTACTGCTTACTGCTGTAGCTATTTAAAAATTTTTATAAAGATAGTGTTACGTATGATAGCAGACAGCTATGCGTACGTGGGTCTCCACTGACTTGGTTCCAAAAGGTGGAAAAATAGAGAGAAGTAATATGAAAAAGAGAACAAAGAAAGATAGTGAAGAGGAGATGAGCTAGAGATGCGAGATCCAAAGGACCATGTCCATGAGACTAAAATACACGCGTAACTTCTCTCTAGTCTAAGTTATTCTAATAAAGCATAAGTTTACAACAAATTACGCTTTTATTTATTTCAGCAACGAGAAATTTACGTAACAGCTATTGTAAAAAGTCGGATACAGACAATCTTCTTTTACGGTCTGTCATGTGCATGTAAACCACCTTGTCTCGTAGAAAAAAAGATTTTTTTTCCTGCTTAATAAGCGTAGTATAGTAAAACTAATTAAAAAATTTTAAAAACCAGTCGTAGTGTCGCCTTTAATCTTAGAAAAATGTGAAAACATAGAAATAGATACGTGATACTATGCTTTTTTGCGTTCTAAAATATGCTTCACAAAAAAGTTTAATTTCTTTGAATTTTGAAAAAGTCGAGCTTAAAAACAGTAGTTGTGTCCTCAGTAAATAAAAATGCAAAATTGCATGACATACTTTTTAAGAGTAATAAATATTGATTATAACAGAAAAAGTTTTTAAAAAAAACGACCAAATATTCACACAATTATTTATTTTAAAGTGAGCTATTTATCACTCTGTACAAAAGTAACAATTGATTTGTGATAGCTATAGTGAGAAATAAATGTTGTAAATATAATTTTATTTAAATATCTCCAAAAAACTTTGTCTAGTGTCATACCACCTGTAATTGTACATTGATGTCTATTATCATTAATATAATAATATAAAAAATCGTGAAGACAGTCTATTAAAGGCTGCAAACTTTTATTATTGTAATAAACATTATAATTGCCAGGAACAATCATAGGCAAATAATTGTAATTTTCTTGCCATACAGTAAAAATAATATCTGCAAAACATAGAAAATTGATCTGCAAAATGCGAATGATTTAACTGATGTTAGTATTGAGTAGAACATAAACAGCAGCGTGCTTAAAAAGTAACGTTATATCTATACGCATAAATAATAACCGACGGACGCAAACTAATACACATGCACAGGTAGACGGTAACTGTCATCTCTCTCAGTCTCTCCATGTGGCTCGTAGACCACTCGCCTCACCACTGAACATGACAGACCAATATTTTTACAGGCAGCAGCGTAAGCATGCAGTACTGGTCACTTATTGGCCAGCAGCCATGCACAACATCTGTGTATGTGTACGCGTGCGCAATAATACTTTACTGCTTGTAAACTAACATGAAATAGTATATCTATATATTTTGGCTGGCAGCAGCGTAAACTCAGTGCTTTTCAGTTGAGAGAGAGACAAAGAACGGTATTAGAATATCTTTATAGATGTGACAGAAAAAGTGTTACGCTTTGAAAATTTTCACTGCCCAAGTGGTAATCTAAGCCTCGTACAAGCTGTTTTCACATCAACAAAGAAAGCATCACTCATTGGAAAAAGTCTCATGAATACCAGACGCCAAGCACAGCGTGTTAAAGATAAACGCAGACAATTAGCCGTGCGTTTTTTCAGCGGGTAGGTAACAACTTCTTCTGCAAACATGCTTCGTAAAGGTTTAAGAGCCGCTGTGGGTTTTTTTCCACCACTATCTTAATGACTTTTGCCGGTATACCGTCTGGTCTAGAAGCTTTTCCGTTTTCAAGCGATCCGGCTGCTAGCTCTAGTTCCTTCTGGGTGAATTAAAGTATCTCTTCTATGAGATTTAAGTCTGCTTGATCCACGAGTTGTGAGTGCGTCGGGAATAGCGTATCCACAATATGTCTCATGGTATCAACGTCTTTGTTTGCAGTTGGTGCACGACTTTCCAGCTTTCCCATCACTGTCTGGTATGCTTTGCCCCAGGGTTCATTATTAACTTCCCGGCCCATTATCTCGCAGCAATGCTTTTTGCTGTTCTTAATAGCAGCTCGCATCATCTTTTTTGCAAGCTGGTATTCGGAGTACCTTTGTCAGGCCTCTGGTCTGTTTCTGGCCCTTTTATAGAGGCGTCTTTGTTTAAGACATTAGCGCCTTAATTCTGCAATTTCCTCATTCCACCAGTAAGTTTAGCATTTGCCGTTCCATCTTTTTTTTCTGGGCATGGAGGCCTTACATGTGGTCTTTCGAAATCGCATAGTTGCCTCAAAGAGTTTTTGTACTTTCTTTGCTGTATTTAGGTTCTGTTTATGTTTTGGATAAAAGCAATGCCATTCTAAACTTTTTTCGCTAGTCGTTCCGTGTCCAGCTTCTTAACATTCCATTCTGTTTTGCGTGCTATGCCTCTTCTAACTCTTGTACCGGTGATTTTGAAGATGATATATTGGTGATAAATGCCGTTTTTGTCTTCGATAACCTGCCATTCCTTTACTCTTGGTGCCAAGCTCTCCAAGGCAGGTAAAATATCTGGAATGAGTTCGCCAAATCTCAGCCTTCAAAAAGTTGTGGTCCTTTCTTCGTTTACAACGACCAGTCCTAGCCTTGCCACCATATCTAGGACTGCCTGGCCCTTAAAATTCATCTTAATATAATCATTATTAGCATCATCACCATCATCAGAACCCCTATTATCATTGTCACCATTATCGTCGTTACTGTCGCCATTATCATCATTATTATTGTTATTTTGATTATCATCATTATTATTACCATCAATCTTATTGATATCGCAATCGTTATAGTTATCATTATTATAATCCTTGTTTGTGTTATATAATTTATCATTCTTATTATTTTCGATATCATATTACTATTAAAATGAATTTAAATATTATTATGACTATCAATAATATTATCATAATCTTCATCATTATTAGTTCACCTATTATTACTTCTATCTTTAGCCATATTTATATTGTTTTATTACTTTTTTATTCTCATTATCAACATTATCATAATTATGATCATCATTATTATTATTATTATTATTGTTATAATCATTAT